>CM055117.1:72446558-73031558 GCA_029206835.1 Rana muscosa
GGGAGGGAGAGAGAGAGGGGGGAGGGAGAGAGAGGGGGGAGGGAGAGAGGAGAGAGGGGGAGAGAGAGGGGGGAGAGAGAGAGGGGGAGAGAGAGAGAGAGAGAGAAAGAGGGGGGTGAGAGAGAGGGAGGAAAAGAGGGAGGAAAAGGTGGGGTGAGAGGTGTGGCTGCCCCTATCCCCCCCCTATACTACACCAGGAGGTTCTCCCATCTCCTCTCCAAAAAATTTTTTAAAAACTACACAGGACTCACCTTCCCACAGCCCGCCAGCTCCTTTTTACCAGCTGTGTGTAGCAAAGCTGCCGAGGCACAATCACAGCCTGGGACTCCGACCTGCTCTGCCAAGTGATCTACTTCTGGGATCAGAGGCTGCAGCCACTGCCGCCCCCTCGTCACTGGTCAGTCTTCAGGTGTCACTACTCTGGCGAGCGTCACCTGGATGCGGTCCGCACCCCGTAGCAACGCCACTGCTCATAGTATCCCTTCTGCCTGGGGGTGGTGCAGCTTCCCTGAAAAAAGCCGCCCAAGGCAAACGGTAGATACACCGCTGCCTGGCAGACTAAAAGTTTAAAGGCTCAACCAAAATACTTCCATATACTCACGGATCTCTCCCATTTGCTGATAGCATTTAAAACAGCAAGCACGCCATTAGAGGTTCAGGGAATAGAGAGAAATAAAGGTTGATTTAATATATCATGATATATAGTGATATCATATCAATTGCAGCATTCATTTATAAAAGTGCACCAGCTGGGATTAGATGTCACTTAGCAATCTGGTCACATAGCAGCATTCACATTCATTATATTAGCTGTGCAAACCAAGCACTCAAATGTTACGTCCAGAGCAATAAAGACCAAAACATGCTGAGACAAGCCGACTCCTGAAGTTAGTAATCAATTAGGCAATATTTCCCTATTTCACGACAAGTCATCACCCACAGTCTCTTAAGCGAGGAATACCTGTAGGTCAGTTCCTCTGCATTAAAGTAGGAGGAACTGCTCTCAGGTTGACCAATTTAGGAAGGAAGCAACTATGATGTATAGGAGAACGTGGATATAATCATAAAGTGATTAGGAGGGGAAAGAAGAAAGCTATGGGTACTGAACGCGAAAGCCTCATGCAGGTACATAAAGAATGCTGAAAGACCGAAAAGGAGAAGCAGGAGCCGATTAGGTTCATCACAAAATATGGGCCACAATGGAAAGAGGTAAGATCCATACTGGACAAACATTGGCATGTCCTTACCTCAAATCCCCAGATTGCTAGAATAGAATCTGGAGGTATCTGGAAGTATTTTGGTTGAGCCTTTAAACATGCCTGATACACACCGAGTATTTTGTCGTTCAACCCAGCGAGCGGAACGAAAAAAAAAACGACAGCTCTGTCGAAGTAGCTTTACCAACTATGCAAAGTTAGTATATCGATCTCCGCCGCTAAGCATTTGTGTTCTGACAGGGGGACTCCCTTGTGACATCACCGCCCGTGGCATGATGGGGCAATGACGTCACAAGGGCGGGGCCTCCGGATGACAATGCCGGGTGGCCACGCCCCATGGCTATATAAGTAATGGCACACGGCGTACCTAGCATTACAGCAGGAGCGAGCGTCGAGAGAAGATCAGAGGGAGAAGACAGCAGAGAGAGGAGAACAGAGCTGGAGGAAGTCATCAGCGGAGGGAGAAGAAATCAGAAGGAGAAGAGACGCCAGAGCTGCTTCAATAAATTAAATTACTTTGTCAAAAACCTGTGTACGGTTTTACATTTTTGACACTTTTTTTTTTTAGGTAAATGGGTAGGGGTGCAATGTAGGTGGGGGGCTGGGATCTGGGGGCCCCCTTGTTAAAGTGGGCTTACAGATTCCGATAAGTCTCCCCTGCAGACCCCCACAACCACCGCCCTGGGTTGTCAAGAAGAGGTGCTTTTGGGGGTGGGGCACAGAGCACCCACACCCCCATGTTGAGGGCATGTGGCCTGGTATGGTCTGGAAGAGGGGGGGGGGAATGCTCGCTTTTCCCCACCCCCTTTCCTGACCTGCCGGGCTGAGTGCTTGGATAAGGACTGATATGGATTTTGGGGGGGGGGGGACCCGACGCCGTTTTTTTTTTTGGTGTGGGGGCTCCCGTTAAAATGTCTGGTATGGACTTGGAGGGGGAACTCTATGCCCTTTTTATTATTATTTTGGCGTGGGGCTCCCTTTAAAGATCCTCAGAGCACAAGTCGCATGCTAAAGTCAGATCAGTTAAGATGATGATGCGAATTTGATCCAACTTCAATGATATTTAATGGGCTGAAGTAGGATTAAAGTCGAACCAAAGAAGTGCAGGAACCTTTTTCAAAGTTGGACCAACTTGTGTCAGACCAGTTAAGACGGCTCTCATAGGGAACCATTGATTTATACACGTCATGCGACATGTGCTTCCAATTTTCGGAGCGTTTGTCCTACTTGTTTGTCCTACCCAGGCTTAAAAAGGTAGAAAAAAAGTGCGATCACTTTTCTTCTGTTGGTTGACATGGCTACATACTAAAGAACAATTGTATTTATTATTCTGCTTTGTCACCTCATCTCCAGGAAGTTCACAGGTTTCCCCCTTGTATGCTGCCTTTGTTTAGAACAGACTTTCTACCTTTACTGTAGCCTTTTTCCTCCTAGCAACATTCAATTAACTATGACCGAGTCTCACGATATTTGTACTGAAGCATGTTCGTTCTGTCTTGACATCCTGCACAGACCTGATAGAATGAAAAGACTACAGTGAGAGGAAAAGGTACTACACATGGAGTAAAAATGAGATGAAAACGCATGAAATCCAGCCAAAAAAACAAGAGAATCTTATTCCACCTCACAGATAAAATAAAGATCATTGACAACCATTCTGAACCCTTATAGGGAACCTGTGTGCATTGGTCCTTGCAGGACAAAGCAAAAGGCTCACTTTAATGACTGCCACATAAGGAGCATATATTCACCCTTCCTTTGGTCCCCCAGTCACGTTCTCTTCCACGTATAGGAAAATATGCCGCTCACTCTCCCACCAAATCCATTTAGCCGCCAGAGGTGATAAATAAAATTAGTGACAGTAATGCATGTGCCAACATTTATGGAGGGAATGCCACATCAACAGTCTGTGTTGATGGGCGAACCAAGCAATTTGCTTTCCTGCAACCCGTAATTACAGGAAAGAAAAATCGATCCATCTATGGCCAAGCTTTAGGTATGAAATTGCTGGGACTTTCAACCTGGGCTTCCAAAATATGTGTCCCCGGACATCAAAGACAATGCCTATAGAGCTCAGGTGCCCAACCCGCAGCAATTGTCATTTACTGTGTTGCTCCTGGGCCACCAATTTTAAGGAGGCAGGCAGTAGTAAAATTTAGCAGTCTCATGTCCCCATTTTCTAACCATTTCCTGCTACAAGTTCTTAGGCCAGCCAAACAAACCTGGTTCTAATTTAGGCTGGTTCAGCAGGAACGGGCCATGATTCAAACTGTTAATGGGCAGGGTGAATGTACCAAGTTGATCTATCGATCAACTTGGGTACAACCAGCCTGACAGATTCTCTTACGATTATCGCTAGCGGCTGCTATAGCCACTAGCAATATTTACTGTCTTATCCCGGTGGAGACAGCTACCCGTGCCCGTCCCTGCCTCCCCGTCCGGAGCAGAAAATTGCTCAGCAACCCCTGGTTGAGAGCACTGATCAGGAGCTGGTCGGCTGCTGGTTTTCCAGCATGCTCCTCCATAAGAAGCCAGCCAAACGATCGGCTTCTGTCATACCGGCTGCCTTACACACGGCCGAAAGTCGGACAGTTTTTACTGAACCGGTCATTGTCACCCAGAATTCGGTCCGTGTGTATAAGGCTTTAGTCTCCAACCAAACCATTATTATGTCTGCAATGTCTATCACCTATATCATGTGTACAGTCTTCTATAGAATTGTGTGCGCTGATTATGTGTGACCATTGATGTTAGGTGACCCATCTGAGGTCCTTATATCTGGTGGTCACCACTGCTTCAGGACACAAAAACCATCATAGAGCAATAAAGCCCTCTCTCTTACCTCTCAGCCTTAACTCTCCTTCTCCACATTGTTGCAGCTGGCACTGCACACTGGACTATTGACAATACACAATAATTACTGTTTTCTTGAATTTGATGCTGTGATGATATTGTGATAAAACACTTTTGAATAAATCACCACAAATTGACCAATATATGATTATATAAATTGACCTTATACCCCTTTTTGTGTCCCATATGTTGCATTAGGAAGCGAAATAAAGTGTACGAAATGGATTAAATGAATTCCATCCCTACTCCGCTGTGATTTTCAGTTACAAAGTTAATAGAACGTACCGTAACATCCTGAGAACAATACAATACCATGATGACCAATGGATGGTAAAGGGTAATGATACGGGTTGGATATGTTTATATAGGTGATCTATCTATACATCTTCATTGCTGTATAAATTACTGTGATTTAATCTTTATATGTGCTTTTAACAGCTTTCTAATTAACAATACTGTTTCTTAAAGTGGACCTTTCCCTAAATTTCACATCAGCATGCATCTCTACAGTTCGGATGTGAAATTGGGTATTTTTTGGTGACGTAGCCTCGGGCCACACAGAAGCCCCCTGGGAAGGCAATGTCACCATTTTCTTCAGGGAAATCCCATATCTAGACTAGGAGATCTTGCAGTATTGTCATTCGCTAAATCATGTGCACGCGTCATACAAAATTACATTCATTTGCTAGAAGAAAAAAAAAAGTCTTCTTCCTGAGATCTCACAAGATCTCAAGGTAGGGTTTTTTCCCCAAACAGATGTTCTATGGAGCATGCACGAGATGAAGTGCATGATGTCATTACAGACATGGTGGCGTGGAACCCAGGCAACGGAGAAGCAGGACAAAAATAGGCAAGAATGAAGAAAAAGTCACAAGGATGTAGGCAAGTACAATTTTTTCCTCCCTATTCAGGTATACAGGTTTAGGCCACTTTCACACTACTGCGACCGCAAAGTTGCGCCATTTTACCGCAATCTCGCAGCCGCGATTTTAGGGAATGCCTGTGTAACTGGCATCAAAGTCGACCAAAGTAGTGCAGGGACTACTTTGAAGTCGGAACGACTTGAAGTCCTACTGATATGAATGGTTGTCATTGGAAATCATGGGGAACGACTTGTCATGCTACTTTGCAGTCCCAAATTGTGGGACAAGTCGCACAAGTGTGAAAGGGGCCTTATAGAGTGTTGGGACAGGAGGGTGGAAGGATGTACAAGTTGCATGTACTTTGTATGATACCTAGAAGGTCCCGTTTCCGGTTTCACTCGCACTTTCATTTTTGGGATGTGGTGTCTATAATAACTTCCAGTCCTCACGTTATCAGGATATTACAAAATCTGCACTTGGTTCTTCACACGTGCAGAGAAAGCGCATGAACCTGAACTGGAGGAAAGATGCCTGTTTACTCGTGAATTGTGTTTTATACATAATACTCACCAGGGAAACCAGACATTTACACAGAAAGCTCAGGAGAAGTGTGAGGAGCAATATTACACTATATTGTCAAAAGTATGTATATATATATATTAGGGCTGTGGAAATTAACTATTAATTCCTCGATTAATCGATTAATTGTTTTGATCGATCAAAATTCTTTGGGCTTGCCGTGTCCATCTGAAGGGCTCCTTTCATGTGCCTTCATATCTGCATGCCGGCGGGACCTTACTATCTGCCACACGCAAGGGCTGTTACACTTCCCTCTATCAACCTGGGATTCTACAGCCATCCACTGGGAGTTGTGATAGTTCCCTTCACGGGACATTTACATGCCGACGGACTGATGTTAGCCCCTTCTCATCTGGATTCAGCAGTGGTATCGTTGTACACATTTTTATACCAGGATCATACTTAGCTACATGTTTTTATGACTGCTTTTGCTACCGTTTGGTATTACTCGCACCATTTTTACAGTTTATGTAGCTACATCGATTTTATCTCCAGTGCAATATTTATTTTGTTACCTACTTGAAGACTATAAAAGTTTTAAATGCTATTCCCATCGAGAGCTGCCTTTTGTGTGTTTTTTGTATCCTGCTATCGATTTTTCCAGTGGTTGGGAGCTGCACTGGGAATCGGCCTGCAAGGGGATCAGCTAAAAGTAGTTGGATCTATGTGCGTTATAATTAATCGAAATTAGTCGATTAATCGATTAAAAGAAAAAACGATTAATCGAACACGAAAATTTTAATCAGTAACAGCCCATATATATATATATATATATATATATATATACATACATATACACATATATATACATACGCACGCACACACACACACACATACATATATATATATATATATATATGAGATATACACACACACACATATATACATATATACACACACAAAAACACACACTTGAATGGCATCCCAGTCTTAGTCCGTAGGGTTCAATATTGAGTTGGCCCACCCTTTGCAGCTATAACAGCTTCAACTCTCCTGGGAAGGCTACCCACAAGGTTTAGGAGTGTGTCTATGGGAATGTTTGACCATTCTTCCAGAAGCGCATTTGTGATGTCAGGCACTGATGTTGGACAAGAAGGCCTGGCTCGCATTCATCCCAAAGGTGTTCTATCGGGTTGAGGCCAATCAAGTTCCTCCACCCCAAACTCGCTCATCCATGTCTTTATGGACCTTACTTTGTGCACTGGTCCAAATCATTTGGTGGAGGGGGGATTATGGTGTGGGGTTGTTTTTCAGGTCTTGGGCTTGGTCCCTTAGTTCCAGTGAAGGGAACTCTTAAAGCAGTTGTATATCCCTTTAGCACATTTTTACATACAGGTAAGCCTATATTAAGGCTTACCTCTCACCACTCACAGCGCCGGAGCTGCGAACCCGGAAGAAACGCTGAGGCAAAATGTCAGCTTCCTCGGCGGTGACCGGGAGACGGTGAGGGGGCTTCGTTCTAAGGTAAGCATTTCATAATGAGCTAGTATGCGGTGCTCATTATGCCTTTGCCTTAAAGTTTTTTTTCTGACTATACAACCGCTTTAAGCTGCCAACTTTGTGGGAACAGTTTGGGGACGGCCCCTTTATGTTCCAACATGACTGCACACCAGTGCACAAAGCAGGGTGGATAAAAATCGATGATTAAAAAAAATAAAAAAATAAAATGGAAAAAAATAAATAAAAAAAATCAGATTTTTTTTTTTATTCAAATCAATTTGTTTTGATTTTTAGCAAATTTATTTTAATAAAATGCTTTTGGAGTTGACATGTATCTAAAGATAGTTTTCTAGGGGATGCACCACAGCCCTGAATCCATAGGTTGGTTTTCCTGTGAGTTGATGACCTGTCTTGTTATGTTATTCATCCATTTGCTTGAGGTTCCTTCTCTTCCCTTCCTTTCCCCCTTCCTTTCCCCCTTCCCTTTCCCCCTCCCTCCTCCCTCCCCCCTCCCCTCTCCTTCTCCCCCCCCCCACCTCGGTCATTCTGGGTTATTATGCTGTAATGTATACCTCCTGACCTAACGTTGGAAGTTCCTTGGACCTTATTCTCACCCATCCTGTGGTCAATATTGTTGTTGTTTTCCAAGTTACTGGGTATCGTCCTTCATGTAAAGGATTGTGTGTTTGCATCGCTTGTATTGTAAAGATCCGAATAAAAAAAAGATAGTTTTCTATTAAAGGTACAATAATAATTTTGTTTATTCAGCATGACATGGAGCTTAATTTCGTAGAATGAGGCTGTATATTCTGCAATATTTACATTTTTGGTAAACTCATTCAATGAATCCAAGCTCTGCAAGCTGAGATAACATGCACTGCATTGACGCATTCACACAATTTCACAGTAACCATGAAATAAAACAATGTTCAGGAATATTCCTTTATCCCGTTGTTTTGAAAATCTATGTACACTACAAACTGTATGATTAAATCGGTTCGGATATCGCTGGTTTACCAAGCTGACATCTTATTATTTTAAATAGAATCTTTAATATTTGCAAACAAAATAAAGGTTTCCTAACTACTAGCAAGAATGAGTCCTTACTTTTAAAGAGTACCTCCACGGTTTAGGAGATATTTACGAAAATCACGGGTGCCGCTGTCTATGCCGTTCCTCATTGAGGCCGGGCCGAGACTTTTTTTTACAACACCGGCTCCCGCGCGCATGCGGGAGAGTGAAGTCATCGTGGCTCCGGCCAATCAGAGCGCCGGAGCCGCGATACGCGGAAGTAACCCCCAGGCAAGATGCCGGCTGCCCGGGCGTTGGAAGAGGACGGCTGCGGGGGCTTCGATGGAGGTGAGTATTACATAATGAGCTAGTATGCCACGCAGCAAAGAGAAAAAGAGGCACATCCAGAGATGAAGAAAAATTTGTTGGTTTATTGTAGAGTCAAAGGTTTAAAAAACATGACACGAGGGATCCAAACTGTTCAGCAAATGCATTTTACACAAAGTGCTTATTCATTGCAATGTTTTTTAAACCTTTGACTCTACAATAAACCAACAAATTTTTCTTCATCTCTGGATGTGCCGCTTTTTCTCTTTGTTGCATGGATTTTTCATGTTGCGGACCTCGGCAGGCACCCAGTCTTGTTGCCACAGTAGTATCAAGTATTCCCTTTTCCACTCATTATGCCTTTGCCTTGCAGGTGGTGTTTTTTTTTTGTTATGCCTGGGTTTACTTCCTCTTTAAAGTTCATGGGTGTGTAAAGGCAGGCGTCCCAATTCTTTTGACAATATAGTGTGTAGCGGGGTCTTTAAATCTAGGAGAATGTTTGAGTGGTAGTTGTACTCAAACACACTATTTGATAGGGTTCTGTAAACCATTTTATACTGCAGGTGGGATACTAGTGTATAGTTCTCTGTGGCCTGTTGGTGGCACCGCCATCGGAGGCTAGGGTTGAACCGCTGGTACAGTGGTGTGCCTTGGATGTCATCTCTCGGCGGTGGTATGGTGGGCGTGTCAGCCTGCTGTGCATGCCGGGAGAGGATATAAAAGGGGCAGACCCTGTCTGTAGGGTGTGAGTTCCCGGGGTCCGACCCCAGGGAGTGTGTTGTTCTGTTCGTGGCCACCCCAGGTACCTTTAGCCCTGGGGTGGAGTTCCAGGCTCGGTAAACTGGCGGATCAGTCCCAGGCACCTTTGGCCTTGGGGCTGCAACTGAAGGCCTTGGGTCCAGCACCTTCGGCTGGAGCCCACAGAGGGAGGAGGAATCCCAGGGTGCTGCCTTGCGGGGAGACCCGTATCTGGAAGAGGAGGCCGGGGGGGACCGTTCCGAGGGACTGGTGAGAGATCACAGTGAAGGAAGGGGCCCGGTAACTCTCTGGAGGGATGTCATCCTCCTGTTAGAGGCCTAATACCACAACCCAAAGTTCACCAGGTCTGTGGCAGAGACCCAAAGTTCACCAGGTCTGTGGCAGAGACCCAAAGTTCACCAGGTCTGTGGCAGAGACCCAAAGTTCACCAGGTCTGTGGCAGAGACCCAAAGTTCACCAGGTCTGTGGCAGAGACCCAAAGTTCACCAGGTCTGTGGCAGAGACCCAAAGTTCACCAGGTCTGTGGCAGAGACCCAAAGTTCACCAGGTCTGTGGCAGAGACCCAAAGTTCACCAGGTCTGTGGCAGAGACCCAAAGTTCACCAGGTCTGTGGCAGTGACCCAAAGTTCACCAGGTCTGTGGCAGAGACCCAAAGTTCACCAGGTCTGTGGCAGAGACCCAAAGTTCACCAGGTCTGTGGCAGAGACCCAAAGTTCACCAGGTCTGTGGCAGAGACCCAAAGTTCACCAGGTCTGTGGCAGAGACCCAAAGTTCACCAGGTCTGTGGCAGAGGCCTAAATTCACCCGTAACAGTTTGTACAGGGACTGTGTGTGTTATGTAATTCGAGCATCACTCCGGCTGCTAGGATCCACTCTAATGGAAGACTAGCCGGGTGAGCTGAGACTACCTGAAGATATAGGTAGTGAATATGTATTTGTTTGTGCCTGGACCTACTCCAACACCTCTTGCTGTATTGTTCTCCATCCATCCTTTAATATCTAATGACTATGCATGCGAGAAAATAAACTCTACGTTGGAGTTGCAATTGGTGTGGACCTTGGAGTTATTGGGGGATAGAGACTTGTCTTTATTGCAGTGAAGACGGGAACCATTCTCGGGAAAGCCTGACCATAGAGACCCAGGTACATTACACCGCTCAACCTCTTCACACAGGAGGGTACGGGCATGTGGCATGGTGTGCGCCCCTTTTCCTACAAGTGAGCCAAAGATAGGGAAAAGGGGTCTGGTTGCTACAAGTGTAATAGACAAGCTCATATAATAAAATGATATCTCTATTTTCTCTCCTTCCATTTAATGGACTTTTAGTGTCACTGTACAGGAAACACAAAGATAAACAAGAGATGATCTAAGGTCTACAGTTCCCAAGTTTGAAATGATCAATCCCAAGGAGATCAATTGACTAAATAAGAAAAGCCAAGTTGATATTTTCGTGCGTCTACCAGGGGGCGATATGATAGTGGTGTCTAAAGGCCATGCTAGGCCCCAAGCACACTGGGGCGCCTTTAAATGCTTTTCTTCTGTGGCAGGAAAAAAAGCAAATTTCAAAAACGTGCCTGAAGTGCATTTATTGCAAATGCGTTTAGGCATGCCAAGCACTTGCCCATTTAATCATACCATTAGCCAGAATATTCATTTATTTTGGCCATTGAAATGAATAAACGCTCAAGTGCCGAGGCCCATCTAGACATGTTTACACACGTTTAGGTGCAAATTGGCATTTTTTTTAGCTCTTCTCTTGAATTCACAAGTGATTTATTTTTTTCGCCCGCTAAACGCTTTTGTCTCTAAACGCCTGTAAACGTCCATGTTTGCATAGACACACAGGTTAACAGAGGCAGAAAACAAAAATTTCCAACTTCTGTAAAACAGGCATTTTTGAGTTTGTGTGCATGAGGCCTTACACAGGCGATACTGTGGCTGGTGAAAAGTCACCAGTATCAGGATTGCTTTAGAGAGAGTAAAAACACTTACATTCTAGCATGCATCCCTCCCTTGCAGGCCGGAGGAACAAAATGGAAACCTTTCTCAGGATGACTACGGTTTTGCAACCTTTTTCGGGAGTGAGAGCGCTGCGCCTCACTGCCAAAACCAGCAAGGAAGCAACACCAACAAATCAGGTATGTGTCCTCCTTGTATTTTCTAGCGATCCCATCAATGGAGAGTATTCGCTAGTGACAGCGTTATTGATGTGATATAGGCCTAAGGGCAGGGGAGTCTTGCACGTACATTTGGCACCATTGCATTTCTAAGTGCACCCTATAACAGAACAAGGGGGGCTGTTCATAAAAGGATCATTTGCATTGTCCAAGTTTCTTTAGATGCTTTAGATTCAACTTCTGTGTCTTTTTGAAGCGTTAAGCTGCCTGTTGATGGTCAGCAGATGACCACACTGTCCAGACAGACTGGGCCTATGGAGGCATGTTAATACTATAATTTTTAAAGAATATTCGTCTATTATAACATAATATTGAGTTGTCCCCCCCTTTGTAGCTATAACAGCTTCAACTCTTCTGGAAATTCTGTCCACAAGGTTTAGCAGTGTGTCTATGGGAATGTTTGACCATTCTTCATGAAGCACATTTGTAAGGTCAGGCACTAATGTTGGGCGAGAAGGCTTGGCTCACAGTCTCCACCCATTCCAAAGGTGTTCCATCAGGTTGAGGTCAGAACCAGTCAAGTTCATCCAACCCAAACTCGCTCATCCATGTCTTTATGGACCTTGCTTTGTGCACTGGTTCAAATTATTTGGTGTAGGGGGATTATGGCATGGGGTTATTTTTCAGGGGTTGGGCTTGGCCCCTTAGTTCCAGTGAAGGGAACTCTTAACGTGTCAGCATACCAAGACGTTTTGGACAATTTCATGCTCCCAACTTTGTGGAAACAGTTTAGGGATGGCCCCTTCCTGTTCCAACGTGACTGCACACCAGTGTACAAAGCAAGGTCCATAAAGACATGGATGCGCAAGTTTGTGGTGGAGGAACTTGATTGGCCCGCACAGAGTCCTGACCTCAACCCGATAGAACACCTTTGGGATGATTTAGAGCGGAGACTGCGAGCCAGGCCTTCTCGTCCAACCTCACAAATGCGCTTCTAGAAGAATGGTGAAACACTCCCATAGACACACTCCTAAACCTTGTGGACAGCCTTCCCAGAAGAGTTAAAGCTGTTAAGGGTGGGCCAACTCAATATTGAACCCTACGGACCAAGACTGAGATGCCATTAAAGTTCATGTGCGTCAGTGGCGGAAATACCAGGGTCGCATCAGTTGCACTTGCGACCATGCCCTGGCATTCCACCACTGTCGGGGCCCCAGCGGGGTTGCTAGTCCCACGGCTCTGAGCAGAGAGCATATCTTATACAGTTCAGAGCCGACAGTTCTCCCTGCTCCTCCCTCCTTTCTCTCTCGCACAGGATGACACAGCCAGTCTGCTCCTTCTCCCCCCTCCCCTCTCGTGTGTGTGTGTTTTGCGGGAAGTTAAGTGTGAAGCCAACAAGCTCACACTCCCGGCGGTACACATACGGGAGAGCGGTGGGGGGAGAAGGCTGTGTCATACCGTGCGAGGGAGGGAGGGAGGAGCAGGGAGAACGGTCAGCTCTAAACTGTATGAGAGATACGCTCTCCACTAAGAGCCCTACTGAGGCAGGCAGCATTGATGAGCACTGATCGGCTGCATTGATAGGCAGTGCCGATAGGAGGCATTGATGGGCACTGATAGGCTGCAATGATACGCAGCACTGATGGGTGGCATTGATGAGCAATGATCTGTGGCATGGACAGGCAGCGTGGCACTGATGGGCATTGATGAGCACTGGTAGGTGGCACTGATAGGTGGAATTGATGGGCATTGAGCCCTGATAAGCAGCACTGATGGGCATTGAGCCTTGATAGGTGGCACTGATGGAGGCTGATAGGCGGCATTGATGAGCACTGATAGGCAGCACTGATAGGCGGCATTGATGGGCACTGATAGGCGGTACTGATAAGCAATGATAGGCGGCACTGAACTGCAGCACAAACCGGTGGCACAGATAGGCAGCATTGATGAGCACTGATCGACTGCATTGATAGGCAGTGCTGATAGGAGGCATTGATGGGCACTGATAGGCTGCAATGATACGCAGCATTGATGAGCAAAGATCTGTGGCATGGACAGGCAGCGTGGCACTGATGGGCATTGATGAGCACTGGTAGGTGGCACTGATAGGTGGAATTGATGGGCATTGAGCCCTGATAAGCAGCACTGATGGGCATTGAGCCTTGATAGGTGGCACTGATGGACGCATTGATGAGCACTGATAGGCGGCATTGATGGGCACCGATAGGTGGTACTGATGGGGCAGCACTGATAAGCAATGATAGACGGCACTGAACTGCAGCACAAATCGGTGGCACAGATAGGCAGCATTGATGGACACTAATAAGTGGCATTGATGGGCACTGATAGGCAGCACTGATTATCAGTGTAAACAATTTACTGACATTCTTGACAGTTAATGCCTCTCCTTTCCTTATACAGAGTGGGAGGAAAGGGCTGCCGATACCCAGCAATTCTGTTTACGTGTGATCAGCTAATCACATGGTAAAAGGGCCGCCGTGATTGTGGTGGACGCACATCCCAGGGGGCATACCGGAGGCAGAGTTCTGGGAGGATTTCCATGGACACCCTCACAAAATTGGAAGCCCGGGGGTTGGATGGAAGAGGGGGGGGGGGGGCACTCATTGTTTCTTGCACCGGGGGCCCTGAAGGTTCCAGATACGTCCCTGATGTGTGTGTAAAGGCAGGCATCCCAATACTGTTGACAATATAGTGTATATGATATTAGAACTCATATGGCTCAAGAAAGTCACAACAAAAGTAGTACTAAGGGCAGAATAACCGACCTACATAACATACTGTATATGCTAGAGGTACAAAAAATAAATAAATAAAGCAGAACGTTCGCAAGTTGCGCAAATGTTTTGACCAAAACACAAATGTATCTTACCTGTCCCACTGATCTGGAAAATCCGACTTGGGGTAAAATAACACAGTAAATATTTACCTATAGATCTCTGAAGGTGATAAGAAGGATTCGAATTTCCCTGTAAAGCACGCTGCGTTTCATGTACATTTTTCTTACTGTTGCGAACACAGAAAAGTAACAAGTCATAGGAAAGCTTGTCAAACTTCTCTGGAAAGTGACCCTGTCTGGACTTTGAACTATACTAAAGCTGGCCCATACATGGGGTGAATTTTAGCCCACTCCTAGTGAACTTCAAAAAAATTCTCCATAGATGGCCTTACTGGCACCTCCAGCACGGCACCCTTTATTTGAAAAATCCAAAGAACCAGACGGAAACTTGATGGTCGAACAGATGCAGGCACTCTTCAGGTATTTTCACAGCCTGTGGCACAAACAAAAAAGAAGAGCGCCCAGGCCTAGTGCATTACCATCAACATCTTCATTAAAAATAAAAACGAATGAGCACATACAAGAGCTAAATAGCATCAACGTTGTACAAAAACCCAGGAAACAAAATGGGATTCCAGATGATGGAACTCACATGAATCAAATTACCTGCCGACGGGTTTCGAGGGACATGCCCTCTTCTTCAGAGCAAACGCAACCAGTTGCGCCAGCTGCCAAAATACAGCAGCAGCAGGAGAGTCTTGTATTCACTGATAAAAATACAAGTCTTCCTCTGAATGGCTGAGGAGCAATCAGCCCAGGTTTTGTTCCGTTAGCAGGCGGGAAAGTCCCCTGTACCGCTACCGGAACATAGCGCTGCTTATTTTTTGTAGCTGATGCTACTACAGCAGAGGTCTCCAAGCTTTCTAAATAAAAGCCAGTTTACGGTCCCTCAGACTTTAGGGGAGACCACTGTACTACAGTATGATGCAGTGCTGACAGCAACTGAATGTCTTAGGACCCGTTCATATCAGAACGTGGTGCAGGAAACTCCCATTCTGTTCGCGTTTCCTGCAGTGCATTCAAAACGCACTGCAGTTCTGATATGCAGCAGGTGTCAATGTTAAGTTAATGATACGACAGGCCGCAAACGTAATGCATTTGCCTGCACTTTCTTCTATAAAAACATATCCAATTAAAAAAAAAAAAATTTCTTCATCAAATTAGGCCAATTCTGCTACCTATTTTTGTATAAAAAAAAAAAAAACAATAAATGTATATTGATTGGTTTGTGCAAAGGTTATAGCGTTTACAAAACGATGGGATTTTTTTGGCTTTATTTTTTTTTTTATTATACTAGTAATGGCCGCGATCAGCAATTTTTAGCGGGACTGCCACTTTGCGGAGGACAAATAATGACACTGGCTGGGAAGGGGTTAACATCAGGGGTGATCAAATGGTTAAAAGAGAAGTAAAGGATCCCCACCCCCCCCCCCCAATTATACTTACATAGGTGGATGCTGCATCTGTCCCCTGGCGCCTTTGCACTGAGAACCGAGCGATCGAACACCGCCGATCACTCGGTTCTGACAGCTCCCCGAGAAGAGAGCTGCTGACTGTCAGTCACAGCTCTCTGCTCTCCCTCCTCCTTGCTCATTGGAGCGCTGAGCTGTGGAGGGGCGGGGAGCAGTTGGCTCAGGCTCTCATCGGCTCGCTGAGAGGCTGAGCAGGGTGTCCGTCCACCTGGCGGATCCAGACTTTATTGACACGATGATGTGGTGTTTGGACTGATTTCTGTGATGTCAGCGGAGAGCGGACTTTAGCCCACTCTCTGGTGAAAATGGGTCACAGGAGTGCAAAATTAATTGCACTCCTGTGACCCAGAGGAGAAGTACAGCCAAATGAGCTTTGGCTATACTTCTCCTTTAAGTGTGTCCCTAGGAGGTGCTTGCCAACTGTGTGGGGAATGGACTGACTGGGGGAACACAGAGATCCAGGGTCCTGCTTAGCAGTTACAGAAGATCTGTGTTCTCCCCTGTCAGAACGGCGATCTGCGTTGCTTACATAGGCAGATTGCCGTTCTGCCTCTCTGGGGAACAATCTCAAATGGCCACCGGATCCGCTGATTGGCTCCCCTTCTGTCCAATGGGCGCACGCCCCCAGTATCTATTGCATGAAATGACGTACAGGTACGTGATTTTGTGCAATAGAGCCGCCCTGCCACAGGTTATATGCAGTAGGCGATCTTTAAGTGGTTAAAATAGAACTATAAGCAAAAATTGTTTTTTATTTTTCATTTTGGATAGAGTAAGGGAGGATTATAACCCCTGTTAGTTTTGTTTTTTGCCATTTATGTCCCATTGGGAAGATTTCTCTTCACTTCCTGCCCCATAGCCAAAACAGGAAGTGATAGGAAAGCCCTGTAAATTATGGGGAATACCTTGGGGACCCCCAGGTCACCAGAAGTAGTGTCCCCATTGGAAGATTTCCCCTCTATTACTGTTCTGGGGACAACCCAAAATTTGGGATTTTACTAAATGGTTAATAACGACAAATAATGATAATGGTAAAAAAGATAAATAGAGTGGGTGACTCTACCTAATGGGGGGACAGGCAGCAATAAAAAAGTGTTCTAATCCCTCTCCACTCTATCCAAAACTAGAAAAAAAAATTTTTTTGCCTCTTTTAATTTGAACTGAATGTATTGTTTTACAAGGTAGGGGTTCACATATACTTTATATATACTGTATAGTCAGAAAAAGACCCTAAAAAAAGGGCACAAGTACCCCCCGGTACAATGGGACTTTATAGGCAAACAAAAAAATCATGCATCATAAAATCATTTTATGATACATGATTTTTTGTTCGCCTATAAAGTCCCATTGTACCGGGGGGTACTTATGCCCTTTTTTTAGGGTCTTTTTCCAAATGTCCGGGATGTCGGCAACACTCTAGGGAGAATATTACATTACTCCTTGTGGTTCTCCACTAATACTACTATATATGCTCCAACCTGGAGACTTTCACAGATTACAGATAAGGCCGCACTATACAGAGGAGCCTTGGCCAGACAGTGCGGCCTCCACAAATATTTGCATATGCCTGTTTTTAATGCAAATTGGTAGAAAGCGTGATTTGTTTTTGTTGAGTTTTTTTTTTTTTTTTTTGCTGGCCAGCTAATAAGTGTTCTGGGAAAAAGCAAAGCCCTTCCATATGCACCTTACTTAAAAATCAAATTATAATCTGGGACCATTTAGTATGCAGGACTTTTCTCTGATTCTGTTTTTTTTTTTATATGAGTGCCGATACTTTTGGTCAAGTACTCGCCGATACCGAGTATCGATTCCTTTGCGGTGCAATTTCAGCCCATACAAATGTAGCGGGCACCGCCGGTCTCCCAATCCCCTCTATTAAAGTTCTCGCTCGAAATGTCTCTGGTCTAGGGGTATGATAGGAAAGGGAGTGTGGGCGCTACGCCTGGCTTCCACCACAGATGTATAAGTGGTATCGGCAAAAGTTCTTTACCTTCGGGCCTGTATTGTGTATCGAATCCTCCCTCCAGGAGTGATCTGCCAGGAAACGAGTCTCACATCGTTGCAAGTCCAACACTCCTTTATTTGAACATAGCATGGACTTACTTGCTTTACAAAACCAGAACAGGAGGTGTGAATGTGTATATAGGCCCAGACACAAGTTCTTTCCTCCCCTCTCCTCCAAAGAGTGGGTAATGGTCTCCGCACAAGGGAATTCACCTTCCGGACGGTCTCCGACAAGAGGCTCACCCGTCACCGGCAGTATTGCTGCACCGGGTCTTCGGATGAGGAGCTCTTCCCGGTCCATTACGTCCACCTCGCATTCAGGCGTCCATCTCCGGAGCACCCTAGGATCCTTCCCTCGCGGAACTCAGAGTTGGGCACTGAGCTCCGGACCGCCAACTGAGTACCTCACCTCAGGCTAAAGGTGCCTGAGGTGGAACATGACCTCCGGTGGTCCTCTAGGCCGAACCCCGTGACAAAATGGCCGGCCCCCTTTATACCTTCCCCCGGCATGCGTAGCGGGTTCCCTGCCCCACCACATGGCTGCCGAAGAAAGACAAAAAGGGATTCGAAACAGCAATGACTCGTCCGTCGGCCCAAAGTGACAGCGCCACCTGGTGGACCGCCGGAGTTACACCACCGGTGTCACCGTAAAAATTCAAAAGTTTCCCCGGGACAGTAAATACCCGCTACACAAAATAAATAAAAATCGAATTACAGTGCAGGGGAATAGGACCCCGCGGTCATCACCACTGAATGAGCGGATTATCTGTTCTATGCACTGGCACGGCTGAGTGCCCTTTTATGTGAGTGTGCCACTTTGATTTTATTCAATATTAAATATTCCGACAGAGAGCACTCTATTTTTCTTTTGTTTGATTTTCATATACCGCTGACCAGTGGCGGCTGGTGCTCAATTTTTTTTTGGGACCGACGCTTGATGGGCAAAAACCTGAATTACAATCTGTCTGATCCACAAAACACGGTGGCCGACGAGACCGCCGGGCCTTTCTTTGGACCAGTCACTGACACAGTGAGTCTGACTTCCGAAACTGAGTCATAGCAGACAGATACACAAGCTGTACCAAGCCCAAGGAAGGCAAGCAACCTCTTTGAATGCGAAGGCCGAGGACACAAGGATGACGCACAATGTCCACATTTTGATAAAAAGGCAGAAACAAACCTCAGGTAGAGACAAAGTCTGTGGACACAGCACCGCCTTATCCTTTTGGATGAGTAAGTAGGGAGACTTGCAAGACAAGGCTGCCAACTCAAAAACCCTCTGATAAAAAGGTAACAGACACCCGAAAGCTACTTACCAAGAGAGTGCCAACAGGGGAATCTCTCTATGTACTTTAAAAAAAAGGTGGTTTCTGAAAACACCCAAGGTACCAGATTCAATCCCACAAAGGTAGTAGTGATTGAACTGGAGGGGCCACATGTGGAACCCCTTGGACAAACGTACCCACCAGTGAATGAGCCGCCAAGAGTCGCGGAAGAAAACCAGCCAAGGCTGATATCCGCCCCTCAATGGAGCGAAAAGCAAGTCTTTTAACCACTCCACGCTGTCAAAAACAGCAAGATCCTGGAAGCCGAATATGTACGTGAACGCCACTCCATCCCCACACCGAGGGATGTAGGCCCTCCAAGTGCGATGGTAAATCATCCGAAAAGATGACTTACGTGCCCTTTGTCAGGAAAACATTCCTCCAAGGGATAATGGACAACCATGCGATTTTTTGGAATGCTGCAGCCGTTCCCGTTCTTAGCATATAACTTACCAAATAAGCTAGGTAGGGAAACCTAGCGGTGAAGGCCGGCCTATGGGACCCAGAAGGGACCGACACCTTAATAGATGCCCTCGCCGTATCCTCCATCTTATTGGGGATCCCGCACCTGGTGACAAGTGCTCCACCAGCGACTTTTTGCGCTGACCCAGACACGGAAGAAGCAAGGGAGCTGTTCCGCACTGTCCGAAAAGGTCCCGGTCCGCATCTTCTGACATGTCAGAGCAGGGGACATTTGCCACAGCAAGACCCAAGCCTAATTCAGAACTTCTCCCAGAAGATGGTGGGGGGAGGGGGCGTTTTTACCCCCTGCGCGCCCACACACCACTTCCACTCTGGCAATAAGGAATTCCAGGACCACTGACAAGGTGTCCATAGGCACTGCAAGTGTAGGGGCACTGGTTGTCACCACAGGGATGTCTGGGGAAGAAAACGCCAGCTTCTGACGCTATGCAGACACACTTGCCTGACCTCCATAGGGACCAAAACAAGGCACACAAAAAAATTCCACCCACCTAGCTGCTCCGACTGAGGGCCCCCCCCCCCAGAGGACTCACCGCACCGACCCAGGTAATTGCACAGCGCCGCCGTCCGCTCTCCCCACATGCCTTTCATCCGTTATGGCTGCGGTATCTTCCTGGGCCTGAGGTGTCCTGTGTTCGCGCCGTCCAGAAGGACCGCTTCCACCGCTAGAGCAAAAACTAAGCCGGTGCAAATGGCCGCCGGGCGCCCTTGTATAAAAACCACGCGGACTACTAGAAAATGGCTGCCGCTCCACAGCGTTAAAAACTCAGCGCGGCAACAAGGAAGTGGCGCTGGGCGCCGCCAAAATTGACGCCAAAACGTGGCTGACAGAAAAGAAGTAATGGCTGCGAACACGCTGGGCCTCAGCGCGGAGGCCCCCCCATGGCACCAGACAACCCCTCACATGGAGAGCAGACCGCAGCCCCCCGCCAGGACACGGAGCCCCCCAGAGGACCCCCGGTCAGTACACAGCAGGCCCAGCTACCACAGAGCATGGGGAGGAGGGAAGGACGGGAGAGAAGAAAGGAAGGGCAGGAACCCCCTAATCGACCTCCCCGGGAATGCCCAGCTTGTTCCATCCTGCTGGAGCAGGGGGAACTGCTACTTACCCATCCTGCATGGACTAGCTAAAGGCATTCCTGACAGACCCAACGTCCGCGCGGTTACGGCATGGCTGTCGGTCCGGCACACTGTGACACGGACATATAGCCTGGTCATATGTGTGCCCCGGAGCATGTAGCTCACCGGCCACCCCTGGAGCAACGGGGCATGTCATGGACGACCCAGCGCGTTAGCTAAAGGTCGCGGCTCAAGCTCGATGGCCGAAACTGGGGGGACTACAAGGATCTGGGATCCAGCCTGTCACCCAGTCGGCAGTTGATAGTAGATTTCAGGATCAAAAAGTAGAAAAAATCCTCAGGACCAGGGGCTCATCGAGAGCCAGGTCTTTCTCCTATGCTAGGCAGAAAAAACAGGGCTGCATGATACAGGGAGAAGGGTTGTACCTAGAGGGACCGCCCCCAAGGCGGTACTGTACAGTTTTGATGTATGTTTAACACTTAAAATGCTTTTCTGCCTAGTCCTCTCCTGATAGAAGGCTTATACCCTATCAAGAATAAGATGCTGTGTCCGTCCATGAATGAAAGAGAAAGCTGACAGATTATGACGGAATGTTGGCGACAGAGGAAGCTGTGCACAAGGACAAAAATTAGGATCTGTCCATGCACTCGTGCTGCTGAGTGTAAACAAATGTAATATTCTGACGCTGCGCAGAATCAGTATATTCAGAAAATGCTGCAGTTCA
Source organism: Rana muscosa (assembly GCA_029206835.1). Classification (NCBI taxonomy): domain Eukaryota; kingdom Metazoa; phylum Chordata; class Amphibia; order Anura; family Ranidae; genus Rana; species Rana muscosa. The sequence goes on from CM055117.1 coordinate 72,467,671, forward strand.
GCTTAAAGGGTCAGTCCACCCAGAACCATCCCTGTGCAGAGTTCCTGGGTCTGTACACCAGCTGTGCCCATTATGAGGGGTTCCCACCATCCTTGTGCCAAGTTTCCAGGTCTGTACACCTGCTGTGCCCATTATAAAGGGGTTCCCACCATTCTTGTGCTGTGTTCCCAGGTCTGTACACCTGCTGTGTCCATTATGAGGGTTCCCACCCTCCCTGTGCTCAGTTCCTGGGTCTGTACACCTTCTGTGCCCATTATGAGGGGTTCCCACTATCCCTGTGCTCAGTTCCTGGGTCTGTACACCTGCTGGTTGCTGTGCCCATTATGAGGGGTTCCCACCATCCCTGTGCCGAGTTCCTGGGTTCACCACATCTTCCCTTCCCATAACGACCAACAAGGCAGTCAGTAACTTGCTGTCGGTGCTTACTGGTCTGGTAGAGACTTGAGGAGGCGCTGCTCAGGCCTTGCATTTCATCCACCCCACTGTATTGACGTGCGGGGTGTACCAACATGACCTCCGCCACCTTCCTACTGTTGGCGACCAGTTTCTTTATAAATGTAACATCCAAACAGCATCACAGATATCAATATAGTATATTTATTTATATACGCTCAATTTATTGCTAAAAATTACTCTGAATGTCAAGACGTAGCTGGGTGTAATAAGATGTCCGCATGGGTGTTCTATCAGAATACTGCTACCCGTCAGATCATAAAGTGTGTGGAATGCTGTGCGGCATGAAAAGCATGGTTGAACGCATCGTGCATGCGCAGTAAGTATTTTTTGGGTCAGAATGTCACTTCCGTTGCACAATCTGATGGGTAGCAGTAATCTAATAGAACACCGGTACTCCTGTGTGTATAGGGCGGAAGTGATGTCAGCTTGGGGGCGGACCACCTATGCATCTCTTCCAGCCCTGTGAGCACCGCATGTGAGTTGTGATAACAATTTTTAATAAACGGTTTGTGTGCCCACTGCTGCCCTTCTTAGATGGCGTTTCCCTGTCTTTCTATACTGGGATCACACAGGGGCGCTGGGAGAAACCGCATGCCATTCGGATAGGAATCGCGCCACATTCTTGTTCAAATCACAGTGCAGTGCGATTTGACCCCGTTCATTTTGTACGATATCAGTTTCGGGCATTGGCAGCATTTGCACAAGAACTTGGTATTGGCACCGATACCAGTACGGGTATTGGTGCCACCCTACCACCGGTGTTTTTGCATTCTACCCGTGCTGCAAAATGCAGGAAAATGCACAATGTTGCATAATGGGTGCACAAGGCCAAACGGAAATTTGCCAGCTCTGATTTTCTCAATGGAAAAAAATAATAATAATCCCAACTTGATAAACTCAATGTGTAATCTGGCCCGAAGTATGATAGAATTTTTTAAACCGCCCAGTAAATAAATGTCCTGACAACTCCCTACTTCGCCCAACACCATCGGAAAATATTTCACTAAGTACATAACAGCTGCCCGTAGTTCCTGCTAATCTGCAAATACAATTCCCCTTTTTTACATTTCTTAAATGACTCGCCACACACCTCCCTCTTGCATGACAATATCAAATTGTACATCGTCTGGAGAAAAGAGCTGACCTCAGCCAGTATGCTCAGTTATGTGTCATTACAGACATAAGCAGGTGCCGTGTTTTTCCATCCAGGTAAAACCATAAACATTCCCAGTGCAGTTAAGTGATGAGCAGATTTTATAATGAGACACATAGGGAAGACATTCTTGGATGACTAAAGAGCATCTCAAACTGGGGGGGGCTGCAGTCTTACATCAAGTACCCCAAAAAGGATTAAAAAATAAATAAAAAATATACTATGCTCCTTGGCCCAGTGGGAGGAGTAGTGTCCCACCATTGGGATCAGTGGGAGGAGTAGTGTTCCACCATTGGGATCAGTGGGAGGAGTAGTGTTCCACCATTGGGATCAGTGGGAGGAGTAGTGTCCCACCATTGGGATCAGTGGGAGGAGTAGTGTCCCACCATTGGGATCAGTGGGAGGAGTAGTGTCCCACCATTGGGATCAGTGGGAGGAGTAGTGTCCCACCATTGGGATCAGTGGGAGGAGTAGTGTCCCACCCATTGGGATCAGTGGGAGGAGTAGTGTCCCACCCATTGGGATCAGTGGGAGGAGTAGTGTTCCACCATTGGGATCAGTGGGAGGAGTAGTGTCCCACCATTGGGATCAGTGGGAGGAGTAGTGTTCCACCATTGGGATCAGTGGGAGGAGTAGTGTCCCACCATTGGGATCAGTGGGAGGAGTAGTGTCCCACAAAAACAAATCTTCTGCGCTCCGGTGTTTTACTGCATGCGGATAGTGTGGACCATTCTTTTTGGTGTAAAAGGCACAAACTAGAATCTTGCAGCCCTCCTCAGAACAATGGGAGTTCATAGAACTGGAAAATAAGAAAAAAGAAAGGAGGGCGCACCGACCTAGTGCATTACCAGATAAAAACTTTATTAAAACTTATAAAAGACAAAAATGGTCCTACTCACAAACAAGCTTTTCATATAGTCATTTCTGGCAATCACTCAGAGTTCCGTGACAGCTGCAATCAGGATACGGTGACCAGAGGGTCGGACGGTACCCAAAAATAGCTGAATGGCTGACGCGTTTCCGGGGCGCACCCCTATCCTCAGAGCCTAAGCAGACCGTGGTCTATAGAAATGCCTATATGAAAAGCTGGTTTGTGAGTAGGACCATTTTTGTCTTTTATAAGTTTTAATAAAGTTTTTATCTGGTAATGCACTAGGAGCAGTGTCCCACCATTGGTATCAGTGGGAAGAGCAGTGTGCCACCATTGGTATCAGTGGGAGGAGCAGTGTGCCACATTGGTATCAGTGGGAGGAGCAGTGTGCCACCATTGGTATCAGTGGGAGGAGCAGTGTCCCACCATTGGTATCAGTAGGAAGAGCAGTGTGCCACCATTGGTATCAGTGGGAGGAGCCGTGTCCCACCATTGGCATCAGTGGGAGGTGCCGTGTCCCACCATTGGCATCAGTGGGAGGAGCAGTGTCCCACCATTGGCATCAGTGGGAGGAGCAGTGTCCCACCATTGGCATCAGTGGGAGGAGCAGTGTCCCACCATTGGCATCAGTGGGAGGAGCAGTGTCCCACCATTGGTATCAGTGGGAGGAGCAGTGTCCCACCATTGGTATCAGTGGGAGGAGCAGTGTCCCACCATTGGTATCAGTGGGAGGAGCAGTGTCCCACCATTGGTATCAGTGGGAGGAGCAGTGTCCCACCATTGGTATCAGTGGGAGGAGCAGTGTCCCACCATTGGTATCAGTGGGAGGAGTAGTGTCCCACCATTGGTATCAGTGGGAGGAGTAGTGTCCCACCATTGGTATCAGTGGGAGGAGTAGTGTCCCATCATTGGTGTCAGTGGAAGGAGTAATGTCCCATCATTGGTGTCACTAGGAGAAATAGTGTCCCACCATTGGTGTCAGTGGGAGCCGGAGGAGTAGCACCCCATCATTGGTATCGGCAGAAGAAATCATCATTGGTATCAGCAGAGAAAAACGATCGTCTATGGGCTTTATGTCGTTTTTCTCGTTGAGAAAAACGGCAGAAAAAACGACGAGAAAAATTAGAACATGTTCTAAATTTTCTCATCGTTTTTTCCATCATTTTTTTCCGCGGCAGTTTTCCCATAGGGAGACACTGCCGCGGAGCCCACAGACGGTCGTTTTTCTCGACAAAGAAAAAAATGACGGGAAAAACGGTCGTGTGTGGGGGAAAATGCCGTTCCCTCGTTTTTCATTTTATTTCATGTCGTGATTCACGGCGGTGTTTTCACCGCCGTGAATCACGATCGTGTGTACGCGGCATGAGAATGAAAAAATATAGCTGCAGCTTTAAAATGTGAGATAGCACATTATAGACATAAATAGAAAGGAGAAAAAGACTGCGCTGTAACTTATGTGAAAACCAACTAGTGCATACAAACCCAGTAAATATTGAAATGAAACAATATAAACCCTGGTGATTGATCGTGCAGTAGTAAAACTGACATCAAGGTTCATATCAAAAAAATCCAATGTAACTAAATGACATGAAATTCAAAATTCAAAAAAGAGAGTCCTCAGCAATGTTGTGCCGTTATAAGAAACATCAGCAAAAATATCGGAATGAACTCGATATCTTTGCCATAAACAAGTCCTATTAACGAAGGAGAACCTGGACAAGTCCCCGATAGCAGGTAATGAAAGGGTGAGCCTGTCTATTCCACCAATAGCACACGTGCACCTCCACCGAGTGAAATGCCTGCTTACTGGAATATAAGCTATTAGGAGCCTGTCAAACAGTAATAGTCTGTCCTGATCGGTGTCTCTCTCAGCGGCAGGATGTAAATAGGGAGACCAGATTGGATAGCAGATACTCACCAAACAGTCACGGGAATCCTCAATCGTATCCCAAGGGAAGGGAACTTGGGAGGTTGACACGCTGACGTCATCACCCAGTACCCAGTGGACAGGTGTCTGCACGCCGGCCGGCCGATTTTACGATATTTATATTTGGCTTCTTGTAAGTACAATCTTTACTTTTAATAAAGGCGTTCATGTGACTGCATTACGCTATGTGAGTTCTCTTCCTTTGGGATACGATTGAGGATTCCCGTGACTGTTTGGTGAGGATCTGCTATCCAGTCTGGTCTCCCTATTTACATCCTGTCGCGGACACCAATGATGGGGCACTATTCCTCCCACTGACACCAATGATGGGGCATTATTCCTTTCACTGGCCTCAACAATAGGGCATTATTCTTATCACTAAGACCCATTATGGGGTACAATTCCTTCCTCTAACTCCCACGGATCACAGAAATGTGAGAAGCATGTGGCCTTCTCCCATGATGCAATGTAGCAATTGGCCACTAAACCTGAACACTTTTTACAAGTTTCAATGCCACCTATCTCCGAGTATTTTACTGTATCGGCAATGAAGGAAGGAGTGATGGGAGAATGCTGTGAAGGTAAGTATAACTGGGTCCAGAGGTGGGCATTACAGAGACCCTGTTATTTTTTTCCCTGTGAATGGTGCCTTGCATATCGGTCATGCCCATTATATTAGCTGTTATCAGAATGGGAGTTGTACTTTAAATTTCTTGACTGCAGAGATTACGGCAGAGCACTCTAGTGTTCTCAGACGGTATCAGTGCAGCCTGGCCTCTGTGGCTGGGAAGGGACTATTTTTATTCCCATGGATATTATTCTGTGACTTTGATCTGTCTTCTTACAGTCAGGGGAGTCTCCAAATATGGATCAGCCAAATGTCGGACTAAACACAACCTGTATACATGTACGGAAGGAGCAAAAAATCAAGAGAAAATGATAAAATTTCACAGAGGAATTCAGTCATTCCCAACAATTGCCAATAAACATTCTCTACATCAAGGTGTGCATGGGATGGTTATTTTCCCCATAAAGATGGCTTACAGCGTAACAAACAAATGTGACCATCTATCATACAGGCCATAGATGCTGCACAAGCTGATATAAAAAAAAAAAAAGAAAAAAAATCACCTCCATTTAAGGGCTCTTGCACATGGGGCAGCAGAGCCTGTTCAGCCTAACTGTAGCCATGTTACCTTTGCCCAGTCATCCCAGGTGCAGCATACAACCTGTCATCAATATGAATGGCTGTGCGCCGACGTACAGCGGAGAACAGCATACGGATGTTTGCAAAAAAAATAGAACATTTTCTAGTTCTCTTAAAAGCCATGAATTCAACATTTTCAAAAGGCCATTAAAAGTGGAACTAAAGTCAGGGATATTCACCTATTCTCCAACATTCTGCTGCTCGCAACGTTTCTTGCTGGTGTTGGCATCTTCCTTCAGAATGGCGACCTTTAGCCATTTTGATTGGCCAATGCAGGAAGACATCACTTTTGTGGATTCATTCATTCCAGCACACTAGCACTGTACCGGAAATTGAAACAGCTGCACATGCGGAGCTCCATGTACATTTTGCAGAAGACTGCAAACAGGAAGGTAAGTATATTTCATTGTAGAAGAGACATTGTATGTCTTGTGCAAAAAATAACCTGTCTGATCGCAATTTTTATTTTCAGCCTATAGCACCAGTTTCCCTACATATATCTCAATAACAACAAATAAGCAACGCACCTAAATCACGCCTGTGATAATTGGTTTCTGATCTAGCTCTTGGCAAGAACACTTTCCCAAGGTAGTCAGGGTGTCCATCATGGCACGAACCAGATGATTAGGCGATCTGAAAAATCTCCCTAGCAGCAGGTGATGATCTACAGAAAAAAGTGAAAGTGAACGGTAGAACATCTGTGCCGTGGTCACCGGAATTGCAGCAAGATCCTGTACTCCGATAAGTGACTGAGAGATGGCCAGTCATCTCCCTTCCTGTCGTTCCCAGGAAAATACTTGCCATCTATGACCAGATATATATTTGAGAGCGATTGAACTTCCAATTCCATTTTATGTCAAAATCACAAAGCAACTGAAGGCTTAAAATGGTGGTTTGATCAACAGCAAGAAAAGGATCAAGGCAGATCAAGGGAGGATGCCCAAAGTGAAGGGAGGTTGTGTAAACTTAGGCCAACAAGGAGGAAATATCCAGGTACCTTTGATAAAATTGGTGGTTTTTTTTTTGTTCAGCTCTGTGCTCAGTTTTCAATACAAGACAAAAGGGTTAGGAGGGCCCTGCTCGTGGGAGCTTACAATCTAAAATGGAGGGGCAAGCGATACAAAAGGTAATAACTATGAAAGGGTTAAGTTGATGGAGGAATAAAAGTTTCAATTCTACATAGGAGAATAGGCTTCCCTAAAAAACTAAGATGAGTTTTCAGGGATCGTCTAAAGGCAGGCAGAGGTAGAAACAGGTGTACAAGTTGGGGTAAGGGAGTTTCAAATGATGGAAGAGGCTCTGGAGAAGTCCTGGAGATGAGTAATGGTAGTAATGATGAAGGAGCTACACAAGAGGCACAAGAGGAGGTCTTGGAAGGAACAAAAAGGAAGGTTTAGGGGATATTTTGAGATGATGTAGCTCGAGGCAGGAGTTACAAGATGGCTTTGTATGTTGTTTGTATTTTGAATTTTATTCATTGGGCGATTGAAAGCTATTGGAGGGATTAGCAGAGGGCGGTAAATAATTACCAGTTGGTAAGCTGGATGATTCTGGCAGCATCATTTAGGATAGACTGATGGAAAGATATCCTGAGTAGAGGTAGGCCAGCAAGGAGAAAGTAGCAATATTGCAGGTGAGCGATAACAAGGGAGTGTAATTTGGAAATGTTACGAAGGTGAAGGCTGCAAAACCTAGAGAAAGGTTGGAAAAAAATGTATTGCTCAATTTCAACTTTACAAATTGCCTAAATTGTGGTGGTCCATCAAACCTGGTACATTTTCTACTTTCTGGCAATTACTTGCAATTGTGTTTGCGATTCCTGGAGAATAAATAAACCAAAATTGGAATTGGGCCTCATCCAAAGAAATAGACAAAAATATTAGGTAAATACCGGGGTGTAAACCCCAGTACCCTACAATGACGGACTAAAACGGCCACAAAGAGGAGACTTGTTAAGTAAAATTACACAATTTTATTAAACAAATTTAAAATATTTGGAAAAAAGAATACCCCACCGAAGGGGAGGAAGTGGTACATAGGAAATACAAAATATAAAAGCAATGTATATAGTTGGAACAATATAATTCATACCATGATTTTGCCATCAATTTGGCTTCTTCAGCACCCAGAGAAGACCACTTCTGGCCAGACTTCTCCAGACAGTAGATGGGTGTACCTGGGTCCAACTGGTTGCCTCCAGGTCCATGCTGATGGCACTGCTGGACATCTTCCGATGTGAAATAGTTGATTTTAGATTTACCTAGAACACCGTAATAGTGACAAATATATATACTGCTCGGTATAATATATATTTGTCACTAATATTGTGTTGTTCTAGGTAACTAAAATCAACTATATGTCTGGGTCCTGAAGAAGCCAAATTGGTGGCGAAACGTTGACCGTACAGACAACATCAGACCACATCATGGTATGAATTGTATCATTCCAACTATATACATTGATTTTATATTTTGTATTTCCTATGTACCAATTCCTCCCCTTTGGTTGGGTATTTTTTTCCAAATATTTAAAATTTGTTTAATAAAATTGTGTCATTTTACTTAACAAGTCTCCTCTCTGTGGCTGTTCTAGTCCTTCATTGTAGGGTACTGGGGTTGTCACCCCGGTATTTACCTAATATTTCTGTCTTGATTCCTAGAGAATGGAAACTAGATGGAATGAACAGAAAACTGCCATGGGTATGGCCAGTATTGGAATAAGCACAAGCCAGTTCACACACAGGAGTATGTCATGGAACATTTTAGCACCCATGTTTATTACTATAACTGTTATAATGCACACAATAATTTTTTATGGATACTCCCGTAAGAAGGTTTTTAAATGAATTATCGCTGTTGTAAATACATATAATATTATTTTATGGATACTCCTAAGAAGGTTTAGAAATGAATCACTTTGATCCAACCAATTCTATTTCTGTTTATGGCAAACAAGTAAAACCGGTTCAAGCTGTTTCTACAAGAGAATGTTTCCATAGGTTCACAATAGTATTTATCGACTCAGTAAGGCTAGAAGTGCAAACAGCTCGGGGACGGAGATAGACACAAAGGACTTTTGGAAACGATCCCGTATACACACGGTTATTGTGTAACTGGATGCCGCCACTTGGGGTGACACTATTCAGAGTTAAATACCAGGACAGGTCAGGCAGAAGGGAGGCATTTGTCATTACAGTGATAAAAGAATGGAAAAATAAATATATGAACATTGTGACAAGGGTCACAAGCGTGTCAGCCAACCATATACCAACCGACTTTCCATACCAATGCAGCAATAACTGTTAATAGACTTCAGTAGCATTTAAAGCGACACAAAACTCTGGTTTCAAGAAAAAAATCTATCCAAGTTAATATTCAAACTCAGAAAAGTTCCTTCTATTGCTCTCAGCCTCTTCCAAATCTCTAAATTCCTTTTCAGCTGGGCATGTGACCCCCTGTGTTCAGTACACAGCAATGCAGCAGCTCGGCATGGGACCCAGTAGCTAGCGGCAGTCAAAGCAGTGTCTACTACTGTGATTTACAGCTTCCATGGGGATCCCGTAGGTATGGCACATACATACCTACATTTGTCCAAGGCTTCTGTTTTAACCCTTTGAATGCCATGAACTATGGTACACGTAAGTAAGCACCCTGTCAAGCACACAAATGCGCCTGTTGATCCTGCCAACCAAGTCTGGAGCATCCTATTTCCTTTGATCAGCTAACACCAACCCTCACTTCCAAATTCAGGGCCGCACCATTACCAAAAATTCTAGCTTATCGATGCGTGACCACGTCTAGCCCTGTACCCTCGCTTGAGACTGCAGAATGCCCAGCAACTCACGCGTGACGGCTAATTAACATATTGCGCTAGTGATCATGAGAATGGTAGTCCATGCAGCACATTACTCATTATTGACATGTAAACTCTGGATAGACCCTCCCATGATGTCATCAATGTGCGGCTTCTCCATTTCATATACTGAGTAACCCATGTACCTTTTATAGCAAAAAACTTTGCTTGCCTCTCCTTGTTCCCTCAAGGCAACATTTTTTACATCTTCAAGATCTTTGGCCATGTTGTTTGTCCCGAATTTAAATGACATACAGTGAGGGAAAAAACTATTTGATCTATTGCTGATTTTGTACATTTGCCCACTGACAAAGAAATGATCAGTCTATAATTTTAATGGTAGGTTTATTTTAACAGTGAGAGACAGAATAACAACCAAAATTTACAGAAAAATGCATTTAAAAAAAGTTAAATTAAATTGATTTGCATTTTAATGAGTGAAATAAGTATTTGATCCCTTATCTATCAGAAAGATTTCTGGCTCCCAGGTGTCTTCTATACAGGCAATGAGCTGAGACTAGGAGCACTCTCTTAGGCTGGGTTCACACTTGTGCGACACGACAGCCGTCCTACTTTGGATCCGACTTTGCCCTGCGACATGAAGCCGACATATGTCCGACTTTCAATGAACGGGGATCCGACTTGGATCCCCGCCAATACCAGGCACTGTGTTTGGTATGAATCCTGAGCGGGAACTCCACGCCAAATTTTAATTAAAAAACCGGCATGGGTTCCCCCTCCAGGGGCATACCAGGCCCTTGGGTCTGGTATGGATTTTTAAGGGGAACCTCTTCACCGAAAAAATGGCGTGGGGGTCCCCCCAAGGTCCAAACCAGACCCTTATCCGAGCAGGCCGCAGGTTGCGTGCTCGGATAAGGGTCTGGTTTGGATTTTAGGGGGACCCCGACGCCGTTTTTTTCGGCGTAGGGGTTCCCCTCAAAATCCATACCAGACCCAAGGGCCTGGTATGCTCTTGGAGGGGAACCCATGCCCTTTTTTTATTTAAAATTTGGTGTGGAGTTCCCTATCAAGAGCAGCAGAGCACAAGTCGCATGCCAAAGTCGGCTCATGCAAGACTGCGGTCCGACTCTGATCCGACTTCAATGATAGTCAATGGGCTGAAGTCGGACCAAAGTAGTACAGGGAGCATTTTCAAAGTCGGACCGACATGTGTCAGACCAGTTAAGACGGCTCCCATAGGGAAACGTTGATTTTCACACGTCATGCGACATGAGCTCCCAATGTCGGAGCGCTTGTCGCCCCAGTGTGAACCCGGCCTCAAAGGGAGTGTATTTTTTCCCAAAAAAGTGCGCTTTTAAGGCCGCTGCGCAAATACGGTGTGACAGAAAGTCTTGCAATGACCGCCATTTTATTCCCTAGGGTGTTAGAATAAAAAATATATATAATGGTTGGGGGTTGTAATTAGGAGGGAAGGAGATGGGGCAGTGGAAACAGACAGGGCTCCATTAGCATTGCTGGTTGTATGTCATACCAACGGCCACCACAAGATGGCGCCTGATCACAGAAGGAAGCATAGGCCTACAGAGAAGCATAGGCCTGCAGAAGGCCGCAAAGCCACGGCCTCAATTACCGGCCGGCCTGACGCGATTGCGCGGCGTGGGGGGGGGGGTCCACGGAGACACAGGATGCCCCAGCTGTGCTGCCCCAGGTTGCTAATTCTAGTCGCAATGGCGACCTGGCTTTCGGGGATTGTCGAACCCTGAGTTAACGAAATGGGAGCGAGTCCTGGCAACGCACATCTTCATGGCCACTAAACAAAGCATAGCGAAGGCGTGGAAAACACCCCTTCTCTCGTTTGAGGAGGTGAAGTGACGGGTGCATGGTACGTTGACAAACGAGAAGCTTACAGCAATACTTGCGGACGATGGGGACAAATTTTGTAAGGTCTGGCAACCCTGGTTGGACCAGTTCCCGGTGACAAGTCCACCCTCCCGCTTTTTGGACATATAGGAAACTCTGACGAGCCCACCAGTGCTGACCATGGATTTCCGGGGGGGGGGGGGGGGGGTTACTTTGTACTTTCTTCTTTAAGATTCCTATTTCTTCGGATTCTTACCCTTATTCTCTCTTTTTTTCTATTTTCTCTCTTCAACCTCTCTTCTTTATTTCTTACTTTGGGTCATTTTGTCACCAAACGCCAGTAAGCGGTGTCGGTCAATTGTTTTTTTGGTCTCATTTCTAAGAGGTCCTCTGGAGGACCCCTGGCCCCCCTTTTTTTACACATATATATGCGAACATAGACCAAACTCAGGTATTGTATAAAGTTTGTTATATGATGGCCCCTATAATAATGCCTGCCTAATGTATTTCTAGGCTATTGATGGTAACGGGGTATCCTTACCTGGCTACCCCTTGCTTATGCTTGTAGTTATTGGATGTATCGCATAAAGGGTCTATGTATCTGTGACATACAAGTTATTCTTAATCTACTCTCCATCATTGACCCTGGGCGTCTATTCGCCGTTTGGTGAGTCTCGCTGTATTCAATGCCATAGTATGCAAAAGAAAATGAGGAACATACCTAGAAGTGGTGATTGGCTGTGCTCCCACCTGGACACAGTTTGTTCCCATTGGGGAGTCCCGTTGAGTGGGAGGCATGCCCGTCATCACTGTCATGTTGCAGACCTATGGTTACGCATGGTTCAACTGACCTGATTATATGTTGACTTTATATGCATTGAATTTGATAAGTATTGCGGTTATTTATTGATGGAAACCTGAAATTGCCTTCTTTGATTCCTGGTAATCTCTTTTGTCTTGGAAAATTTTCAATAAAAATATGGTAAAAGAAACCTTAATGACTTGGAGAGAATCGGCAAAGAGAAGTGGGACAAAATCCCTCCTGAGATTTGTGCAAACCTGCTGGCCAACTAGAAGAAACGTCTGACCTCTGACTGCCAACAAGGGTTTTGCCAGCAAGTACCAAGTCATGTTTTGCAAAGGGGTCAAATACATATTTCACTCATTAAAATGCAAATCAATTTTTTTGAAATGCGTTGTTCTGGATATTGTTATTCTGTCTCTCACTGTTAAAATAAACCTACCATTAAAATTATAGACAGATCATTTCTTTGTCAGTGGGCAAATGTACAAAATCAGCAGGGGGTCAAATACTTTTTTTCCCTCACTGTAAGTCCCATGCATGTGCACAGTAGTTCATTCATTCCAACCACATACCAAGGTATGCTGAGAACATACACGAGCTGTCTCTTCTGCAATATGGAGTCTACATGCTAAAACATTACGTGGACCACCACTACCATACAGAATGAGAAAAACTTTCTAAATTCATTTTGCTTATCTTGCACCGAGACTATAGATGTTCTTTACTTATCTCCCTTTGCTTCAGGCTGAAAGGCTTAGTCTACCTAGAGAACATGTGCAGACCACATGGAATAGGTGATCTCATTCCAGATCAAAGTGAATAAGGAACTGAAGAATTCTGATGTCTCCTATGTGTCATTCTGGACACTGAAGAACAAGGCCTACTGATGTGGGAGCCTTGATCATTCGCTTCTTTGAAGTCAACTGCCCAACCCTTAATCCTTCTTCCATGTCCAGGGTGGAAAATCTATGGTACACCGGCAGAGTCAAGCAAGGACACCAAAACCAGCTAGTTACAGTACATTCTCGCTTGGGGAATTGACAGATACCCGTTTGATCTTGGAGAAGTCTATTTCTAACCACAGTAATGCCTCAGTTAACACTGCAACTGCAATTAAGGAATAATTACTTCATTGTTTCTTTTTTCCTCTTACTGGAATATTGTGAAGAGAAAATAGACATGGCTTTGTTCTCAGTCATTCCAGTTGCTGAACATTTACAGGCTAGATGTCAGTAAGTTCATGAGTGACAAAGAAGTAAAGTCATGGTGAAATGACAAAACCTGGTTCACCAACTTTCCCGTATGTTGATCCTAGGTTAACGGAATGCACACTAACATAAATGCACCAACACTGCGCAACATTGTGAATGGGCCCAATAGATGTTCTAAAGTCACTCCGAGTCTGCCATCCATGCCCCAGAAGTTGAGAGGAGTGATCCAGCACTACAGTCTGTGTCTACGTTGTCCTGTATCCTAATCATGATGTCATCACTTTACCGTAGTCTTCTGGATCCTGAGAGCACTGCGCTGCTTTGGAACCAATAGGAAGCATCTACTCAACGGAGGACCCTCCCACTCTGCATTAAAGAAGAGCGAAAACTCAGGACCCAGAGAGTTTTGGCTGCAGTAGTTAGAGGGGGTAAGGGGTATAAGCAAAGTTAAAACTGAACTTGAGGAAAAAACTAAATCCACAAATTAAATGCATAGACGGGAGCGGTTTTACTTGCCAAAGGAATTGTATTTCAGTTCATCCAGGCCCTTGCAAGCCCAGATCTAGGGGGCGTGCTATTTAAGTTGTGCCCCAAAGTCTCAGAGTGCATTTAAGGATCTACAAATCAGTCTGATGAGGCCAATTGGATGTAAGGAGGCACTCTGATGAGGCCAATTGGATGTAAGGAGGCACTCTGATGAGGCCAATTGGATGTAAGGAGGCACTCTGATGAGGCCAATTGGATGTAAGGAGGCACTCCGATGAGGCCAATTGGATGTAAGGGGGCACTCCGATGAGGCCAATTGGATGTAAGGAGGCACTCCGATGAGGCCAATTGGATGTAAGGAGGCACTCCGATGAGGACAACAGATGTAAGGAGGCACTCCGATGAGGACAACAGATGTAAGGAGGCACTCCGATGAGGACAACAGATGTAAGGAGGCACTCCGATGAGGACAACAGATGTAAGGAGGCACTCCGATGAGGACAACAGATGTAAGGAGGCACTCCGATGAGGACAACAGATGTAAGGAGGCACTCCGATGAGGACAACAGATGTAAGGAGGCACTCCGATGAGGACAACAGATGTAAGGAGGCACTCCGATGAGGACAACAGATGTAAGGAGGCACTCCGATGAGGACAACAGATGTAAGGAGGCACTCCGATGAGGACAACAGATGTAAGGAGGCACTCCGATGAGGACAACAGATGTAAGGAGGCACTCCGATGAGGACAACAGATGTAAGGAGGCACTCCGATGAGGACAACAGATGTAAGGAGGCTCTCCGATGAGGACAACAGATGTAAGGAGGCACTCCGATGAGGACAACAGATGTAAGGAGGCACTCCGATGAGGACAACAGATGTAAGGGGGCACTCCGATGAGGACAACAGGTGTAAGGAGGCACTCCGATGAGGACAACAGATGTAAGGGGGCACTCCGATGAGGACAACAGGTGTAAGGAGGCACTCCGATGAGGACAACAGATGTAAGGGGGCACTCCGATGAGGACAACAGGTGTAAGGAGGCACTCCGATGAGTGCAACAGATGTAAGGAGGCACTCCGATGAGGACAACAGATGTAAGGGGGCACTCCGATGAGGACAACAGATGTAAGGGGGCACTCCGATGAGGACAACAGGTGTAAGGGGGCACTCCGATGAGTGCAACAGATGTAAGGAGGCACTCCGATGAGTGCAACAGATGTAAGGAGGCACTCCGATGAGGACAACAGATGTAAGGAGGCACTCCGATGAGGACAACAGATGTAAGGAGGCACTCCGATGAGGACAACAGATGTAAGGAGGCACTCCGATGAGTGCAACAGATGTAAGGAGGCACTCCGATGAGGACAACAGATGTAAGGAGGCACTCCGATGAGGACAACAGATGTAAGGAGGCACTCCGATGAGGACAACAGATGTAAGGAGGCACTCCGATGAGGACAACAGATGTAAGGGGGCACTCCGATGAGGACAACAGATGTAAGGAGGCACTCCGATGAGGACAACAGATGTAAGGAGGCACTCCGATGAGGACAACAGATGTAAGGAGGCACTCCGATGAGGACAACAGATGTAAGGAGGCACTCCGATGAGGACAACAGATGTAAGGAGGCTCTCCGATGAGGACAACAGATGTAAGGAGGCACTCCGATGAGGACAACAGATGTAAGGAGGCACTCCGATGAGGACAACAGATGTAAGGGGGCACTCCGATGAGGACAACAGGTGTAAGGAGGCACTCCGATGAGGACAACAGATGTAAGGGGGCACTCCGATGAGGACAACAGGTGTAAGGAGGCACTCCGATGAGTGCAACAGATGTAAGGAGGCACTCCGATGAGGACAACAGATGTAAGGGGGCACTCCGATGAGGACAACAGGTGTAAGGAGGCACTCCGATGAGTGCAACAGATGTAAGGAGGCACTCCGATGAGTGCAACAGATGTAAGGAGGCACTCCGATGAGTGCAACAGATGTAAGGAGGCACTCCGATGAGTGCAACAGATGTAAGGAGGCACTCCGATGAGGACAACAGATGTAAGGAGGCACTCCGATGAGGACAACAGATGTAAGGAGGCACTCCGATGAGGACAACAGATGTAAGGAGGCACTCCGATGAGGACAACAGATGTAAGGGGGCACTCCGATGAGGACAACAGATGTAAGGGGGCACTCCGATGAGGACAACAGATGTAAGGGGGCACTCCGATGAGGACAACAGATGTAAGGGGGCACTCCGATGAGGACAACAGATGTAAGGGGGCACTCCGATGAGGACAACAGGTGTAAGGAGGCACTCCGATGAGTGCAACAGATGTAAGGAGGCACTCCGATGAGGACAACAGATGTAAGGAGGCACTCCGATGAGTGCAACAGATGTAAGGAGGCACGCTGATGAGGACAACTGATGTAAGGGGGCACTCTGATAAGAACACCTGATGTAAGGGGGGGGGGGAGGGGGCGTGACTCTTGGCAGAGAAATACACCCATTAAACAGGGTATACAGGTTCCCTGCATCTTTGCCACACTGTGTGACCGACTGTACACCCCCTGACTTTGTTTTGTTTTTACTGCACCCCCAGATCAGATAGCTTCTTGAGCTGCTTCTACCTCCCCCACTCTGAGCCCTCCTGTTTAGGAACTACAAGAAGCCGATACCAAGTCAAATTCAAGCACTTTTACTGCTTTAATGTAAAATATTACATTTAATTTTGTTTTACTGAAACGAGCGCTGCATTATTTTAATGATTTTCTGTCTCAGATCCAGGGCAAAATACTTAGAATTCCTTGCATAAGTATTCCCAGCCTATGGACATACAACCTGGAATTCAAATTGGTTGAATCCATAGAAAATATTCATACTGCTTGCTGAGGTGGAAAAATGCATAGTTTTTCAAATTATTAACAAGGAAAAAAAACAGAAAAACTCCTGATGCATGACTGTTAAACTACTTTGCGGTGAAACCCTTAATACGCTCCAATACAACCAACTGCCAGAAGTCATGGAAGTCACAGAATGGAGTTCACCTGTATGTATTTAAAGTGACACATGATCTCATCTAGTCCTGAGATTTACACTGCTCTGTCCTGTCTGGAAGTGAAAGAGACCGGATTTTTTTTTCTGCTGCAATTAAAAAGACACTTAGGGGTCTTCTCCCTCCCCCATCCTAGGACTGGATAGTGAAAGGAAAACCAGCAGAGTGATAAGCTCATTTCTCTGCTCTCTCCTTCATTCAACATGCTCCTTGCACTGCAGCATAACTGCTGCTTTTGTACCTCCTAGTCTGAGCTCTGCTATATGGGGACTGCCAGATACCAAGTCATATTTCAGAAATACATTTCATGTTGAATTAATGAAAACAGAGCTGCAAAAATTGTCTGTTATATCAGCCTGATGCGTAGGAGATTTAAAGAGGAGCTCCACGCTCCCCTCCAAAAATACTGTAGCTGCTGACTTTAATATAAGGACACATACCTGTCCAGGGATCCAGCGATGTCCACCCCCGAACCGATTCTTAAAATTGGCTTCAGGTGCAGGCGCCGGCATAGCAAGTAAGGGAAACAGGAAGTGAAGCCTTGCGGCTTCACAGCCGGATTCCTACTGCGCGTGCGCCTTGTGAATGGTCCTTTAGTCTTCTGGGACCTGTGGCAAAATGTGGCAGTGGAGGGGGGGGGGGAGGGTGCAAACAAACAGAACTCCCCTCTTTTCGGTTGAGTTCCACTTTAATCTGTGAATAGATATAAGCAGCAAGTGCAGTATAAAGTGTCTCACTGCCAATTTCTAAATCTGTCCAGTAGGTCTAATGATCCCGGCAACCTGCCTAACAGCTCAGCCAGATCCTCAAGAGCTATGGCCACACCTATATACTATAATGAATGGACCCATAACACCTGCATGGGTCCAGGAAACTGACACACCGGAAAGTGTTGGCTAGCAGTGGTGTCTGTAGCTCTGCAATAGAGAGAAGACTGGAAATGCCATCTGCTGTAAAGGTAAGTATTACATCATTTTTTTCAGTGTGCTTGAACTAGAGCTGCACGATTAATCATTAAGAATCGAGATCGTGATTTTTTGCACCTCGCGATCTTAACCACTTCGCACCCGGGCCAATTCTGACACTTCGCTCCTACATATAAAAAGCCTCATTTTTTTGCTAGAAAATGACATATAACCCCCAAACACTATGTTTTTTTTAGCAAAGACCCTAGAGAATACAATGGCGGTCATTGCAACTTTTTATCTCGCACGGTATTTGCGCAATAATTTTTCAAACGCATTTTTTTGGGAAAAAAAACGGTTTCATAAATTAAAAAATATTAAAACATTAAAGTTAGCCCAATTTTTTTGCATAATGTGAAAGATGAAGTTACGCCGAGTAAATAGATACATAACAAGTCACCCTTCAAAAAACATTTGTGGAATGGCGCCAAACTTCGGTACTTAAACATCCTCATGGGCGACGCTTTAATTTTTTTTACTGGTCACATGTTTTGAGTTACAGAGGAGGTCTAGGGCTAGAATTATTGCTCTCGCTCTAACGTTCGCTGTGATACCTCACATGTGTGTTCTGAACACCGTTTTCATATGTGGGCGGGACTTACGTATGCGTTCGCTTCTGCGTACGAGCTACCGGGTACAGGGGCACTTTACTTTTTTTTTATTATTATTTATTGTTAATTTTACTTTAAACTTTTTACTTTGACACTTAAAAAAAAAAAAAAATTGATCACTTTTATTCCCATTACAAGGAATGTAAACATCCCTTGTAATAGGAATAAGCATGACAGGTCCTCTTTACAGTGAGATATGGGGTCAATAAGACCCCACAGCTCACCTCTAGGCTGGGAAGCCTGAAATAAAAAAAAAAACGATCACTGCTTCCTAGCCGAAGCCATTTTTTTAAATGCAGAGGCCGGGCGTGACGTCATAACATCGCGCCCGGCCTCCGAACGATCATAGAGACTCCGGCGACCATCTGGTCCGTCGGAAATCTCTATGGAAGAAGCCGGGGCCGGCGGATTCTGTCACCGACGCACCGATTGCACAGGTGAGTCGGTAGAAGCGCCGGAGGGTGGCGGGAGGGGGGGGACGTCCCCTCTCGCCGCCTGTAAGAACGATCAAGCGGTGGAACAGCCGCTATGATCATTATTACGGTACACAGAATCGCCGGCTCTAAAAAACGATATCTGAATGATGCCTGTAGCTGCAGGCATCATTCAGATATCCTGGCTCAAAGTCCAGGACGTCCATGGACGTCCTTAGGCGCGAAGTGGTTAACAAAGAATTTTCCAGATTCTTTCTATGCTCGAGCCGACTGCCTTTTTTTTTTTTTTTGACAGCTGTCTGCCAAGTATCACAACATGCCTCAGCCCTGAGCTAACTATAAACATTGTAACGTTTTGTTCTTTAGATCAAAGGGATGATCTTCGGTCTGTAAATGAGGGAAATTTAACCACTTAAAAACGAAACCTTTTTCTGACACTTGTTGGTTGTTAAAATCATAATTTTTTTGCTAGAAAATCACTTAGAACCCCCAAACATTATATATATATATATATATATATATATGTGTGTGTATGTATGTATGCATGCATGCATGCATGTATGTATATATATATTTTTTTTCAGCAGAGACCCTAGAGAATAAAATGGTGGTTGTTGCAATATTTTATGTCACACGGAATTTGCGCAGGGGTCTTTCAAATGCATTTTTTTAATGAAAAATACACTTTAATGAATAAAAAAAAAAAACTAAACAGTAAAGTTAGCCCAATTTTTTTGTATAATGTAAAAGATGTTACGCCACCACAATCGTGATCTTTATTCTAAGCAAAGAAATTGTGATTCATTTTGGCCAGAATCGTGCAGCTCTAGCTTGAACTGCAGGTTTAATTTACTAGCGACAGGGTCACTTTAACACTGAAGCTGAAAGTTGCTTTAAAGCAAATCTAAACCAAAATGTAATATATATTGCAGCTTAGATGCGAAGGCTGCAATCGTTTTCTTTTTTCCAGGCTTTTTTTTTCTTTTTTATTCTCACCTGGTGATACTGCCAATATCACACTTCATGTCCAATGGTGACAATGCTCACTGTGCTGCATCTGCAAAGGGGCTGTTCTCTCTCCCTTAAACAGGAAGTTTGTCAGGACTACAGGACACCTCCTTTTCCCCTTCTCCATCACATGGGGGGGGGGGGGGGAATGTATTCTGTAGTCCAAAGAACTAAACTGGGCAGAGCTGAAGTTACAAGCTCATTGGATTTCTGGCAGCATCAGCAGGTGTTTTTTGCACTAAAAGAACAAATAACGAAATCTTTACAAATAAATATTTCAAGCGCAGCCCCAGTCCCCCTAATATTTTTTTTTTTAAAGCTCCCCCTGTGATGGTCAGTGTATACTATCCTAAATGCCTTCATCCTAGTTATTTATGAAGTAGTAATTTCTTACATGATCCCGGAAACAGGCAGGGGCCACCTCAGTGGTGGGTATCTGAAACACGCTCGTTTGGCATTTCCGGGATTAGGTGCAGCTGGCTACCCAGCATGCACCTCCCAATCTTGCGCGGCGCAGTCGATTGCAGGCTGTCATGCCATATTCAATTACTGCGAGATTTCATTGGGCTTCCCAAAGACTCCTGGGATAGAGGACGCCGATATTCCAGTCAATGGGAATCGCCTAATGACGTCATGGCGTAGGTGGACGGGACAGGAAATGCCGTCCAAAGATCTAAAAAAGGTATTTAGGGAAAAAATATATATATCCATTTAGCACTGTACACCGGGGGATGGGACGGGACATTGAGAACACAAACTTTAAAAAAAGAGTGGAACTCCACTTTAACCGGCCAAAAGGGAGAAAAGTTTATTGTCAGGGATTACATATAGTTTAAAGGCTTTAAAAAGGTTGCTAAAAGCTTTAAAAATGCTTTGTAAAAGCTCGCTGCACACAACATCGTTATGTAAAGCCAAAGCTTGTGTGTACAAGGCCTTAGTCAACAGATTTAGGAAAAGCTGCCAGCTGGAACTTTTTATAGAAAATTGACCATTCATCTTCCAGGATTTGTCCGGCTCTCAGCAAACTCCTTCTACGTTGCTCAACTGGAATATCTCACATATACCCCAAACAGCAATTCCTGTTCAGGATTTCACAATCTGAACTGCCACTTCTGAGGTCAGCAGATATATTTAGGACGAAAATACAATGTAACTTTACAGAAGAAAAGCAACGATCTGCAAGAATTATCTGCCTGTGACTGCGGGACAGAGACTTGTGACCTAGATAAATACATATGTGACATCAGCGAATATCATCGGCTTCCTGATGGGGTGGTGCTGTCAAAGCAGAAATATAACACTCTTCATTTCATACCACTTTGCTGGAATTTAAGCCTCAAAACTTTTCTCCTTGTTTGGCAAAAGGCTGAACACTAGGCAGATATAAAATACATAAATGAATGCAGATATGTAATCAGCAATGCATCATTAGATGGTGGTCAGTGGGCAAAGGGCCCCCTTACATCGGTGGTCAGTGAGAGAAGGGCCCCCTTACATTGGTGGTCAGTGGGAGAAGAGCCCCCTTACATCGGTGGTCAGTGGGAGAAGAGCCCCCTTACATCGGTGGTCAGTGGGCGAAGGGCCCCCTTACATCGGTGGTCAGTGGGCGAAGGGCCCCCTTACATTGGTGGTCAGTGGGAGAAGAGCCCCCTTACATTGGTGGTCAGTGGGCGAAGGGCCCCCTTACATTGGGGGCAAGTGGGAGAAGGGCCCCCTTACATTGGGGGCAAGTGGGAGAAGGGCCCCCTTACATTGGGGGCAAGTGGGAGAAGGGCCCCCTTACATTGGGGGCAAGTGGGAGAAGGGCCCCCTTACATTGGTGGTCAGTGGGAGAAGAGCCCCCTTACGTTGGTGGTCAGTGGGAGAAGAGCCCCCTTACGTTGGTGGTCAGTGGGAGAAGAGCATTCTAACATTGATGGTCAGTAAGTGAAGGGCTCCTATACATTGGTGGTCAGTGTGTAAACGATTCTCTTACACTGGTGGTCAGTGGGAGAAGAGCCCCCTTACATTGGTGGTCAGTGGGAGAAGAGCCCCCTTACATTGGTGGTCAGTGGGCGAAGGGCCCCCTTACATTGGGGGCAAGTGGGAGAAGAGCCCCCTTACATTGGGGGCAAGTGGGAGAAGAGCCCCCTTACATTGGGGGCAAGTGGGAGAAGAGCCCCCTTACATTGGTGGTCAGTGGGAGAAGAGCCCCCTTACATTGGTGGTCAGTGGGAGAAGAGCCCCCTTACATTGGTGGTCAGTGGAAGAAGAGCCCCCTTACATTGGTGGTCAGTGGGAGAAGAGCCCCCTTACATTGGTGGTCAGTGGGAGAAGAGCCCCCTTACGTTGGTGGTCAGTGGGAGAAGAGCCCCCTTACGTTGGTGGTCAGTGGGAGAAGAGCATTCTAACATTGATGGTCAGTGGGAGAAGAGCATTCTAACATTGATGGTCAGTAAGTGAAGGGCTCCTATACATTGGTGGTCAGTGTGTAAACGATTCTCTTACACTGGTGGTCAGTGACAGAAGAGCCCCCTTACAGTGGTGGTTAGTGGGATAAGGCTCCTTTAAACACTGATAGTGGAAAGAATCCCTTTACATTTGTGGTAAGTGGGGAGAATACTCATAAGATCAATGGTGTCATCATTGGGAACTGATCTGAGAGGCAGAACCCCTATAGCAGTGATGGCGCACCTTGGCACCCCAGATGTTTTGGAACTATAATTCCCATGATGCTCAGGCACTCTGCAGTGTAGTGGAGCATCATGGGAAATGTAGTTCCAAAACACCTGGGGTGCCAAGGTTCCCCATCACTGTCCTAGAGGAACCCTGGCTGAGAAAGGCTGGTCCAGACCTTCACCAGCACTGTCAAAATATTTAGCTATAGATGGTACAAAGATAAAGTCCCCCCCCCCCAAAAAAAATAAAAGTGATTATGTAGGGGCTTCCTGTTAATGAGTCATCTCTGAAATAACTGTTTGATTGTTCATTGACCTGTGACTGAGCACCTGAGGTTCAGAGACATGGATGGCCGAGTGACCAATCGATTGTGTCACTTTGTAGAGAGACAGCTGCGACGCTTCGCTACAGAAGGCATTCTGTTTTCATATTATATGACTTCCTGATGACAATAAAAAGGGACTCAGTGACTAACTTCTTCCACCAACTAATTTCCATAAACAACTCTCTGATCAAACAAGATATTCTCTGCAATCAGCAAGATAGAGGACAGAGCAAAACAACGATTACAAGTGCCAGCCATAGACTGAAGGCGCCACGAAAAAGGAAAACAAAATGTTATTTTCAATCAATCATTCTTTTAACCTAGGGACCTATAGGTTAAAGAGTTTCCAAACCCAAGAAAAAAAAAACAGAGAAGATTAATCTCTCCTGCAGAGAATGAGAAAGCAATAAAATCCAATGGGTTCCAATTCTGCCCTAGGTTCTCCAAACTGCGGCCCTTTGCTTCCATTTATCTGGCCCCCGGGGTACTATTTTCATCCACTGATACTTTTTTCATCCATAATCCCCCTTCCCCACACACACACACTGATACCAATAAAAGGGCAGAATTCCTCCCAATGTCACCAAAGATGGGGCACAGTTCATCCCAATGACACCAACAATAGGGTGCTATTCCTCCCACTGACACCAATGATGGGGCATGGTTTATTCCCACCAACATCGGGACCTTTTCTACTCCCAATGCCCACAGTCTGGCCCCCCATAAGTCTGAAGGATGGTAAACTGGCCCTTTGTTTAGAAAGTCTGGAGCCCCCTGCCCTAGAAGATCATTTCACATCTCAGCACCTTCACCAGTTCGACTCTAGGGTCATTTTTTTCATTTCACGGCCATAAAATTATTTAAAACCCCCAGAACATTACATATTTTCTGAAAGCAGAGGCCCTGTAGAATAAATTGATCATAATTGAAATTAGTTTTGCACTCCTGTGACCAGTTTTCAGCAGAGAGTGTTCTGAAGTCTGCTCTCTGCTGACATCACCTTTGTCAGTCCGGGCACCGTGTTAGCCCGACAATGGGAGTCTGGATCTGCCAGGTGCCTGGACTGAAACCCGTCTCAGCCTCTCAGCGAGCTGCAGAGAGTCCGAGATGGCGCCGCTCCCCGCCCCTCCACAGCTCAGCGCTCCAATGAGCGAGGAGGGGGCAGAGAAGAAAGCTGTGACTGACAGTATCCAAGCTCTCTGCTCATGAAGCTCTGAAAACGGAGTGATCTGCGGTGTTCGATCGGTTTTCAGTGCAGAGGCGCCGGGGGACAGATGCAGCATCTTGGGTCCACGCGATTCCTTGAGGGTTTCTTGTTGGGTATTCTGGTCTGCATTTGGTGCTCAGTGGTCTGGAGGGAGTGTCTATTCTTTTAATGGTCCTGGTCATGTTCATTAATTATTTATGTGGATTATGTTATCCGGCCATGCCCCCTGAAGAAGATCCATCACATAAAATCGCCCCCCCCGTACATATCTACGCACGTAGAAACGCAAACGCACATGTCGGGGGCGCTTACGCGTGACAACATTGATTGCGATGCACGTTACATATCGCCGTGCACGCCGGAGTCAGCAATAATTCTAGCACCAAACCACCTCCGTAACACTAAACCGACGACCTATAGGGGGGCTTTTGAAGTGTTGCCAATAGAAAATATAGGGTACTGAAGTATGACGCCATTTAAACGGGCGCACACACATTTAAGGTTCGACATGTTGCAAATCTATTTACTCGGTGCAACCACGTCTTTTATATTTTGGCCAAAATTTGGGTAGTTTATTGTGTTTCCTTGCCCTAAAAATTTATTTTAGTGGGTATTTTACCGAATTCTCTGCCTATAGGTTCCTGAGAGGTAAATCTGGCCCTGGATATCAGGCCATGCCCCCTGAAGAAGATCTAGACTCTTGATTGAAACGTGTTGGGGCTTTCACCTGGATATTGTATGAGAATCTGTTTTGAACCCATCAATAGTATTTTAGAAGGATTAATGTATACTGTATGGTGAATATATCATACTGGAACCACCTCTTTTAGGATACCCCATGTTAATTACTTTCAACTATGTACAAATAAAAATAGATTCTTTTAAAGATGTTTAGTGTTTGGTTTCTGCCTCAAAGTCCCAAGGGGTATTGGTAATGGTGCTTTGTTGTTAGTGGCACAGATTGGACAGCCCCATTTCACTCCGCACAGACCCGGGCCGTCACCACTTTGTTTTTGCTGGTGGGCTACCAAATTATACGCACAGATGCTTTCCATCTATAGTATGTATCGGTCATTGCGAAACTTCAATCAGGGAGGAAAAAAAAAGTCTCTTGTAAGCTGAAACAGCAACCTCGTCTTTTGGGCAATATAGTTCCATTACCTAAAAAACATGTTTATATGATTTTCCTATTCTCAGAAGTTCTATGCTGACCCAATTCTGAGATTTGCGGTAATTACATAATAGCAACTCGAGAAAAAGCACAGCAAATCACGTCTCACTAATTATTACCTAGAAAAAACATTTATGTATGTAAATGTGCGAACAAATAAAATCTGTTCCTCTGCAGGAAAAGTGATTCAGAAGTATGTTAGCAAAGGCTGCAAAACCCAAAGCATACACCTTTGTATATAGTAAATGTGTCACATCATGTTTTATTGATCAAGAAATAAAAGGGACTTTTTCGTTATCTTCGGAGTACAGCCACCTATTTCTTCCTTCCCATAGCACACAGCAAAAATGACCACACAGTGGTTGAAGGAGAAAAATAATGTCTTTGCATGGACTAGTCAGAGCCCAGACTTAAACCCCATTGAAAATTCATATCTTTTGTATCCGAGCCAAGGCTTGCACCCTTCCCCAGCTCACCTGGAGCGGAGTTTCCTTTTCCTTTGGGTCATTGTCATGTTGGAAGGTAAACCTTTTTCCCCATTGGCAACTTTCTGGCAGAGGGAAGCAGATTTTCCTCAAGACATTTGATGGTATTTTGCCCCGTCCATTTTTCCTTCTATCCTGACAAGTGCTCCAGTCCCTGCTGCAAAGAAACACCCCCATAACAGGATATTACCCCCTCCATGCTTTACTGTAGGAATGATGTTATTTGGATGATGAGCTGTATTGGATTTCTGCCAGACCTATTGTTTGGCGTTGAGGCCAAATAATTCAATTTTAGTCTCATCTGACCAGAACACCTTTTTCCATTTGTGCCATCAGAATCTTCAAGGTGCATTTTGGCAAAGCTTAGTTGTGACTGCATGTGGCCCTTCTTGAGGAGTGGCGTTTTTCTTGTAACCCTCCCATACAAGATTTATTTGTGGAGAATTTGTGATATTGTTCTCATATGCACACAATGACCACTCTTTGTCATCAATTTCTGCAACTGCTTCAGAGTTGCTGTAAGCCTCTTGGTAGTCTCTCTGACCAGTTTCCTCCTGGCTCTTTCATCCAGCTTGGAGCGACATCCTGATCCAGGGAGGGTCTGTGTTGTACCAAATACCTTCCACTAATTAATAATAGACTTCACTGTGCTTCTAGTCATTGATAAAGCCTTTGACATTTTTTTTTTGTATCCATCTTCTGACTTGTGCCTGTCCACAACTTTATCCCAGAGATCTTTTGACAGTGGTTTTGCCACCCATAGTTGATGGTTTGCTTCAGTTGAACTATCAGGGA
This sequence comes from Rana muscosa, assembly GCA_029206835.1. Lineage (NCBI taxonomy): Eukaryota > Metazoa > Chordata > Amphibia > Anura > Ranidae > Rana > Rana muscosa. Next base: position 72,494,176 of record CM055117.1, read on the forward strand.
CTGAAATGCTCCAGGAAAGCTTTTTCATGTTGAGCTAATTACAATGACCACAGCTGAAAGTCAAATGGCTTTGTGTGCTATTGAGAAGGTGAATAGCTACACCTGATTGAGTTTACAAGTCATTTTTAGGAGGGGGTGATCCTTTTTCCAACTCAGAGCTTTTGTTTTTGAATTTTTTTATTGACATGTTTATGTTATATTTTTTACTTGGATATTATAAGAGTAAATACAGCTGGATAAAACAACTGTGTGTCTTCATTTAAGGTTGCAAAGCAAACAAAATTTGATTATTTTAAGGGGGGGGGGGGTGATTCTTTTTTATACCCACTGCACCTGCGCCTCTGCCGTTGATTCCACACTATTATGTTTCCATGTGGGTAATGAGTCATTCGTGCAGTGGGGGCGTAGGCACAGAACGCCCTCAGGCTTCAGTCATTCAGCGCCCATGCTGCCTGCGCATTGATGATTTTATAGGTTAGACTTAAATGCACAGGGAAGCAATGGAAGTGCAGGGTCCATTTACGCTATTAAACAAGTGTCTCTGGATGCTGCATGGGACTAAGTGTCCACATGAATGACCCCTAAAAAGTCACAGCAATGGCAATATTGATTTAGTGCTTGCATGTCTTATTTTTTAAAGTACAGTGGAACCTTGGCTTACAAACAACGCGGTTAACAAGCGTTTTGAATAACGAGCAGCTTTTTTTTTTTTTAATTTTGATTTAGATTACGAGTGTTGTCTCGCAAAACAACCAGAATTCAAGCTAATGGGGTGTGCAGTACTGCATTTGGCCAGAGGTGCGGGGGCGCCGGTGATACTCGGAACGGTTCCAAGCCGTTCGGAAATACTCGTCAATACTCCGTTCCCGAACCTTTCAGAGGTATTCCGAGATCAGTCGAGGTGTCCCTGAGTATTTCCGAGGCTCCCCGGCGCCCCCCTACCTCTAGCCACATGCGGTATTGCATGCCATAGAAGTCAATGCGGAACTAATTATCTTCGTTTCCATTGACTTCTATGGGGAAACTCGCTTTGATATACGAGTGCTTTGGATTACAAGAATTCTCCTGGAACGGATTATGCTGGTAATCCAGGGTTCCACTGTATAGTCATTTTTAAAGCCCATTTCCTGGGTTGAATTGCTTTTTTTTTTTTTTTTAACCGTTCCCCAGAAGGTGTAAAAATAAAAAATAAGCTGTGGCTGCAATACTCGCCTCCCATCTTGAGCTGTTTCCTTCAGTAAATTTCTTTTGACCTCAGACAAGGGGAAAAAAACCTATTGTCAGCTCCAATGAGCTGCTGAGCTGGGTCATTTCCCACCCTGTAGCTCATATCTCTAGATGTTACCCGCTTTACTCCAAGCATTGGCTGCACTGATTCCTACTCAAAGTCTAGCGGGCTAAACGGAAAAAAAGGAACAGATTTCTCCATCAAGACAAATGAGGTGGATGGAGGAATTCCACGCCAGGACATTGTATTTTGACGGCGGGACTCTAAGCTGCAGCCATGGATCAATGTTTTCCAGCTTTTTCCTTCGACAGAAGAATGGGGACTGTCGCACATGGATTGAAATTCGGTCGGTCCTTGATGAACTGGCCAAATTTCGATACGTCTATGGTCAGTGTTACTCTAAACCATTTGAGAGCGTACTCAAACATTGGGGTTCCAGAATAGACTTCTACACTCTGATCCTCCCCTTGCTCTACTGTCCCCAATTCATCTGCTGATGGCACATAGCCTTTCGAGTCAGGCTGCACATGCTCAGTTTGGTGTGTACAACTAGATTTATTTTTTTCTTGGGAGGGTGCATTTGATTGGTACAGGGCTAATCAGCACTGTCCAGACAAGGGGTGAGGGGTCAAGGGGCCTCACAGGACAGTCAGAGGAGAATGAAAACTTCTCCTACAAGCTTTAACCAGACACTGATAGAAGTCACAAGACTGCTACATACTGCTGGATGAGAAAAGGTATTTAGCAGTTTATATTTACTAAAATAATTGCATTTCCATGTTCTGTGTACTGTGGGAGACCAGATATAGTGAATGCAGGATTCTGCGTTTAGTAAGACTTTAAAGCGGAGCTCCGCCGGAAAAAAAAAATATTAAAAGCCAGCAGCTACAGCTACAGCAGCTGCTGGCTTTTAATATTTAGACACTTACCTGTCCTGGAGTCCAGCGACGTCCGCAGCAGAGGACGAGCTACCGCTCGTCGCTCTGCTGCTCCCTCCGCCATCCTCGCTGAGGGAACCAGGAAGTGAAGCCCTGCGGCTTCATGCCCGGTTCCCTATGGCGCATGCGCGAGTCGCGCTGCGCCGTTCTGATTGGTGCTCCTGTGTTCTGGAAGCCGAGTGTCTCCCAGAACACCAAGGGAAGTCTGCGGGAAGTGACGTAACTCCCGCAGATTCCCGGAGAGAGGACTCCCGGATGTGGGTGAAAATACCTGTCTTAGACAGGTATCTTAACCCCCCTCCCCCCTGAAAGGTGTCAATTGTGACACCGGAGGGGGGGAGGGTTCCAAATAGCAAAAGTTGCTATTTAGGGTGGAGCTCCACTTTAAGCCACGGGTCTCCAAACTTTCTAAACAAAGGGCCCGTTTACGGTCCTATAGATCTTAGAGGGGCTGGACTGTGGCCAGTAGGAGTGGAGCATCAGTGGGATTAACGCTTTCGCCGACAGGTCCGTACGTCGTACGGACCTGACAGCGGGGGGGGGGGGGGGTATTACACACAATCCGGTGGCTTCAGCCACTGGGTTTGTATGCAAGACTGACAGGCAGACTCCTGCCTGACAGGTGAGAGCATTCGTGCGGCTCCGCTGCTGCCCGATCGCTCTCACACACCCCCGGTACCGACGACCCCCCCGCCCTGAATTTTGGGCAGTTCATCAAGGACCAACCGAATTTCAATCCATGTGTGACCCGGAAAGCGACGTTACTTTCGCATCAAGCTCTGTGTCCCCGGCTAGCTCAGCCGGCAAACAACGTTTTGCATTGCGATCTGCAGTGCAAAACATTCAGTGGGGTACAGGGGAGACATGCAGGGTCTTTTAGACCCTGCATATCTTAAGAGAACCTGTCAGCTAAAAAACATCACATAAAAAAGTTACACCCAAGCACATAAACCCCCCCCAAAAAAAATTTGGAGGCCCCCCACCCCCACATATACACACGCATGAACGTAAACACATGCGTCAGGGCACCTACGTGCGAAAACATCGATTGCGATACACATGTTACATATAGCCGCGCACGCTGGAGTGAGAGCAATAATTCTAACACAAGACCTCCTCTGTAACACTAAACGGATGGATGCCCATAGGGGGCTTTTGAAGAGTCGTCTATAGAACATATAGGGTACTGAAGATTGATGCCATTTCAAGCACAAATTTAAGGTTTGACATGTTGGGTGTCTTTTTACTCAGTGCAACCTCGTCTTTTATATTTTACCAAACATTTTTGGTAATTTATTGCGTTTGTTTGCCCTAAAATTCACATTAGTGTGTTTTTTACTGAAATTTTGCATTTTCCTAGACCTTTGCGGTAATATGTGACATAAAAAAATGGAACTACCATTATTTTAGTCTCTAGGGTATCTGCTTTCAGAAAATATATAATATTTGTGTGTTTTGTATAATCTTCAGGCCTAAAATGACTTTTTTAAATGCAAAAACTTCTCTGGCAGCGAAAGGGTTAAACAATGCCCCATAATTGTTATTACAGACAGGAAGTGTGCCCCCTCACTGGAGTCAGTGGGAGAAATGGTGCCCCCTCACTGGAGTCAGTGGGAGAAATGGTGCCCCACCATTGGAGTCAGTGGGAGAAATGGTGCCCCACCATTGGAGTCAGTGGGAGAAATGGTGCCCCACCATTGGAGTCAGTGGGAGAAATGGTGCCCCACCATTGGAGTCAGTGGGAGAAATGGTGCCCCACCATTGGAGTCAGTGGGAGAAATGGTGCCCCATCATTGGAGTCAGTGGGAGAAATGGTGCCCCATCATTGGAGTCAGTGGGAGAAATGGTGCCCCATCATTGGAGTCAGTGGGAGAAATGGTGCCCCATCATTGGAGTCAGTGGGAGAAATGGTGCCCCATCATTGGAGTCAGTGGGAGAAATGGTGCCCCATCATTGGAGTCAGTGGGAGAAATGGTGCCCCATCATTGGAGTCAGTGGGAGAAATGGTGCCCCATCATTGGAGTCAGTGGGAGAAATGGTGCCCTATCGTTGGTGTCAATGGGAGGAATAGTATCTAGTCATTGGTGTCGGTGAAGGAATAGTGCCCCAAGGGCCAGATAAAGCCTAGCAAAGGGCCACATTAAGCTCCCAGACCACAGTTTGCAGACCACTGTACCAAGCTGAAACATTTCCTTTTTTTAATGTGATCCTAATGCAGGGTCAGAGCTACGGCTGTGAAAGTTTGACCATAAGGAAGGCTGAACGCCGAAGAATTGATGCTTTGGAACTATGGTGTTGGAGAAGACTCTTAAAAGTCCCTTGGATGGCAAGAAGGTAAAACCAGTCAATCTTGAAGGAAATCAACCCTGATTATTCACTGGAAGGACAGATCCTGAAGCTGAAATTTGAATACTTTGGCCACCTAATGCGAAGAGAGGACTCTTTGGAAAAGACCCTGATTCTGGGAAACATGGAAGGAAAAAGGAGAAGAGGACGAGAGAAAACAAGATGGATAGATAACATCATTGAAACAATGAACATGAAGTTAAGCAATCTTCGGGAGGAAGTGGAGGACAGAAAAGCATGGCGCGCTATTGTCCATGAGGTCACAAAGATATGCAGGACCCTCTTCATCAAGTTATAGGAAGAGAGAATTTTCTATATGTACATTTGCAAGTTAAAAAGCAGAAGAACCCCCACAAAAAGAAAACAGAGAAAAAGTCACCAATACAACGGGTGGTGAATCCAAACTTTGCAGTCTTCAAACACTAAAGTCTCCAGGAGAATCTTCAACATTCAACACGTCCGGGTCTTGGGTGCCTGGTCCCCTACTAAAAGGGGTCGTAAAGGTAAAAGTTTTTTCACCTTAATTCATTCTATGCATTATGGTGAAAAAACATCCGACAATACCGGCTCCCCCTGGCCCCCCGTTTAGCTTACCTGACCCCTCGAAAGTCCCGCGCTCGGCCCCGAAATCCTCTTCGCCGCTCAGCCTGGCCGTTGATTGGTTACAGTGGATGGATTGAAAGCAGCGCAGCCATTGGCTCGCGCTGCTGTCAATCACATCCAATGATGTGTCGGGGGGGCGGGGCCGAGTGATACAGTGAGCGGCAATAGCCGCTGGCTGTATCACTGGAGCGCGCCCGCAATTACTCACCACCATGCGAGCTTTCTCGCATATAGGTGGTGAGTGATTGCAGGGAGGAGCCGAGACAGCCGCCGAGGGACCCCAGAAGACGTGGATCGGGGCCACTGTGTGCAAAACGAGCTGCACAGTGGAGGTAAGTATAACAGGTTTATTTTATTTATTTATTTTTATTTCTATAGTGATCCATTAACCCAATGGTGCCTGCTACTGGCCCTCATGCCATTTCTGTAATTTGCAGCGATGTGGGGTCAGCAGAAGGAAGAATAGTATCCGAAGAGGGGCAGATTGTGGATGCAAGCATCCACCACCAGAAAAGTCAGTGATGAACATTCTGCCAGAGACTGGAGTGTAGAGTCTTCTACTGCAGGTTGAATTTCTTAGATTTTTTTTTCTGGCAGAGACACCGTAGCTTTAAGATGGCACATAACCGTAACCAGGCTGATTATTCCCCTGAAGACAGCTGTAAGCCTTCATGAAGCATAATATTATATTACCAAATTCTTATGCCGCGTACGCACGATCGGAATTTCTGTCGGAAAAACCTTGGATGGTTTTTCCGACGGAATTTTGCTCAAACTTGGCTTGCATACACACGGTCACACAAATCCTGCCGTCAAGAAAGCAGTGACATACAACACGTACGATGAGCCGAGATCAATGAAGTTCAATAGGCAGTTCGGCTCTTCTGCTTGATTCTGAGAATGCGTGTTTTTTTGCGCGTCGGAATTGTATACAGACAATCGGAATTTCCGATGGGAACTTTTTCCGTCTGAAAATTTGAGAACCAGCTCTCAATTTTTTCTTGGCGGGAATTCCAACAGAAAAATTCCGATGAAGCCTACACACGGTCGGAATATCCGACCAAAAGCTCACATCGAACATTTGTTGTCGGAAATTCCGATCGTGTGTACACGGCATAAGTCAATAAAAAATACAGCTACTCTAAACTTATTTTTTCCAGCCCTAAAGAGCCAGGCTAAAAATATAGAATACCATATTACAAAAGGTCATCTTGCACAACCCCGGCACATTATGTAAAAAACTGAGGTTTGCATGCTTTCCATGCTAGGAAAATGTGTTACAGCAAAATGTTCCACCAAAATGGAAAAGAAGCATTCAGGAATCTTTGTAAATGGTGTCTGTGATAGAGGGTCAATAGAAAGAAAGATGGTAAAGACCAACTGTAGTGAGATATTGATTTATCAAGTGATCATCAAATAATACTTCAACATTGCAAAATGAAAGCAATCCCAGCTAAAGATAAAAGTCAGACAGCAGTTTTGTGTCATTATAGGTTTGACTATTACACCACCATTGACCATCCAGGGAATTAGTTAAGCTGGCCATAGACGTTTTATTTATTTTTTGTTCAGCCATGGGGCAGAATGATAAAAAAAAAAAAAAAAAAAAGGAAGTACAGATTCCTCCATCCACATAATCAAATTAAATGGAGAAATCCTTCCCACCAGGACGTTGTATCCTGATAGATAGACAAATGTTTTTCAGCATGTCCCAGTCTTTTCAACCTCATAATGGAACTTGTCCAAGTGACAGACCACTGCAAAGCCTACAGGGAACTACAATTCCCATGATATCAAGATGGATGAGAGAGGCGAGCGGAAGTGGTATGCGGACTTGTGCGTGACAACGCACAAAAGAAGTTTAGGGGCTTCACAAACCTTTGGGCCATCTTGCACTGAGCACATCACACCTGATTGGCTGCCTGAAATTTTTCAATTTCAAGGCTACTGATGGATACGATGGGCCTGGTACAGCATATAGCCATTGCTTTTACAATCCCGAGGGAGAGATACTACATTTACTAGGAAATAGTTTAGCTATAAGAGCCCTTTAACACTGCCAGCGCCCGAAAAACGCTGGTAAAGCGCCGCTAAAAGTAGCGGCGCTTTACCGCCGTTATTTGGGCGCTAGCGGGGCGCTTTTCACCCCCGCTAGCGGCCGAATAAAGGGTTAAAAGCGCCCATTGATTTCAATGGGAAGGGGCGCTTTAGTTGTGGTGTATACACCGCTCCTAAAGTGCCTCAAAGAAGGTGCTTGCAGGACTTTTTTGGACGTCCTGCCAGCGCAGTGCCCCAGTGTGAAAGCACTCGGGCTTTCACACTGGGAATGCAGATGAGGCTTTTTCCAGGCGCTTTCCAGGCGCTATTTTTAGCGCTAAAGAGCCTGAAAAACACCTCCAGTGTGAAAGGGGTCTAAATGTCCAAAAAAAAAGGAAACTAAGCCTTAAAGCTGGGTTCCGGGCATAATTTTTTTTTTTTGCAGGCTAACATTAATCACATTAAATAGTCCCTAAAACATATTAATAGCTCCCCAATCTTTCCAGAAATCATTGCAAACACTTGCCTTATATCCTCCAGCTCATGTTGTGGCCGTATCCATCATATGTGTGGGCATGTGAAGCTCAGTTCCTTTTTCTTCTTGGTTTTCAGAGAGAGGTGCATGCTGGGTGATTTTTAGGCACAGTAATGCCCAGAGACTCCTGGGAAATGTGTCAATTTCCCAGGAGGCAATGGGGTCTTAGGACAGGAAGTTGAACCACCTAGGACCAGGAACTAGGCAGATTACGAAATCTGCCTAGTAACAGTCAGATAGAAGTGAGTAAAAATAAAATCATTTTTATTTAATTTTTTACATTAAAGGCAAGCTGTTAATAGAAAGTACATTTTTAGAGTGGAACTCCGCTTTAAAATGCATTTTGTTTAATAAGTAAAAAAAATCCTGTAAATCCTGTCTGAAAGCTTTTGAGCCGATAACTTTCTTTGCTCTCTGCCTGTATGGACTCATTTATAGTGTTCATTAACCACTTAACGACCGCTCACTGTACATATACGTCGGCACAATGGCACCGACAGGCACAATCACGTACAGTGTACGTGATTGCCTTTGTACAGTTGGGGGGTCCAATCGGACCCCCCTTCTGTACAGTGCGCGGTCGGAATTCGTCTGGGAGCGATCCGAGATGGGGGGGGCGACCGTTCGATTCCGGCCACCCCCCCGCGATCGCTCCCGGCGAATGAGAATGCCCCCTCTGCCTGTGTAATGTAAACACAGGCAGAGGAAGCAGGAGGAAGTGATGTCATCTCTTGTGCGGCGCTCACATATACCGAGCGCCGTACAAGAGAAGACATCAAGGTTAGTGCACAAACACTACACTAACACCAGCACACATAGGCACATAAATCGCCCCCCCAGATCACCCCCAGCCCCCAGTCACAGTGTCACTGATTGCAGTGACCATTTATTTACTCATCACTGCAATCAGTGACATTTGTGACTGTAAAAGTGTCACTACAGTTTAGTTTTAGGTCCAGTGTAGCCCCCTAACCCCCCCTAATAAAGGTTTAACCCCCTGATCACCCCCCAGATAACCCTTTCACCCCCTAGCACCGCCGTCGCTAAGCGATAATTTTTCTGATCGCTGTCTTGGCGTCGGTGATGCAGATCGGTAGCCAGTATTTTTTTTTTAGGTTCACCGCAGGTTTTTATAGCGTCAGGTACCCCCATAAATTATCTAATAAAGGTTTAACCCCCTTGATCGCCCCCCAGGTAACCCTTTCACCCCCTATCACCACTGTCGCTAAGCGATCATTTTTCTGATCGCTGTCTTAGCGTCGATGATGCAGATCGGTAGCCAGTAATTTTTTTTTAGGTTCGCCGCAGGTTTTTATAGCGTCAGGTACCCCCATATATTATCTAATAAAGGTTTTAACCCCCTAATTGCCCCTAATTAACCCTTTCACCAGTGATCATATAAGTGTTACGGGTGACGCTGGTTAGTTAGTTTGCTTTTTATAGTGTCAGGGCACCGGCCGTATATAACCCAATAAAGGTTTAACCGCCTGATCGCCCGGCGGGTGATATCAATTAGGTTTTAGCATCAGAGAGGGTCTGCGTCACACCCCAGGCAGCGTCAGGTTAGTGCCAGTAACGCTAACACCCACGCGTGAAGCATACACCCTCCTTAGTGGTATAGTATCTGAACAGATCAATATCTGATCTGATCAGATCTATACTAGCGTCCCCAGCAGTTTAGGGTTCCCAAAAACGCAGTGTTAGCTGGATCAGCCCAGATACCTGCTAGCACCTGCGTTTTGCCCCTCCATCCAGCCCAGGCCACCCAAGTGCAGTATCGATCGATCACTGTCACTTACAAAACACAACACACATAACTGCAGCGTTCGCAGAGACAGGCCTGATCCCTGCGACTCCAGTGCTGTAGGAGGTGATTTCACCACCACAGTTAAAAAAAAAAAGCAAATATGCCGAAGCATTGGGGCAGCAGGGGCGGAGGAGCGATTTTGCTCCTAATGCCGCGTACATACGGTCGAAATTCTGACGGAGGCTTGCCCGTGGAAAAGTCCGACCATGTGTGTGCGGCATAACTTTTTTGCGGGAGGATGCCCCCATGCTTCGGCATATATAAATGGTGCATGTATGCCCATCATTAGAAGTGGGTGGATGAAGGGCGGTATTCTAATGGTGGGCATACCCACCCGATCAATCTCTTTTTTCATTCAGCCAACTGGCTGCATGAAAAAAAAAAAGATTACAATACATGTCCAACAAGGACCAGCAACGTACTGGTATGTTGCTGGACTTTGAATGGTTATACCAGATTGATGCCTGCGGGTTTAGGTATCATCTTGGTATCATTCTTTTCAGCCTGTGGCCGGCTTTCATGTAAAAGCAATCCTAGTGGCTAATTAGCCTCTGGACTGCTTTTACAAGCAGTGGGAGGGAATGTCCCCCCCCGGATATAAAAAGCAGCATTGGGAAAGCATTTTATCACACCGATCTTGGTGTGGTCAGATGCTTTGAGGGCAGAGGAAAGATCTAGGGTCTAGACCCCAGTTTTTTCAAAAAAACAGTACCTGTCACTACCTATTGCTATCATAGGGGATATTTACATGCCCTGAGATAACAATAAAAATGATAAAAAAAAAAAAAATAATAATATGGAAGGAACAATAAAATAAAAAAGCAAAATTAATAAAAAAAAAAAAAAAAAAAAAAAAGCACCCCTGTCCTGCCCTGCTCTTGCCCAATGGCGAACGCAAGCGTCGGTCTGGCGTCATATGTAAACAGCAATTGCACCATGTATGTGAGGTATCACCGCGAAGGTCAGATCGAGAGCAGTAATTTTAGCAATAGACCTCCTCTGTAAATCTAACGGGGTAACCTGTAAAGGCTTTTAAAAATTTATGTAGTTTGTCGCCAATGCGCGTTTGTGCGAAATTTTAAAGCATGTCGTCTTTGGTATCTATGTACTCGGCCTAAGATCATCTTTTTGATTTCATCAAACATTTGGGCAATATAGTGTGTTTTAGTGCATAAAAATTAAAAAAAGTGTATTTTTTTCCCCAAAAAATGCGTTTGAAAAATCGCTGCGCAAATACTGTGTTGAAAAAAAAAATGCAACACCCACCATTTTATTCTGTAGGGCCTTTGCTTTAAAAATATATATAATGTTTGGGGGTTCAACATAATTTTCATGCAAAAAAAAAATATGTTTTCATGTAAACAAAAAGTGTCAAAAAGGGCTTTGTCTTCAAGTGGTTAGAAGAGTGGATGTAAGCTTCCTAATGTTGTGTATAAAATGCCAGAACAGTTCAAAACCCCCCCCAAATGACCCCATTTTGGAAAGTAGACACCCCAAGCTATATACTGAGAGGCATGTCGAGTCCATGGAATATTTTATATGTTGACACAATTTGCGGAAAAAATACAATTTTTTTTTTTTTTTTTTTGCACAAAGTTGTCACTAAATGATATATTGCTCAAACATGCCATGGGCATATGTGGAATTACACCCCAAAATACATTCTGTTGCTTCTCCTGAGTACGGGAATACCACATGTGTGAGACATTTTGGGAGCCTAGCCGCGTTCGGGACCACAAAATCCAATCACCGCCTTCAGGCTTTCTAAGGGTGTAAATTTTTGATTTCACTTCTCACTGCCTATCACAGTTTCGGAGGCCATGGAATGCCCAGATGGCACAAACCCCCCAAATGACCCCATTTTGGAAAGTAGACACCCCAAGCTATTTGCTGAGAGGTATTGTGAGTATTTTGCAGATCTCGCTTTTTGTCACAAAGTTTTGAAAATTAAAAAAAAAAAAAAAAAAAAAAAAATGTTCTTTCTTCATTTTCAAAAACAAATGAAAGCTGTAAAATACTCACCATGCCTCTCAGCAAACAGCTTGGGGTGTCTACTTTCCAAAATGGGGTCATTTGGGGGGGTTTTGTGCTATTTTGGCATTTTATGGCCTTCGAAACTGTGATAGGTAGTGAGGAGTCAAATCAAAAATTTGTGCCTAGAAATCCTGAAGGCGGTGCTTGGTTTTCGGGGTCCCGTACGCGGCTAGGCTCCTAAAAAGTCCCACACATGTGGTATCCCCGTACTCAGGAGAAGCAGCAAAATGTATTTTGGGGTGCAATTCCACATATAACCATGGCATGTGTGAGCAATATATCATTTAGTGACAACTTTTTGTATCTTTTTTTTTTTTGTCATTATTCAATCACTTGGGACAAAAAAAAAAATATTCAATGGGCTCAACATGCCTCTCAGCAATTTCCTTGGGGTGTCTACTTTCCAAAATGGGGTCATTTGGGGGGGGGGGTTTGTACTGCCCTGCCATTTTAGCAGATCAAGAAATGAGATAGGCAGTCATAAATTTAAAGCTGTGTAAATTCCAGAAAATGTACCCTAGTTTGTAAACGCTATAACTTTTGCGCAAACCAATAAATATACGCTTATTGACATTTTTTTTACTAAAGACATGTGGCTGAATACATTTTGGCCTAAATGTATGACTACAATTGAGTTTATTCGATTTTTCTTATAACAAAATTAGAAAATATCATTTTTTTTCAAAATTTTCGGTCTTTTTCCGTTTATATCGCAAAAAATAAAAAATCGCAGAGGCAATCAAATACCATTAAAAGAAAGCTCTATTTGTGGGAAGAAAAGGACGCAAATTTCGTTTGGGTACAACATTGCATGTCCGCACAATTTACAGTTAAAGCAGCGCAGAGCAAAATTCTGAAATCACCTCTGGTCCTCTAGCTACCAAATGGTCCGGGGCTTAAGTGGTTAACCACTTCAATATCAGGCTATAGTCAAATGATATCCGCAGGAGGGATCTCCCATCCTGCGGACGTCATATGACGTCCTGGGCTTCCCGGCCATCTAGGGGGCGCGCGCTCGGGACCAAGTGCGCGTGCCCGGCGGCCGCGATGTCTGCCGGGCACCCGCGATGGCCCATTAACACAGCAGGATCGTGGATCTGTGTGTGTAAACACACAGATCCACGTCTTGTCAGAGGTGAGGAAACCAATGTGTGTTCCCAGTACAGAGGAACACAGATCGGTCTCCTTCCCTTGTGAGTCCCGCCCCCTACAGTTAGAATCACTCCCTAGGATACACATTCATCCTCTTGATTGCCCCCTAGTGTTAACCCCTTCCCTGCCAGTCACATTATACAGTAATCAATACATTTTTATAGCACTGATCGCTGTATAAATGTGAATGGTCCCAAAAATGTGTCAAAAGTGTCCGATGTGTCCGCCGCAATGTTGCAGTCACAATAAAATTCGCAGATCGCCACCATTACTAGTAAAAAAAAAAATGGCATAATTCTATCCCCTATTTTGTAGACGCTATAACTTTTGCGCAAACCAATCAATATACGCTTATTGCGATTTTTTTTTACCAAAAAAATGTAGAAGAATACATATCGGCCTAAACTGAGGAAAAAATTGTTTTTAAAAAAAAATTGTGATATTTATTATAGCAAAAAGTCAAAAATAGTGTTTTTTTTTTTTTTTTTTAATTGTCGCTCTTTTGTTTATAGCGCAAAAACAAAAAAAACACAGAGGTGGTCAAATACCACCAAAAGAAAGCTCTATTTGTGGGGACATAAAAATTTCATTTGGGTACAGTGTTGCACGACCGCGCAATTGTCAAAGTGCGACAGCGCTGAAAACGAAAAATTTGGTCTGGGAAGGAAGGGGGTGAAAAATGCCCTGTATTGAAGTGGTTAAGGACTACAGAAACACTCCCCTCTATATTATGGACAGTAGGGGGCTCAGTAGTCCTATATTGTTTCTGTTGTCCTGAGACACGAGAGTGTGTGTTGTGTCCTTTTTTGGATTGAAAGTGTTTTAGGCTACATGTACACTAGCCTATTTGACCATGGCCGTGGGAAAACGCAAAATGGGTTATTCTCTGCAATTTGCATTTTCCTGTGTCTGACGGTCAAAACGTTCCTATCCTGAATACGGTTCTTCCGTGTTCAGGAGAGGGAGGTTTAACATCACCTAAACTCTGCTAAAAGCCTATGTGTACATGGACACAGGCTTTTATGGAGTTGAGTTTAGGAGCTTTGGCAAAAAAAAACGCCAAAAGCTCATAAACTCAAGTTTAGGAGCTGCAAGTGTACAACCTAATGCAGCCACCACATTCGGGGATGATTAATCAGTAATATATTTCATTTTTGTGGCCCACTTTAATAATAGCCCCCACTCTCCAAATAAAAAAAAATTATATATATATATCTATATATCTATATATCTATATATCTATCTATCTATATATATCTATCTATTTTTTTTTTAATTACTGCCAAAAATAATGTATTTGTAAAAAAAAAAAAAAAAAAAAAAGAAGAGTATTTACCCTGGCCGCGACTTCAGTCCATTTCCTAGAGATGTCTCCTATGTCTCACTGCCTGCCCCTTCCTCCCAGGAAAGTTGGGCCCTCAAAATCCCATGAGAATGCGCTCTTGCATTTTGCTAAAAAGCCCCCCCACCCAGGAAGGTCCATTCACCCACTTAGATGGTCTAAATTTTCTTTACCCCAGAACAACGCTTAAAATAATAGTCAGGTCTCGGAGAACCCATGCCAAAATGTTTAAAATCAGTATTCTGCCAAGTGGCATTGACTCCAGAATTAAGCAGCCACCGTGTGGCGATCGTTCAGTCAGCCACAGCTCAAGGAATCTGAAACAACTAAAAAAGACTAGACTTATATGGGATGATGCCTTCACCAATATAGATCTACTTTGTTGATCTACTTGAGTTACAAGCCAGGATGCAATGATGGAACATCAAGAACCCTTGGCAACCTCTGGCAGAACCTTGGCTGCCAATGGCTGTACCCTCCCATGCTCCTTCGCTACCTCCCCGCTGTAGAAGTCCACTCTGATTAAGATCTGATGTCAGATGGCGTTGGCAGAGCCTCCCCATGTGACAGTGATGGGGCCTCGTGACTGGTCACTCAGGCCCAACCACTGTCACATGCGGTGGATCGTGTTCCCTCCATGCCTGGAAGCCCAGCTTTACTTGAGCAATGGAGTAAACGTTCCAATGTAATGGTAAAGACTACAGATGGGCGAGTATAATTGCTGGGGGAGGGAAAGAGGCAATCAGCACTGTCCCCTGAAGGGGGAATGTAGACAGTAGGTGGCTGAACAAAGTTGGAGGAGATCAACAGCACTGAGATGCATAAAAGATGAAAAGGCCTTCATTCTAAAGGTCTTCCAATTATGGTAAACCTGTAGATCTATTTTAAAATCATCTTAGGCCAAGTCACATTTAAGCCTCATACACACGATCGGACTTCCAACCAACTTTTCCGTGGATTTTTGTCCAAAGGGCGTTGGCTGTGAACTTGGTACGCATACACACGGCAGGACGTACTACGTGTTTTTCTGTTCTTTAGCGCCACCCTTTGGGCAACTTCTGCTATTGTTGGTTGATCTTTAGCATTGGTTCTGAGCAAGCGTGTTTGTACTTTGGACTTAAGTCCAATGGACTTGTGTACACACAATCGGATTAGCCGACGTAGGACTTTTGTTGCCGGAAAGTTTGTCTGTTTGCACAGCGAACATTTGTCCGATGAAAACCAAAAAAGTTTGTCCGATGGAGCGTACACACGGACGGATTTTCCGCAAAAACAGGTCCGTCCGAGGTTTGTTGTCAAAAAGTCAGATCGTGTGTATGGGCCTTAAAAAACAGGGTCCAAAAGCAGAGTTATCCTTTAAGGAAGGTTATACAACAAACGCACACATTCTTCAAGGACAACTGAGAAACGTGCGGTCAAACAGAAATATTAAACATCTGCAGCTTATATTAAACAGCTCTATAATTATAGCCTATGACTGCTCAATGACACCTATTAAGCAATGGAAAAATAGCTCAGATCTAAAATAGACTTTGCCTGGAATAATGACAGAATGAAACTTGACAGGAGATGTCATTTATATGGACGATGATCGCGTCAACCGCCATATAAATGAGCGATGACATTATAATTACGCATCAGAAATAAACTTTAGTTCAAAAATTTTATGTTTCCGCAGTCACATGGGAGTGGATTTGTTAAAACTGAGAAAAGAAAATGAGCGCAAAAAACTAGAAAAGCTGCCCATAGCGACCAATCAAGTTTCACCTTTCCCAAATTCTCAATGGTCACTATAGGCAACAAAATTTTATTCTGAATAGGATGCCAACGCACAACAAACTGGACCTTCAGCATTAAGACAAATCACCCCAACATACAGCGCAGGCACCTACTGTATATGTACGTTAGAGAGGAATAAAGTGCAAGCTTTTACAGTGGTTGTAAACCTCTGACATGAAATATGAACAAAGCATATCCCTCTATAGTATGTACTTGCCTCAATTAATAGCCTTGTTCCTCTGCTTTAAGCATGAATCACCTCTTACAAGTTTTCCTGACATCAAGAGAAAAATGGTGACAGGGGCGGGACCTCCACCTAATTGACAGCCTCAGCTCTGTTCCTGTGTGCTATGTGAAGGGGGCGTGTCCCTTCCCTCCAATCAGCTCTCAGAGCTCTCCTCACCGAGATCTGCCAAGTGCAACTCCAGTTCTCCTCCCCCTTTTTTTCTGAACTCTCAGACAAGCTTTATAAAATTTAGCACTTTGAATGGATGTAGAGAAGAGAAGACTGCAGATAAACAAAAACAATGTATGTAGGAGGATTTGTGTTATCTCTGTATTATAAGAGGCCAGTCACTTCACTGTTTATATGTAACAGTTTATAGCCACTTTAAAGTGGTTGTAAACCCACTTTTTTTTTTTTTTTTCTTTTTGGCCAACCTGTAAGAGAAAGGCATAATGAGCTATTATGACTAGCATAATAGCTCATTATGTACCACTTACCTTAGATCGGGGCCCCCGAGGCAGTCCGCGTCTCTCTGTCCAGCCGCAGACATCACTGCGGCAATAGCCGGAATGTTACTTCCGGGTATCGCCGCACCAGCCAATCACAGCGCCGCTCCGGCGCTGTGATTGGCCGGAGCGGCGGAGACGTCACTCTGCGCATGCGCGCGAGAGCGTTTTCATTCGGCTACGCCCAGCGATTGCTGGAAAGTAGCCGATTTTGTGAATGGGATTAACGCCATGAATGTGCCATTGTCTACGGCGCACATGCGCTGTAGACAGCGGCGCCTGACTTTTTAGTAAATATCTCCTAAACCGTGTAGGTTTAGGAGATATTTCTTGCACCTACAGGTAAGCCTTAATCTAGGCTTACCTGTAGGTGCAAGTTGAAAAAGTGGGTTTACAACCACTTTAAAGTGGAAGTTAACCGATTTGTGATGGGTGAGCTTTTTTCATCACAATAAGCACACACAGCATACATTGAGGCACACTTACCGCTTACAACCCAACTTTGGGAAACTTGAATGACCTACCATGCAGTAGGGTTTATCTTCTCATTTAAAAAGAGAAGTACAGTCAAAGCTCCTTTGGTTGTACTTTTCCTGTGGATCACAGGAATGCAGTTCGTTCTGCACTCCTGTGGCCTGTTTTTAGCAGACAGCGGGCTGAAGCCTGCTATCAGCTGACATCACAGATCCGGTCCAGGCTCGGGAAAAATCGGGATCCACCCACATGCCTGGACTTAGCCTCTTAGTGAGCCGCTGAGAGCCTGAGCCAGCCAGCCTTTCACCCTCCACAGCCCAGTGCTCCAGTGAGGGAGGGGCAGAGCAGACAGCGGTGGCTGATAGGGCTCTGTGAGCAGAGAGCTGGACACCAAGAACAAAACGATACCTGCTCTGCCCCTCTGCTAGATCAGTACCTGCAGTGTTTTCTCCCCCCATGATCCATTAGGCCCCTTTCACACTGGGGCGTTTTTCATGCGGTTTAGCGCTAATAATAGCGCTGTTATACCGCATGAAAAAATCCTGCCCTGTGTCTTCAATGTGAAAGCCCGAAGGCTTTCACACTGAAGCGGTGCGCTAGCAGGACCGCTCCAAAAGTCCTGCTAGCCGCTTCTTTACAGCGGTAAAGGAGCGGTGTGTTCACCGCTCCTTTACCGCGGTCTCCCATTGAAATCAATGGGACAGCGCGGTAATACCGCCCGCAAACCGCGGCAATAGCCGCGGTTTGCGGGCGGTATTAACCCTTTTTCGGCCGCTAGCGGGGGTTAAATTAACCCCCCTAGCGACCGCATACCGCGGTAAGAACGACAGTATAGCAGCGCTGAAAATCGCGCTTCTATACCGCCACCGCACCTGCCCGCCCCAGTGTGAAAGGGGTCTTAGTCTAATGTCCTGACATCATAAAGATTGACGCAGGGTCTGTAGTCCTGCATTGGACGTGAAGACGCTGAAGGGAATTCAATCACTGGAACATGGCAGAGCACCATCTGCCAGGGATCAGAGGATCAGGTAAGTAAAAGTGCTTTTACTCTTCTCTATACTTAAAAGAAGTATGGGATTTTTTTTTTTTTTCTTGAATCGTACTTACCTAGCTGGATGCAGCATTGTTCCCCCGCTGGCTCAAACACTAGGGAAGCCTTACACAGCCCAACAGATGCATTGGCAATTCCGGCATAACCAGGCTGTGTATGGATACCCTAACCTGCCACTATGCTAACCCCAGCACCACTGTGGAAATCAAGGATTCTTTTTGGCACCAGAACTTTTTTTGCCTTTTAAAGCGACTTACATCACAGATAATTTACAATGTGTGAACTGCCCTTACTATAAACACTTACATGATGTGTCTCAGAACATCAGTCTTTCCAGGAAAACAAACCAGCAGTTGGCAACATTTGGCAGTAATGAGGCATGATGAAACTTCACATCTAAAAATATTTCATTCCATATTCTCATTTTTAAAATGCTTTAACAGAAGCCAGGAACATTTTATATATACAGAACATTAGACTCTGTAAAGGGGGATTTTGATGGGTACCCTGATTTAAGGGGGACCCCGAAGTAGAGGGGACTCCGAGCTAAGGGGACCCCGAAAAAAAAAGACGACTCCGAAGAGGACCCTGAAGTAAAGGGGACTCCAGAGGGGATCTGATGTAAGGGGGGAATCTAGTATAAGGGGGACTCTAAAAATTGTACAATGCAGCCCTCATACAGAAAAGATTGGAGACCCCAGACTTAGTACATGAGAGGCGCTCATTAAGCAGGGATGCCAATCACATGAAAAGCAACAATCAAAATAAAAAACAAGCAGCATATCAATAGTGTATGCCAGGGATATGCAATTAGCGGACCTGCAGCTGTTGCAGAACTACAAGTCCCTTGAGGCATAGTAAGACTCTGACAGCCACAAGCATGATACCCAGAGGCATGATGGGACTTGTAGTTTTGAAACAGCTGGAGGTCCGCTAATTGCTTATCCCTGGTGTATGCACATGATTTTCCTAAATTAGTCTCATTTACAGCTTACATAGAAAAACACAGAACTACCGAGAATTCTGACCCGTTTCTGTGAGTTTGTGTCACTCAATAATTGCTGCGCTACCACAATTCGAGAAATGGCAGTTTGCAGCCATTAAATAAGGATTAGTTTAATCTCTTAGGTCTTGAAACACCTCCGAAAACATGCTCCCTTACACAACAAGCTCGGCTTAAAGACAGGAAATTAAAATGAAATGGAAAAACATCTTAAATAAGAATGAAATTATGTGCTTTGAGGACACAGAGGATCTGGAAGAACTTTCCATGATGTATAAATTATTTATATAAAACGATTGCACGGAATGACAAGTCGATTTATATTTTATAGGGATGAACTGCAAGTTGAAAAAGGTTATGTTATTATACACAGTTGTGTGTTTTTTATCTATAATGCCTGTACGTATAGCACTGGTTTGTTCCCCCGACCTCTATTATTATTATTGAAGGGTTTATATCATAATTTTCAATAGGTGGGCCAACTTTGTGAGAAGTCCTCCCGCACACGGGCATAGGAATTTATGCTGCCAAAAGTCGGCTGAGAAAAATGCCTTGTGTTCTTTGCACTTGCGTTCAGGATGGTTTATATGTTTATGGCATTTAAAAGCATATGCGCGTGAATTCATTCTATTGGCTAGAATGTATTCTAACCATCAGAATAAATTTACGCACATAAGTGTTCATTTATGCTTGTTTATTTGCAGGGCTTTTTTTCTCTCAAGGAATAGGTGCAGGTAGTCACCTTTTGAATCACCCCCTGTCTCTGTCTCCTCCCTTGGTTCCACCCCTTACCCACCTCCGAGCACCGTCCCTTGGTTCCACCTTCGAGCACGTCCCTTGGTTCCACCCCCTCCCCACCTCCGAGCACCGTCCCTTGGTTCCACCCCCTCCCCACCTCCCAGCATCGTCCCTTGGTTCCACCCCCCTACCCATCTCCAAGCACCGTCCCTTGGTTCCGCCCCCTACCCATCTCCCAGCACCGTCCCTTGGTTCCACCCCCTACCCATCTCCCAGCACCGTCCCTTGGTTCCACCCCCTACCCATCTCCCAGCACCGTCCCTTGGTTCCACCCCCTACCCATCTCCCAGCACCGTCCCTTGGTTCCACCCCCTACCCATCTCCCAGCACCGTCCCTTGGTTCCACCCCCTACCCATCTCCCAGCACCGTCCCTTGGTTCCACCCCCTACCCATCTCCCAGCACCGTCCCTTGGTTCCACCCCCTACCCATCTCCCAGCACCGTCCCTTGGTTCCACCCCCTACCCATCTCCCAGCACCGTCCCTTGGTTCCACCCCCTACCCATCTCCCAGCACCGTCCCTTGGTTCCACCCCCCTACCCATCTCCAAGCACCGTCCCTTGGTTCCGCCCCCTACCCATCTCCCAGCACCGTCCCTTGGTTCCACCCCCTACCCATCTCCCAGCACCGTCCCTTGGTTCCACCCCCTACCCATCTCCCAGCACCGTCCCTTGGTTCCACCCCCTACCCATCTCCCAGCACCGTCCCTTGGTTCCACCCCCTACCCATCTCCCAGCACCGTCCCTTGGTTCCACCCCCTACCCATCTCCCAGCACCGTCCCTTGGTTCCACCCCCTACCCATCTCCCAGCACCGTCCCTTGGTTCCACCCCCTACCCATCTCCCAGCACCGTCCCTTGGTTCCACCCCCTACCCATCTCCCAGCACCGTCCCTTGGTTCCACCCCCTACCCATCTCCAAGCACCGTCCCTTGGTTCCACCCCCTACCCATCTCCAAGCACCGTCCCTTGGTTCCACCCCCTACCCATCTCCAAGCACCGTCCCTTGGTTCCACCCCCTACCCATCTCCAAGCACCGTCCCTTGGTTCCACCCCCTACCCATCTTCAAGCACCGTCCCTTGGTTCCACCTCCAAACAGCACATTGGTTCCACCCCCTACCCATCTCCAAGCATCGTCCCTTGGTTCCACCCCCTACCCATCTCCGAGCACCGTCCCTTGGTTCCACCCCCTACCCATCTCCGAGCGCCGTCCCTTGGTTCCACCCCCTACCCACCTCCGAGCACCGTCCCTTGGTTCCACCCCCTACCCACCTCCGAGCACCGTCCCTTGGTTCCACCACCTCCGAGCACCGTCCCTTGGTTCCACCCCCTACCCACCTCCGAGCACCGTCCCTTGGTTCCACCCCCTACCCACCTCCGAGCACCGTCCCTTGGTTCCACCCCCTACCCACCTCCGAGCACCGTCCCTTGGTTCCACCCCCTACCCACCTCCGAGCACCGTCCCTTGGTTCCACTCCCTACCCAACTCGAGCACCGTCCCTTGGTTCCACCCCCTACCCACCTCCGAGCACCGTCCCTTGGTTCCACCCCCTACCCACCTCTGAGCACCGTCCCTTGGTTCCACCCCCTACCCACCTCCGAGCACCGTCCCTTAGTTCCACCTCCGAGAATCAAGTAATTTGTATGGAATTTGATACTGATAACAAGAAAAGCAAAAAATAGACACCCCCCCCATCATCAATAATAGATCTCCAGCAACAATAGAGCTGCCACACAAAATGCCCCCCACCCCAGCAACAATAGACCCCCACGAGCAACAATAGATCTCCCAGCAGCCAGCAACATTAGACCCCTCCCTCAAGAGTAGATCCCTCCCAGCAACAACAGATCCTCCACCAGAAATAATAAACCTTCCCAGCAATACTAGACCTCCCACAACAATAGATCCCCCCAGCATCAGTAGACTCTCTCCAGCACACTCTAGTACACCTTGCCATCACATACATTCTGTGCTGGAGGTGCCGGAACTGCATGCCCGCTATAAAAAAGCCCTGTTCATATGCATGTAGGAGTGTTTGCGCAAAATAGTGTGCCTGGGCCATTTTTTTTCCGCCTGAACACGGTGTATTAAAAACTCACTAATGCGTCCGTATTTGCAGGGGCACATTAGCTAACGTGCAGGTGAGTTCAAAAGGTAAAAAAGTTCAACACCCCCTGAAAGTGTCATTTTTTTGCATCAAGCAGTGATTGGCCAATTGATTCATCTGCCTTATTCACTTCAGCTAAACTTGGGGGGAAAATATATATATACAGTGGGGCAAAAAAGTATTTAGTTAGCCACCAATTGTGCAAGTTCTCCCACTTAAAAAGATGAGAGAGGCCTGTAATTGTCATCATAGGTATACCTCAACTATGAGAGACAAAATGTGGAAACAAATCCAGACAGACAATCACATTGTCTGATTTGGAAAAAATTTATTTGCAAATTATGGTGGAAAATAAGTATTTGTTCAATAGCAAAAGTTCATCTCAATACTTTGTTATATATCCTTTGTTGGCAATGACAGAGGTCAAACGTTTTCTGTAAGTCTTCACAAGGTTGTCACACACTGTTGCTGGTATGTTGGCCCATTCCTCCATGCAGATCTCCTCTAGAGCAGTGATGTTTTGGGGCTGTCGTTGGGCAACACAGACTTTCAACTCCCTCCAAAGGTTTTCTATGGGGTTGAGATCTGGAGACTGGCTAGGCCACTCCAGGACCTTGAAATGCTTCATACGAAGCCACTCCTTCGTTGCCCGGGCGGTGTGTTTGGGATCATTGTCATGCTGAAAGACCCAGCCACGTTTCATCTTCAATGCCCTTGCTGATGGGAGGAGGTTTGCACTCAAAATCTCACGATACATGGCCCCATTCATTCTTTCATGTACAATGATCAGTCGTCCTGTTCCCTTTGCAGAGAAACAGCCTCAAAGCATGACGTTGCCACCCCCATGCTTCGCAGTAGGTATGGTTTTATTTGGTTGCAACTCAGCATTCTCTCTCCTCCAAACACGATGAGTTGTGTTTCTACCAAACAGTTCTACTTTGGTTTCATCTGACCATATGACATTTCTCCCAATCCTCTTCTGGATCATCCAAATGCTCTCTAGCAAACCTCAGACGGGCCCGGACATGTACTGGCTTAAGCAGGGGGACACGTCTGGCACTGCAGGATCTGAGTCCCTGGCGGCGTAGTGTGTTACTGATGGTAGCCTTTGTTACGTTGGTCCCAGCTCTCTGCAGGTCATTCATTAGGTCCCCCCGTGTGGTTCTGGGATTTTTGCTCACCGTTCTTGTGATCATTTTGACCCCACGGGGTGAGATCTTGCGTGGAGCCCCAGATCGAGGGAGATTATCAGTGGTCTTGTATGTCTTCCATTTTCTAATTATTGCTCCCACAGTTGATTTCTTCACACCAAGCTGCTTGCCTATTGCAGATTCAGTCTTCCCAGCCTGGTGCAGGTCTACAATTTTGTTTCTGGTGTCCTTCACCATAGTGGCGTTTGGAGTGTGACTGTTTGAGGTTGTGGACAGGTGTCTTTTATACTGATGAGTTCAAACAGGTGCCATTAATACAGGTAATGAGTGGAGGACATGGGAGCCTCTTCAATAAGAAGATACAGGTCTGTGAGAGCCAGAAATCTTGCTTGTTTGTAGGTGATCAAATACTTATTTTCCACCATAATTTGCAAATAAATTCTTTCCAAATCAGACAATGTGATTGTCTGGATTTGTTTCCACATTTTGTCTCTCATAGTTGAGGTATACCTATGATGACAATTACAGGCCTCATCTTTTTAAGTGGGAGAACTTTCACAATTGGTGGCTGACTAAATACTTTTTTGCCCCACTGTAAAACTCCCAGCTACTAGAGTGGCTGCCAGTCCGTTTACAAGCTGGCACTGCCGCCAATGTCAGGCTTATGCACAATGGGCATTAAAAACGCCACTTTAATGCCGCGTACACACGATCGGAAATTCCGACAAGAAAAGTTCGACGTGAGCTTTTGATCAGATATTCCGACCATGTGGAGGCTCCATCGGAATTTTTCTGTCGGAAATTCCTGCCAAGAAAAATTTGAGAGCTGGTTCTCAAATTTTCAGACGGGAATGTATGCAATTCCAACACGCAGAAAACGCGCATGCTCAGAATCAAGCAGAAGAGTCAAACTGCCTATTGAACTTCATTGATCTCGGCTCGTCTTACGTGTTGTACGTCACTGCATTCTTTTTTTTTTAAAGATATTTTTATTGAAGTTTTTCAACAAACAGAAAAAAAAACACAATTACCGTACCAGATAGACTGGTCCAAAACGGTAGGCAATATGTTCAGACAAACAAATAAAAGAGATATCAATACAAAAGGATATACAGTATGAACACCGGGAAAAGGTGCATGTAGACCAATAACGGCACAGCAAAGGTGGGAGTCTAGACGTTAGAGATCCTTAGGGCACGGTCTATCACTGGTCAAACAAGTGTACTTCAGTTAGTGCTGAGAGAGAGTAAGTGGGCTAGCCAACCACCTACCCCAAATTTTATGAAAGGTTTTGGTCCGTTTCCGGATTTCAAAAATAAGTTTATATAACGGGATGGAGTCATTAATAAGTTTCAACCAAAGGGCTTTCAAAGAGGTCTGTGCACCCTTCCAGGACAGTAGAATGTTTTTTTTTGCATAAAAATATAGTATACGGAGCAGTCTCTTGGCATGCGTTGATAGGTGTAAGTCACCAAAAATGCCTAGTAGGCAGTTCTTGGGGTGAATTATATTTGGGAGGCCCAACGCAGGAGACAAAAAGGCACCCACCTCCCCCCAGAAGACCTGAATCATTGGGCATGACCAAAAACAGGGTAAGAAATCGGCCTCCTAGCCGCAGCCGTGGAAGCAAGCGGCCGAGGACAGGAGACCCATCCTATGCAACCTCACCGGAGTAAGGTGGGTCTGGTGGAAATTCTTAACTTGTATGACTCGGTCTCGGGACGCAATGATAGACGTTTTGCAGGTATCACTGAATTCCGACCAGTCCTCGGCCTCTAAGGAGATGTCCATAGAGGTCCATTTGTCCTGAGCTCTATGGAATCTGGGGTTAGAATCGATCAGCAGGGTTGCGTAATAAGTGGAAATAAGTTTAGTGGGATCTGGTTGTCGGAGCAATTTTTCCAATGATGGCAGGTCAGTGGGGTCTTTCAGGAAACCAAACTGGGCCTGCATAGCATGCTGAAGCTGGTAGTAGTAAACTAAGTATGAGTTTGGTAGGTCAAAGTCTAAGCGTAGTTAAGAGAACGTTTTAAAGCCCTGAGCATTGTATAAGTGACATGGGTATTTGACCCCCTTAGAGTACCAGCGATTGGGATCAGGAAGAGAGTACAGTTCCTGCAGGTTAGGGTTAAACCACAGAGGGTTGTTAGGGGACTGCGACCAGGTATGTGTGGATACCGTCTTGACAATGTAACGGAAAGATGAAAGGGAGGTGGCCAATAGAGAGGTTCCGGCGCGGTCAGGGACCCCTCCTCTGTACGTCACCGCATTCTTGACGGTCGGAATTTCCGACAGGATTTCTGTGACTGTGTGTATGCAAGCCAAGTTTGAGCGAAATTCCGTCGGAAAAAACATCCAAGGTTTTTCCAACGAAAATTCAGATCGTGTGTACGCGGCATTAGAGTAGTTCTGCGGGGGGGGGGGTTTAGCCACTAAACACCCCTCTATGTTAGTCTATGAGTCCATGCACACATAGGTGTTTACAGACAAGAGGCAGAAAAAAAAACTTCAGTGGCAATGTGTTCAATAAAGGAGTGATTTGCCGCTACAGCCCAAGTGTGTGTAAATGCATTTTAGTGCTTGGGTGTTCATTCATTCCAATGGCCAGAATAAATCTAGATCTGCACTCCCAGCACAAATCTCCTTCCCCCATCCCAACACGAATCCCCCCAAATTACCACTCTTAGCATACCACCCGCAAATTTCCCCCATCTAGAACAATTATTACCCCCTGCTGCCCTCCAAATTCCCCCTCCCGATACAAATCTCCTCCCCCTAATCTCCTTGCGGTACCCCCAACACAAATGATGCCACAGTGCCCAGGGCAGCCGCGACTTCTGCCCACCCCTTGTCCCACCGAAAAAGGTCCCCCGGCGGATAAGGGCCCCCCTGTACTGAGCAGGCGCGGCGCTTGCGTAGTACGAACCTCAACTGAGCCTCCGAAAATACGGACTGAGCGGTCCGTGTTGATGGGCTGGTTTTCCAATTGCAAAATCCGCCCTTCATTTGTTTTAACACGCCTCGCTAAGACGTGTACTTTATTGCTAAAACCACCCCCGCCCCTTGCAGAGTAGCACTAGTATCGGGAGCGTGCAGCATGTGTCAGTCATTGCGCAGGCGCTGTGTAGAGCTGACTCTCGGCTCTACATGTTTGGCTATTTTCAGAGACTCAGTTAAAGGTTCGTGCTGTGCAAGCGCCGCGCCTGCGCAGAACAGGGGGGTCCTTATACGCTGGGGGGGGAACTTATTCGGCAGAACACCGGCCCTGTTGGGCATTGATGGTCACCACCTCCAGCAGTCAGTCAGTCAGTCACTCTACAGAGTCCCCTAGCACGCTATTACCTTGATGAGAAAAGAAAAAAACGGCAAAAGGGGTGTTCAGGAGAGGAGCTGAAGAGCAAAAAAAACGAATGCGCCCTAAATGCTGGACGTGTCTAGCATTTGAGCATGAATGCATTCCAATGGGCAGAATAAATTTATATTCTGTCCAATAGAATGCATTAATGCTCAAATGTTTGGCACGCTCAAACGCACCTTTTACGGCATTTTTGAAAGCAGCTTTTCTCCTGCCAGGAGTTCTGGCGTTCATAGGGGCTAAACAGACACCCAGTGTGCATGAAGTCCTCCTTAGGCAGGCCATACACGAGTCAAATTTCCAAAGAATTTTCTTTTGAAAATCAGAAATTTGGTGCATTTTGTGATTCAGATGGTGCCACCATTCATTTTCAAAATTCGACCAACAAAGCCTTCAATTTCACCTCCTGTTGCTACAGAAAATAGTTATCGGGGCTGGGAATCTTCTTTTCTTTCCAGGAATTTTCTTTTCTTGCACATGCACATTTTTTTTCGATTACATTTCTTACACGATTCTCCCATCATTTATTAGAAAATCGTTAGTTTTTAAAAAAAATCCCAACATGCCTGATTACTCCAATTCAATGGCAGCACGAAAATTGGCTATTGCTGCAGCCCACTAATGGTGCGAAATTCGAAAAAAAAAAAATTCTTAGATAAGATTTGTGAAAGAAAATTATTTCGAAATTCGACTCGCGTATGGCCTGCCTTAGTCTCGTTCCTGCAGCAGAGTAGACAGAGGAAAAGCCATCATCTCAGCCTAGGTAAAGTCCCTGACTAGAGCTTTTAATAATTGAAGGCAAAGATTTTTTTTAAACATTATACAGTGAAATGTCTTCATGCTGACATGCAAGATTACTGAAAATTCCGCTTTAACTTCTTGAATACTTGCTGTGGTACATGTGGACAACACGAGACTCTGTCCCAGCAAAAAATAAGGCTGGTTAATCTTATCTCCTGTGCTGAAAGGAAGAAACTTAACAAAAGGAAACATTCACAATCCCCGCTCTCCTCTTCCAGTTTCCTGATACCGCCGCCAGGTCACTGAGGTTCCATAGAAAATAGAAGTCTTTATGGAAACACTGATTACATGGCGAGAGATATATAAACCAGCTGCTGCCGCGGAAGATGGAAAAAGTAAGAGGACTCCAAGAGCTGACTTGTATAAGCGGAGATCTGGCATGTATGCTATCGGTTGTGTATGACCTCACATAAATGGGCAACAGTACAGCCGCTTATAGGTTGATCCCTGATATAAGGTCACTAGTGCTTCATAAACTCTATAAAGGCACTAATAAACCCCTGCTGACGCTATGGGAAAGCCAGCCATCAGTTTCTTATGCATACGCTCAAATCCGGCCATTAGTTCCATAAGCATACACTCAACCCTGGCCATCAGTTCCAAATTCATACACTTGGTTCCAGCCATCAATTCTATATATGTGTATACTAGACTCCTGCCATCACGTCCATATGTGTATACTAGACTCCTGCCATCAGTTCCAAATTCATACACTTGGTTCCAGCCATCAATTCTATATATGTGTATACTAGACTCCTGCCATCACTTCCATATGTGTATACTAGACTCCTGCCATCACTTCCATATGTGTATACTAGACTCCTGCCATCACGTCCATATGTGTATACTAGACTCCTGCCATCACGTCCATATGTGTATACTAGACTCCGGCCACCAATTCCATATGTGTATACTAGACTCCGGCCACCAATTCCATATGTGTATACTAGACTCCGGCCATCAATTCCATTTGTGTATACTAGACTCCTGCCATCAATTCCATATGTGTATACAAGACTCCAGCCATCAATTCCATATGTGTATACTAGACTCCTGCCATCAATTCCATATGTGTATACAAGACTCCTGCCATCAATTCCATTTGTGTATACAAGACTCCTGCCATCAATTCCATATGTGTATACAAGACTCCTGCCATCAATTCCATATGTGTATACTAGACTCCTGCCATCAATTCCATATGTGTATACTAGACTCCTGCCATCAATTCCATATGTGTATACAAGACTCCGGCCATCAATTCCATTTGTGTATACAAGACTCCTGCCATCAATTCCATATGTGTATACAAGACTCCTGCCATCAATTCCATATGTGTATACAAGACTCCTGCCATCAATTCCATATGTGTATACAAGACTCCTGCCATCAATTCCATATGTGTATACTAGACTCCTGCCATCAATTCCATATGTGTATACTAGACTCCTGCCATCAATTCCATATGTGTATACTAGACTCCTGCCATCAATTCCATATGTGTATACTAGACTCCTGCCATCAATTCCATATGTGTATACTAGACTCCTGCCATCAATTCCATATGTGTATACAAGACTCCAGCCATCAATTCCATATGTGTATACTAGACTCCTGCCATCAATTCCATATGTGTATACTAGACTCCTGCCATCAATTCCATATGTGTATACTAGACTCCTGCCATCAATTCCATATGTGTATACAAGACTCCTGCCATCAATTCCATATGTGTATACTAGACTCCTGCCATCAATTCCATATGTGTATACTAGACTCCTGCCATCAATTCCATATGTGTATACTAGACTCCTGCCATCAATTCCATATGTGTATACAAGACTCCTGCCATCAATTCCATATGTGTATACTAGACTCCTGCCATCAATTCCATATGTGTATACAAGACTCCAGCCATCAATTCCATATGTGTATACTAGACTCCTGCCATCAATTCCATATGTGTATACTAGACTCCTGCCATCAATTCCATTTGTGTATACTAGACTCCTGCCATCAATTCCATTTGTGTATACTAGACTCCTGCCATCAATTCCATATGTGTATACTAGACTCCTGCCATCAATTCCATATGTGTATACTAGACTCCTGCCATCAATTCCATATGTGTATACAAGACTCCAGCCATCAATTCCATATGTGTATACTAGACTCCTGCCATCAATTCCATATGTGTATACTAGACTCCTGCCATCAATTCCATATGTGTATACAAGACTCCTGCCATCAATTCCATATGTGTATACTAGACTCCTGCCATCAATTCCATATGTGTATACAAGACTCCAGCCATCAATTCCATATGTGTATACTAGACTCCTGCCATCAATTCCATATGTGTATACTAGACTCCTGCCATCAATTCCATATGTGTATACTAGACTCCTGCCATCAATTCCATTTGTGTATACTAGACTCCTGCCATCAATTCCATTTGTGTATACAAGACTCCTGCCATCAATTCCATATGTGTATACTAGACTCCTGCCATCAATTCCATATGTGTATACAAGACTCCAGCCATCAATTCCATATGTGTATACTAGACTCCTGCCATCAATTCCATATGTGTATACTAGACTCCTGCCATCAATTCCATATGTGTATACAAGACTCCAGCCATCAATTCCATATATGTATACAAGACTCCAGCCATCAATTCCATATGTGTATACTAGACTCCTGCCATCAATTCCATATGTGTATACAAGACTCCAGCCATCAATTCCATATGTGTATACTAGACTCCTGCCATCAATTCCATATGTGTATACTAGACTCCTGCCATCAATTCCATATGTGTATACAAGACTCCAGCCATCAATTCCATATATGTATACAAGACTCCAGCCATCAATTCCATATGTGTATACTAGACTCCTGCCATCAATTCCATATGTGTATACAAGACTCCTGCCATCAATTCCATATGTGTATACTAGACTCCTGCCATCAATTCCATATGTGTATACAAGACTCCAGCCATCAATTCCATATGTGTATACTAGACTCCTGCCATCAATTCCATATGTGTATACTAGACTCCTGCCATCAATTCCATTTGTGTATACAAGACTCCTGCCATCAATTCCATATGTGTATACTAGACTCCTGCCATCAATTCCATATGTGTATACTAGACTCCTGCCATCAATTCCATATGTGTATACAAGACTCCAGCCATCAATTCCATATGTGTATACTAGACTCCTGCCATCAATTCCATATGTGTATACTAGACTCCTGCCATCAATTCCATATGTGTATACTAGACTCCTGCCATCAATTCCATATGTGTATACTAGACTCCTGCCATCAATTCCATATGTGTATACAAGACTCCAGCCATCAATTCCATATGTGTATACTAGACTCCAGCCACCAATTCCATATGTGTATACTAGACTCCTGCCATCAATTCCATATGTGTATACTAGACTCCGGCCATCAATTCCATTTGTGTATACAAGACTCCTGCCATCAATTCCATATATGTATACTAGACTCCGGCCATCAATTCCATTTGTGTATACAAGACTCCCGGCCATCAATTCCATATATGTTTATACTAGACTCCAGCCATCAATTCCATATATGTGTATACTAGACTCCTGCCATCAATTCCATATGTGTATACTAGACTCCGGCCATCAATTCCATTTGTGTATACTAGACTCCAGCCATCAATTCCATATATGTGTATACTAGACTCCAGCCATCAATTCCATATATGTGTATACTAGACTCCGGCCATCAATTCCATTTGTGTATACTAGACTCCAGCCATCAATTCCATATATGTGTATACTAGACTCCAGCCATCAATTCCATATGTGTATACTAGACTCCTGCCATCAATTCCATATGTGTATACTAGACTCCGGCCATCAATTCCATTTGTGTATACAAGACTCCCGGCCATCAATTCCATTTGTGTATACAAGACTCCCGGCCATCAATTCCATATATGTTTATACTAGACTCCAGCCATCAATTCCATATGTGTATACTAGACTCCGGCCATCAATTCCATTTGTGTATACTAGACTCCCGGCCATCAATTCCATATGTGTATACTAGACTCCCGGCCATCAATTCCATATGTGTATACTAGACTCCGGCCATCAATTCCATTTGTGTATACAAGACTCCTGCCATCAATTCCATATGTGTATACAAGACTCCCGGCCATCAATTCCATATATGTTTATACTAGACTCCAGCCATCAATTCCATATATGTGTATACTAGACTCCTGCCATCAATTCCATATGTGTATACTAGACTCCGGCCATCAATTCCATTTGTGTATACTAGACTCCAGCCATCAATTCCATTTGTGTATACAAGACTCCCGGCCATCAATTCCATATATGTTTATACTAGACTCCGGCCATCAATTCCATATATGTGTATACTAGACTCCAGCCATCAATTCCATATATGTGTATACTAGACTCCGGCCATCAATTCCATTTGTGTATACTAGACTCCAGCCATCAATTCCATATATGTGTATACTAGACTCCGGCCATCAATTCCATATGTGTATACTAGACTCCTGCCATCAATTCCATATGTGTATACTAGACTCCTGCCATCAATTCCATATGTGTATACTAGACTCCGGCCATCAATTCCATTTGTGTATACAAGACTCCCGGCCATCAATTCCATTTGTGTATACAAGACTCCCGGCCATCAATTCCATATATGTTTATACTAGACTCCAGCCATCAATTCCATATATGTGTATACTAGACTCCTGCCATCAATTCCATATGTGTATACTAGACTCCCGGCCATCAATTCCATATGTGTATACTAGACTCCAGCCATCAATTCCATTTGTGTATACTAGACTCCCGGCCATCAATTCCATATGTGTATACTAGACTCCCGGCCATCAATTCCATATGTGTATACTAGACTCCGGCCATCAATTCCATTTGTGTATACAAGACTCCTGCCATCAATTCCATATGTGTATACAAGACTCCTGCCATCAATTACATATGTGTATACTAGACTCCAGCCATCAATTCCATATGTGTATACAAGACTCCTACCATCACTTCCATATGTGTATACTAGACTCCTACCATCACTTCCATATGTGTATACTAGACTCCGGCCATCAATTCCATATGTGTATACAAGACTCCGGCCACCAATTCCATATGTGTATACTAGACTCCGGCCATCAATTCCATTTGTGTATACAAGACTCCTGCCATCAATTCCATATGTGTATACAAGACTCCTGCCATCAATTCCATATGTGTATACTAGACTCCTGCCATCAATTCCATATGTGTATACTAGACTCCTGCCATCAATTCCATATGTGTATACTAGACTCCTGCCATCAATTCCATATGTGTATACTAGACTCCTGCCATCAATTCCATATGTGTATACAAGACTCCAGCCATCAATTCCATATGTGTATACTAGACTCCTGCCATCAATTCCATATGTGTATACTAGACTCCTGCCATCAATTCCATATGTGTATACTAGACTCCTGCCATCAATTCCATATGTGTATACAAGACTCCAGCCATCAGTTCCATATGTGTATACTAGACTCCAGCCACCAATTCCATATGTGTATACTAGACTCCGGCCATCAATTCCATTTGTGTATACAAGACTCCTGCCATCAATTCCATATATGTATACAAGACTCCAGCCATCAATTCCATATATGTGTATACTAGACTCCGGCCATCAATTCCATATGTGTATACTAGACTCCGGCCATCAATTCCATATGTGTATACTAGACTCCGGCCATCAATTCCATATGTGTATACTAGACTCCTGCCATCAATTCCATATGTGTATACTAGACTCCGGCCATCAATTCCATTTGTGTATACAAGACTCCCGGCCATCAATTCCATTTGTGTATACAAGACTCCCGGCCATCAATTCCATTTGTGTATACAAGACTCCCGGCCATCAATTCCATATATGTTTATACTAGACTCCAGCCATCAATTCCATATATGTGTATACTAGACTCCTGCCATCAATTCCATATGTGTATACTAGACTCCGGCCATCAATTCCATTTGTGTATACTAGACTCCCGGCCATCAATTCCATATGTGTATACAAGACTCCAGCCATCAATTCCATATATGTTTATACTAGACTCCAGCCATCAATTCCATATATGTGTATACTAGACTCCTGCCATCAATTCCATATGTGTATACTAGACTCCGGCCATCAATTCCATTTGTGTATACTAGACTCCCGGCCATCAATTCCATATGTGTATACAAGACTCCAGCCATCAATTCCATATATGTGTATACTAGACTCCTGCCATCAATTCCATATGTGTATACTAGACTCCTGCCATCAATTCCATAACCATACACTCGACCCTGGCCATCGGTTCCATTATGAATACACTCGACTCTGGCCATGAATTTCATATGCATACACTCAAATCCAGCCATCAATTACATATGCATATACTCAACTCCAGCCATCAGTTCCATATGTATACACTTGAATCCGGCCATAAGTTTCCTATGCAGACACTCAAATCCAGTCATTAATTCTATAGGCATACACTTAATTCTGGCCATTAGTTCCATATGTACAATGTACCGTATTTAAGGGCGTATAACACGCACCCTAACTTTAAGAGGGAAGTTTCAGGAAAAAACATTCCACAGCCCCCTGCGTACAGTGTTGTTCATCTTGCTCTAAAAAAGTAATTAGTTACAGTTACAAATTACTTCTCCCAAAAAGTAAGTGAGTTAGTAACTCAGTTACTACATAGGAAAAGTAACTAGTTACTCAGCAAAGTAACTATATTGGTTATATTATATATACACGGGGGCGGGGCGGTAGAAGGATGATATATATGTAATTTTTTCAGTGTATAAAAATAATAGGAGGGATAACAAATAATAATATTGGTACTGTGCCCATGCCTCACTGTGCCCCATGCTTCACTGTGCCCCATGCCGCAGCCTCACTGTGCCCAATGCCTCACTGTGCCCAATGCCGCAGCCTCACTGTGCCCAATGCCTCACTGTGCCCCATGCCTCACTGTGCCTGTGTATTACGGTACCTCAGATCGGCGGCGTCCCAAGACTCCCGACTCCCGGCGGCCATTCTATTATTCAAAAGCCGCGCCTCCTCCAGTCCTCCTCGTTTGTGATAGGCGGAACACTCAATTTCCCAGCAGGCAGTGTTCCGCCTATCACGGACATCCTCTCATCCTCATAAAACAGACGGGGATGAGAGGATGTCCGTGATAGGCGGAACACTGCCTGCTGGGAAATTGAGTATTCCGCCTATCACAGGTGACGAGGACTCGGGAGGCGTGGCTTTTGAAGACTGCAATGGCCGCCGTCTGTCTGCATGACACGCTGATCAGGTAGGCAGACGGCGGCTTGCAGTTAGTTAGACTTACATTACATCTACTTGCGGCGGCTGCGGCGAGTAGATGTAATTGGGGTAACGCCGCCCAAGTAATGGGAACGGCGGTGCCACGAGGGTAAGAGTAATCAGTTAGATTACTCGTTACCCCAAAAAGTGGCTACGTTACCCAACGCTGTTTATTTAAACGGCGTTAGTTACAACACTACCTGCGTATAACACGCAGGCACAGTTTACCCCCTATTTTCAGGGTAAAAAAGTGAGTGTTATACGCCAATAAATACAGTATATGTAAAGCGATGCGTAAATTGACAGCGCTATACAAGTACCTAAATAATAATAATAATAATAAGCACACACTTGCCTCTGGCCATATGTTCCAACACAAACTCGCTCATGTTCTCTGATCCCAGCAGAGCCTGCACCTGAGTGCATATCAAGGGTGTGTATCACTTGGAACCTGTGCTTTGAGAGGGGCTTTTCTTTTTCTCCAAACTCGCTCATCCATGTCTTTATGGACTTTGCTTTGTGCACTGGTCCAATCATTTGGTGGAGGGGGGATTATGGTGTGGGGTTGTTTTTCAGGGGTTGGGTTTGGCACCTTAGTTCCAGTGAAGGGAACTCTTAAGGTGTCATCATACCAAGACAATTTGGACAATTTCATGCTCCCAACTTATGTTCCAACATATCTTTGCACCAGTGCACAAAAGCAAGGTCCATAAAAACACATGGACGAGCGAGTTTGGGGTGGAGGAACTTGACCTCAACCTGATAGAATAGCTTTGGGGTGAATTAGAGCGGAGACTGTGAGCCAGGCCTTCTCGTCCAACATCAGTGCCTAACCTCACAAATGGGCTTCTGGAAGAGTGGTCAAACATTCCCATAGACACACTCCTAAACCTTGTGGACAGCCTTCCAAGAAGAGTTGTGTTATAGCTGCAAAAGGGTGGGCCAACTCAATATTGAACATTACGGACTAATGCCGTGTACACACGATCGGAATTTCCGTCGGAAAAACCTTGGATGGTTTTTCCGACGGAATGATGGCTCAAACTTGGCTTGCATACACACGGTCACACAAATCCTGTCAGAAATTCCGACCGTCAAGAACGCGGTGACGTACGACGAGCCGAGATCAATGAAGTTCAATAAGCAGTTCGGCTCTTCTGCTTGATTCTGAGCATGCGTGTTTTTTTGCGCGTCGGAATTGCATACACATAATTGGAATTTCCGATGGCAACTTTTCCCGTCGGAAAATTTGAGAACCAGCTCTCAAATTTTTCTTGGCGGACATTCCGCCAGAAAAATTCTGATGGAGCCTACACACGGTCGGAATTTCCGACCAAAAGCTCACATCGGACTTGTCTTGTCGGAATTTCAGATCGTGTGTACACGGCATAAGACCCCATACACACTATTAGATTTACCAAAACCATATAATAGGAGGTCAAACCTTAAGAGTTTCAAATTTGTATGTAATCAGGCAGGACCTTGCACTACATGATTTTGGTAAATCTGAAGACAAAAATCTGCAGAATATCTAGTAGTGTGCGTGCGTGTGTGTGTGTGTGTGTGTGTGTGTGTGTGTGTGTGTGTACGGGCTTAAGACTGGGATGCCATTAAAGTTCATGTGCGTGTAAAGGCACTTTAGACAATATAGCGTGTACATGTATGTATCTATATATAGATCCATCCATATCTATCTATACACACAGCACATGCATGCCTATAATTAACCACTTTCCGCCCAGACTATAGCACAATGACGGCCGGGCGGTGGTTCAGTTATCCTGACTGGGCAACATATGACGTCCAGCAGGATAACAGCCGGCGTGTGCCTGTGGGGGCGCGCATCGCGGGGATCGGTGGTGCAGTTCGTCAGTCTGACACACCGCTACACTGATCTCGGTAAAGATCTTTACCACATGATCAGCCATGTTCAATCACGGCTGATTACAATGTAAACAGGAAGAGCCGTTGATCGGCTTTTCCTCACTCGCATCTGACAGGCGCGAGTAGAGGAGAGCCGATCGGCTGCTCTCCTGACGGGGGGGGGGGTGTCTGTGCTGACTGTTTATCAGCGCAGCCCCCCCTCGGATGCCCTCCCAGGACCACCAACATGCCGCCACCACCACCACCAGGGATGGCCATCCACACTGGAACACCAGGTATGCCCCCCCTAGACCACCAGGGATATGCCAATCAATGCCCAGGCAGCTGCCAATCAGTGCCCATCCACATTGCCTGCCAGTGCCACTAGGGATATCTATAAGTGCCCATCAGTGCCACCTATCAGTGCCCACCAGTGCCACCTATCAGTGCCCATCAGTGCTGCATATCTTTGCCACCCATCATTGCCGCCTTATCAGTGAAGGAGAAAACATACCTATTTACAAAATTTTATAACAGAAACAAAAGAAAAAAAAAAAAAAAACTTTTTTTTTTTTATAGTTTTTTTTCTATTTGTTTAGCAAAAAATAAAAACCGCAAAGGTGATCAAATACCACCAAAAGAAAGCTCTATTTGTGGGAACAAAATGATAAAAATTCTGTTTGGGTACAGTGTACCATGACCGCGCAATTGTCATTCAAACTTCGACAGCGCTGAAAATTGGCTTGGGCAGGAAGGGGGTGCAAGTGCCTGGTATTGAAGTGGTTAAAGGTGTAGAATTTTATTAAACACACACACACACACACAGACAAAACCTCGAGTCCACATAAAATCCTCTTTGACACCACCAGCAACTGCCAATAGTCAGACAAAGGGACGTCTTTCTATCCAGGTGCCTGCGGCCTCCAGACACTTCGATTACATAACCTAACCTCAGCTCCACAGAACCCTGTCATTTGTTTTTTCCATTTACTTATAAGAAGCTGTGCCAAACAAAAGCTTATGGCGGCGTCCTGCCCATCCTAGCAGAATATTTTCCATTGACACGCCTCAGATGAATTGGGTCTCGTGTGGATGACCTCATGGAAAAAATGTCACTCACGACTTTCATAACTAAATTACAATACTTGTTACCACTTCGCACCTTCAGGAATGCTCGCTGGAATCCACAGAAATGACTTCAAATTATATTCCTGAAAACCATGCAACTAAAAAGCAGAATATCTCTGCTCACACATGAAAAGGAAACTTGTCGCAAAGAGTAACGCATAAACTGTGGCTACTAACCTCTAATCAAGACTTTTCTGAGGTTCGAACTTGTCCTGGGTCAGAGACTTAGAAAGTCTTGAAGACAGACAATCAGGATAACAAAAAGACAGCTAACATTCTCAGATGAAGGTCAGAAATTACAGCACACAGAATTCTTCAAAAGGACAGTCGTGTGGTCAAGTGTCCACATCTGGTCATGTCACCTTCACCGTTCGGGCCAATTCTGACATTTCTCGCATGCATGTAAAAATCGCCATATTTTGGGGGTAGAAAATTATTAGACCCCCTCCAAACAATATATTTTTTCCAAACGCAAAGTCCATAGAGAATAAAATGGGAATCGTTGCAATTTTTTTTTGTCATGTGATATTTGCACAGCAGTTTATCAAACGCAAAGAGAAAAAAAAAAAAACACTCTAATGAATTTTAGTGCACACAAAACACATAGAATACCCACTTTTTGGGTAAAATATAAAGATGTTATGCTGAGTAAATAGATACCCAACACCTCATGCTTTAAAGTGGTTGTAAACCCCGTAGACAAATTTTTTTTTTTTTACTTACCTGCAAGACAAAGCTATAATGAGCTAGTATGACTAGCATACTAGCTCATTATGTACCACTTACCTTCGATCGGGGCCCCCGAAGTCGTCCGTGTCCCTCCTCTAGACGCATCCATCGCTGCGGCGATAGCCGGAATGTTACTTCCGGGTATCGCCGCTGCAGCCAATCACAGCGCCGCTCCGGCGCTGTGATTGGCCGGAGCGGCGAAGACGTGACTCCGCGCATGCGCGCGTGAGCTGTCGAATTCGGCTACATCGTCGAATGTTGCGACCTAGCCGAATTTGTGAATGGGGTGACGTCAGCGTCGCCGCATTTACATACAAATATCTCCTTAACCGTGTAGGTTAAGGAGATATTTCATGCACCTACAGGTAAGCCTTAATCTAGGCTTACCTGTAGGTCTTTGTTTAAAAAGTGGGTTTACAACCACTTTAAAATTGCGCATGCCCATGGAATGGCAACTAACTATGGTATATAAAATTATCCATAGGCGACACTTTAAAAGCCTTTGCAGGTTACCAGTTTGGAGATACAAAAGGAGGTGTGCTACTAGAATAATTGCTCCAACTGACATTCGTAGGGATACCCCACGTGCGGTAGAGCTGCACGATTCTGGCTAAAATGAGAATCACAATTTTTTTGCTTAGAAGATATATCATGATTCTCACGGCGTAACATCATCTTTCACATTAAAACAAAAAAAAAATTGGGCTAACTTTACGGTTAAATTTTTTTTTTTTAATTGAAGTGTATTTTTTCCCAAAAAATTGCATTTGAAAGACCGCTGGGCAAATACAGTGTGACATAAAACATTGCAGCAATTGCCATTTTATTCCCTAGGGTGTCTGCTAAAACATATATAATGTTTGGGGGTTCCACGTAATTTACGAGCAAAAAAAATATTGATTTTAACTTAAACAAGTGTCAGAAAAAGATTTAGATAGTGGTTAAACTCCCTGCATTTACACACAGAAGTTTGATCTAAGAAGGAAGTTAGTTACAATGTTTCATGTTGTTACAAAACTTGGCAGACTGCCTGGATTTTTTCTTTAGTGCCGGTTCACACTGCGGCGACTTGGGATCTGACTTGTCAGACCTCAAGTTGCCCCAAGTCTCTGGACATAAGAAATTCCATTGAAGTGAATGGAGCCGTCTTAATGTATACTACTGAAGTCGCTCTGACTTCAGAAAAGGTTCCTGTACTTCAAGGCGACTTCTAGGCAACTTGTACCCATAGATTTCAATGGAAGTTGCCTCCAAAGTTGGATCTCCATCTTAACTGAAGCAACTTTACAGGAAAAAAATTGTTTACCCAGGCAAACCCCTCCCTCCCACAGAGCTGATTATTCTGTGATGGGCCACAGCCAAAATCGCCTGTCCTGGAGGCGACTTGAAGCCGTGTTGCAAGTCGATCAAAGTTGCGCTGAAGTCACCTCCAAATCGCCTTGCAAAGTCGTGCTGCAAGTCGGGTTGCCCCTGTGTGAACCGGCACCAACACACACAGAAGTTTATCCCTTTGATCTAAGAAGGAAGCATTAGTTACAATGTTTCCCGTTAAAAACTTGTCAGACTGTGCAGATATTTTCTTTTGACAGCTGATGAGTCTCTCCACTTGTTATATGAAAGAAATCGGCAAACTCTGCATTGGAGATCATCAGGGGTGTTGAATTGAGATCACAATTTTTTATCGATTAATTATGCAGCTCTAATGTGTGGTGTGATCACTGTATGCATACGCATGTAGGACCTACGTGTATATTCACATTTGCTCATGAGCAGGAAGGAACGGAGGCACTTAACATTTTTTTATTTTTTATTATGATTATTATTATTATTATTATTATTATTATAATATTTTAAAAAAAAAATTGCACGGTCTCTTTACATTTTTTTTTTAATTGAACTTTATTGCTATAAAACATCCATTGTGATAGCATGAGCCATGGCAGGTCCTCTTTATTGAGAGATCTTGGATCTATTAGACCCCAGATCTCTCCTCTGCTCTTCAAAGCAGCTGATCAAACCAAAAACATTTTGTTTGGCTGCTTTACAAGCCGGTAACCGCTTGTAAAGAAACTTAAACCGGAAATGCCAAAATCCTTGTTGCTTCCAAGTTAAGAACTCGCCGCTCTACGCAAACCATCCCAAGGTTGCACCTCCTGCTAGCAAAAGACAGGTGCAGGTTCTGCAAGTAGCACAGAAAGAGAAAGAAATGGCTGGATGGCCACACTCCATTAAGACACCTTTATTGAAGTCAGATAAAATCCAAATAGTCACAAACGATCACATTAATCCCAGAGGAACAAGACAAGACAAGGCTAAAGACTCGTACACACGGTCGGTCGGACTTCCATCAGACTTTTCCTTGGATTTTTGTCCGAACGGAGTTGGCCGGGAACACCCATAACATACACACCACAGGACTTTTCTGCAAACTTTCCCAAAACTTTTTGCAACATCACATGGTTTTTCTGCTCTTTACCGCCACCCTTTGGTCAACTTCTGCTATTGTTGGTTGATTTTAACATTAGTTGTTTTGTCCATCGGACAAAAGTCCTATGGTTTTCTGTACACACGGTAGGACTTTGCTCCATAGGACTTTTGTTGGGCAAAAGTTTGTCCGTTCGCAGACCCAACTTTTGTCCGACAAAACAAAACCAAACTCAAAAAAGTTTGTCCGGTGGAGTGTACACACGGTCGGATTGTTGGTCCAACTTGCTTAAAACTAAGTTTGTTGGGCAAAAGTCCGACCGTGTGTACGGGGCTTTATATGTTTCACACCACAAATGGGTGCTTAACATCACAGAGGGGGAATAACAGACGTTCCTCCCACTCTTCCTAGTGCATCTGATGCGACAGGCTGCATTGGTCCCAGGCTCACAAATGGGACGGGAGAGTCTAGAAAAGGTTGGCTTTTACCAGAAAGAGAATCTCCTGCTCTAAAGAATGATACCCGAGATCACTGCTCCTGTCCGAAGAGATCTCTCTCTATCTATATATAGTGACAAGTAAAAATTATGTCCCTTTTCCCCCCCAAATAGAGCTTTCTTTTGGTGGTATTTGATCACCTCTGCGGTTTTTATTTTTTGCGCTATAAACAAAAAAAAAAAAAAAAAAAAAGACAAATTTTAAATAAAAAGCAATATTTTTTACTTTCTGCTATAAAAAAAAATTAATCAGTTTAGGCCAATATATATTCTAATACATATTTTTGGTATAAAAAAAAAAAAAAATCCCAATAAGCGTATATTGGATTGGTTTACACAAAAGTTATCACGTCTACAAAACGGGGTAGATTTACAGCATTTTTATTTATTGTTTACTAGTAATAGCGGGCGATCATCGATTTTTAGCGGGGCTGCGACATTGCGGCAGACAAATCGGACACCTTTGACACTTTTTGGGGACCAGTGACACCAATATAGTGATCGGTGCTAAAAAATATGCACCGTCTCTGTACTAATGACACTGGCAGGGAAGGGGTTAACATCAGGGGGCGATCAAAGGGTTAAGTGTGTCCCTAGGGGGTGCTTGCTAACTGTGCGGGGGGGGGGGTGGATTCACTAGATCAGGGGTCTCAAACTGGTGGCCCTTCAGCTGTTACGGAACTACAAGTCCCATTATTTCTCTGCCCTTGGGAGTCATGCTTGTAACTGTCAGCTTTTGCAATGCCTCATGGGACTTATAGTTCCGCAACAGCTGGAGGGGCACCAGTTTAAGACTTCTGCACTAGATTAACAGAGCGCTCCATGTTCCTGGTTAGCAGGAACACAAGATCACTCTGTTCATCTCTGACAGAACGGCAGTCTGCCTTGTTTACATAGGCAGACCGGCGTTCTATCTCTGTGGGGAGCGATCGCAGGTGGCCGGCGGACATCGCTTCTGCCGGACCAGCTAATTGGCTGCTCCTCTGTCCAATCAGGACTGCATGATACGTTAAATACAGTTCTGTAAGCAACACCTTATTTTCTGGCATTGCCCCTCCTAAGACTAGACTCTGGATCCGCACCTGGCCCATGGAGGTGCAAGGAAGGGTGAAAAATGGGTGCAAAAAAAAGTACATTACAGTATTTGTTTTTAAATAAATAATAGCAATGGTTTATGATACACACTCCTTTTGCAAATTAAATGTCATCTCGTCATCCACTTTAATATTCATACTGGTGCTCCTGTCCCCAACCAATCACTAACCTGCATACGTTTAGTGGGGGCTTCCGATTGGTTGCAACTCCAGCCATCACTTGACGGTCACACCCCCTCCATACAGCACTAAGGTGTTTGGAAGTCATCCGCCACCCTATTGGAAGGGCTGTGAGCAGCGGGTGGCTTTTCTAAGGATGACCCAGCTCGGTGATGGCTGGTGATGGGTTATGGACAGCAGAATGAGGAATTAGGCCTGAAATCCAAAAGATGTCATTCTAAGCATGCACTGGAGTTTTGTTATATGGTCAGTTTAGAGG
The DNA here is from genome assembly GCA_029206835.1 of Rana muscosa. Taxonomy (NCBI): domain Eukaryota; kingdom Metazoa; phylum Chordata; class Amphibia; order Anura; family Ranidae; genus Rana; species Rana muscosa. The sequence continues at coordinate 72,537,062 of CM055117.1, forward strand.
CAACATCATTAAAGTTCTCCCTTCATGAAAAAGGACCCCTCTGCACAAAATGTTCCGTGTCATTCAATATAATGGAAACTAGACCTGAATGGAACAAGCATCTTCAGCCATCTATTTATATTTCCGTGGCTGGAAAGCTCATATGGAAATAGGCTGGAAAATTGTCTTCAAGTGTATGCCAGGGCAACAAAAACACATACAGTACATCTCTGCACTACATGCACCATTTCCCCGGGACTTATCCATTTAAAGTGGTATTAAAGGATCACGTTTAAAAAAATAAAATAAAAATAAAATAACAAACATGTTATACTTACCTCCACTGTGCAGCTCGTTTTGCACGGAGTGGCCCTGATCCTCGACTTCTGGGGTCCCTCGGCTGCTGTCTCGGCTCCTCCCCGCAATAGATAACTCCCTCTGGGAAGCGCTCTACCGAGGGGGTTACCTTGCGGGTACGCTCCGGTGTCATACTCGGCGTACATAGCCGCCGAGTGTATAACTCGGCCCCGTCCCCCGGCGGCCGCGTCATTGGATTTGTTTGACAGCCAATGGCTGCGCTGCTATCAATCTATCCAATGAAGAGCCGAGAAGCCGTGGGGAGAATGACGTGAGATCGTGCCCATGGAAGTTCGGGGCTCAGAAAAGTAAAACAGGGGCTCCGGACAGTGCAAGGTGTTTTTCACCTTAATGCATAGGATGCATTAAGGTGAAAAAACACGAGGCTTTACAACCCCTTTAACTACTTAAAGTGTTACTAAACCCACAACAGTAAAACCAGTCTGTATACGAAGTAAAGCATGCTCGTTATACTAACTGTGGAACCTAAGGGGTTAATCCTCCGCATTGTGGATAAAGGCTGATTGAGCCTGTCTTCTCTGATCCTCCTCTTCTTCCACTGTCCCCCAACCCATTCCATTAGTACAGAGCCTTGGGGACACATGCTCAGTTTGGTGTGTATAGCTAAAGGTTTTTTTTTTTTCAGCGTGTCCGGCAGATGCAACGTCCACTGGGACCCGCCGATTCATTTAGGAGAAAAGAAAGAAAGGCGGTCTTGCCTATGTAAACAAGGCAGATCGCCGTTCTGCGAGAGGGAAATGTCTTGATCCTGTGTTCCTGCTGAGCAAGAACATGGATCTTTTCATTCCCCTACAGTTCGTAAGCACACCCAGGGAACACATTTAACCCTTTGATCGCCCCGGATGTTAACCCCCTTCCCAGCCAGTGTCATTTGTACAGTGACAGTGCATATTTTAGCACTGATCGCTGTATTAGTGTCACTGGTCCCCAAAAAAAGTGTCACTTAGTATCCAATTTGTCCACCGCAACATCGCCGCCATTACTAGTAAAAAATAAATAAAATAAATATATCCCATAGTTTGTAGACGCGATAACTTTTGCGCAAACCAATCAATATACACGTATTGGGATTTTTTTTTTTTTACCAAATATATGTATCAGAATACATATTGGCCTAAATTGATGAAGAAATTCAATCTTTTAAAAAAAAATTATTGGATATGTTTTATAGCAGAAAGTAAAAAAAAATAGTTTTTTTGTTTTGTTTTTTAAAATTGTTGGTTCTTCTTTTTTTGTTTATAGCATAAAAAACGCAGGAGGTGAAAAAGAAAGCTCTATTTGTGGGAAAAAAAGGTCATCAATTTTGTTTGGGTACAACGTCGCACGACCGCGCAATTGTCAGTTAAAGTAATGCAGTGCCGTATTGCAAAGAAAATGGCCTGGTCATGAAGGGGGGTAAATCTTCTGGAGCTGAAGTGGTTAAAGTAAATGTTGTTGCACTTTTGTAGTGTCTGCACCTCTCACACAGTATATAATCTCCATATCTACATCTCCAAATACTGCTTTCATCCAGCCTCCTGGCTCTGCAGAATATTTTCCGTGCGGTCGGTTTCTGCGACACCCCCGACTCCTATTTTTAAACAAAGTAGTTGTTGGGCAGTAAAAGGCGGCATTGTTGGACGGACAAACATGGAACATCCGTCCTGCTGACTCAAGAGACACGGCGGCGTTACTTGGCTGTTTTCTGAGCCGTGTCGAGGTTCTGCACTAATCGCAAAGAATGTGCTGCGTGTAAGATTTGTGTATAAACCGCTCAGACACGGGCAATGGACAGAGCGATTAATAGAACCATCCGCCAGGAATATCGCAATGGACAGAACACACAAACAAGCTAGATTCACACGTATGCACTTTTTGATGCGTTTTGCAATTAGCAGAAAACGCACTACAGTCCATCTAACATGGTTTCCTATGGTACACGTTCACATCTATGCGTTTTTCAGCCAATGAGTTTTTGGAAAGAGTTGGGGGACTTGTTTCCCGAGGCAGATTGCATTTTGCGTGTAATAGACTTCAGTGGAGCCGCGCCAGAAATGCAAGTTTAGCGTTTTTGATGCGTTTCGCTTATTCCCCCCCCCCCCCCCTTAAAAAACACTGTATATAGCTGGTTGCTAAAAATCGGGACGGAAAGCCGGCCGCCGCATCCTTAACCACTTGCCGCCCGCCCACCGTCAAATGAAGGAGGGACAGTGCGGCTCTCGATCTGGAAGGACATCACAAGACGGCAACCCCAGAACGGCCGCTATTGTGCGCCCGCAGGGACACGCAGCGCACCGTTCACGCGGCCGTGCCATGTTGCTAGGACACGGTGCGACAACGATCTCTGTAAAGAGCTGCAGCTCTTTAACCATGTGATCGGCTGTGTCCAATCACAGCCGGTCAAATGTAAATATGGTATCGTGAGAATTGGCTCTCCTCGCCTCCCACTGACAGAGTGTGAGGAGAGGAGAGCTGATCAGCGGCATCTCCTCGCAGAGAACAGGGAAGGTAATTAGGGCACTTGAGCAGCACAGTAGCGACTTTACCAAATTTTACTCCGAATCTTGTTGGAGTAGCAGGCAGATGCCCCTGATGTGAACCCTTTCCCTGCCAGTGTCATTAGTAAAGTGACAGTGCATATCTTTAGCACTAATCACTGTAATAATGTCACTGGTCCCCAAAAACTTAAAAAAGTGTCAGTTAGGGGTCCGATTTGTCTGCTGCACTAGCGCAGTCCCACTTTAAGTCGCTGATCACCGCCATTATTAGTAAATAAAAATTGATGTCCTTTTTTCCCCACAAATAGAGCTTTCTTTTGGTGGTATTTGATCACCTGTGCGGTTTTTTTTTTTATCGCTATAAACAAAAAAAAGACAATTTTGAAACACAATCTCTCACTTTTCCTCGGTGACAGAAGAGCGGTGTGCTTTGTTTACATCGGCACACCGCTGCTCCGTCTCTCCTGTGAACGATCACCGGGTTGCGGGGGCCATTGCTGTCCTCCGGACCCGCTGATTGGCTCCTGCTGTGTCCAATCACAGTGGGAGCGGCCTGTCGACGGCACTCCCTAAACCGCATGCACAAAATCACGTACCGGTACGCAATTTTTCGCACCCAGTCCACCCTGCCGCAGTAAATGTAGGTGGGGCGGTTCGGAAGCGTATTAAAAGACCGCTGCGCAAATACTGTGTGACATAAAATGTTGCAACGATCACCATTTTATTCTCCTGGGTCTCTGCTAAATATAATATAATATATATATATATATATATATATATATATATATATATACACACACACACACACACACACACACACACACACACATATATTTATTATATTATATTTAGCAGAGACCCTGGAGAATAAAATGGCGATGGATAGATCTATCTATCTAATAAAAAATAAATGTTTGGGGGTTGTAAGTAATTTTCTAGCAAAGTAATTAAACAAAAAGTTCCAGAATAGGCCTGGTCTTCAGGTGGTTAAAAACAAATAGTTTTACTGTAGCATTTTTTTGTTTTACCATTTGTTCCTTATGACGACACTAAGGCCTCATGCCCACGGACGTTTTTACAGCCACTTTTATGAGCGTTTTTTGCAGCTTAAAAACGGCTCTCCATGTTAGCCTATGGCCTCATGCCCACCATGACGTTTTTGAGCTGTAAATGGCATAGGCGTTTTTAAGCTGCAAAAAAAAAACAAACCCAGGACCAGTGCGTTCTGAAGCTCCAGCGTTAGAGCTGTAAAGACGTCAGACTCCGGCAAAGGGTGTAAAAACGCAATGCAACGAGGCTTAACGCTGTGTTAAGCCTCGTCTGGCGTTTCTTTTTCTATTCCAAATCAATGGTTCCCTATGGGAGCCCATTGATTTGAATAGAGGTCGCACCAGAAGTCGGATCAAGATGATCCGACTTGCGGGGCGTGTGCGGAGAATCTTGAAGGGGAACCCAGCGAACATGGTTGTCGGGGTCTGCGGGCGGGGGGCTTATCGGAGCACCCAGATCCCGGCCCCCCACCCTATGTGAATGAGTATGGGGTACATCGTACCCCAACCCATTTACCTGGGGGGAAAAGTGTCAATTAAAAAAAAACCACTACACAGCTTTTTAAAGTAATTTATTAGGCAGCTCCGGGGGTCCCCATCATGCCCCGGGACTGCGACGCCATAAGGGGGCGGGGTCACATCACCCGGTGACCACGCCCCATGCCTATATAAGTCGTTGCGCGCCAGGCACACAGCATTACAGCAGCAGACCTCGTCAGGCCCCCGCTAGCAAAAGAGCTGGCAGAAGATAGCGGAGGTGCCCGGCAGAAGGCAGAAAGACCCCCAGAACCGGTAGAAGACCACCGGAGCCGGTAGAAGACCCCCGAAGTTGGTAGAAGACCCCGGAGCTGCCTAATAAATGACTTTAAAGAGCTGTCTAGTGGTTTTTTTATTGACATTTTTCCCCCAAGTGAATGGGTAGGGGTACGATGTACCCCATACTCACATAGGGTGGGGGCCAGGATCTGGGTGCCCCCTTATTAAAAGGGGCTCCCAGATTCCGATAAGTCCCCTGCCTGCAGACCCCGACAACCAATGGCCAGGGTTGTCGGGAAGAGGCCCTTGTCCCCATCAACATGGGGACAAGGTGCTTTGGGGTGGGGGGGCCGCAGGGCACTCGCTCGTCCCCCCCTTCCTGACCAGCCGGGCTGCGTGCTCGGATAAGGGTCTGGTATGGATCCTGGGGGGAACCCCCCGCTGCCATTTTTTTTTAGGTGTGGGGGTTCCCCCTCAAGATCCATACCAGACTAAAGGGTCTGGTATCGTCCTGAGGGGGAACCTCACGCAATTTTTTTTAAATTACGCACACGAGTCACCCCGCAAGTTGGATCATCTTGATCCGACTTCTGGTGCGACCTCTATTCAAATCAATGGGCTCCCATAGGGAGCCATTGATTTGGAATAGAGAAAGAAAAAATGCGGCTGAAAACTAGCGCGGGGTAACGTGCATTGAATTCAATGCAAAACGCGGGAAAAATCGCATTAAAAACGCTGCTTTTTTTCTGGCATCTGTACTAGCTTTACAGCCGTTTTTGAAAACGTGCGTGGGCATGAGGCCTTAATATCTGTTTCCATTACAAATTGTGGCGAATATCAAAGATTTACAAATAAAAATGTAGCCTTTTTTATGATTTTGTGCAATTTGCCTTGAAGTTATATACATTTTTATTGTAGCAAAAAGTAAAAAGCAGTTACAGAGCACAGGAAGTAGTAACAGTGCCTTTCCAGACAGCAGTATTGATTTCAGATATTCAGACCGAGTTATACAGAAATACCGGCGAGGACAAGGTTGACAATTACCAATAAAGGAAGACAAACTGTGCAATCGTCATAATATTCAGGCCTCATGCCCACGGATGTTTTTACAGCCGCGTTTTTGAGCGTTTTTTACAGCTTAAAAAACGCCTGTCCATGTTAGTCTATAGCTTCATGCCCACCTAGGCGTTTTGAGCTGCAAATAGCATAGGCGTTTTTAACCACTTGTCCCCCGCCCACTGTCAATTGACGGCGGGCGGAGGATACTCTCGTTCTGGGAGGACATCATATGACGTCCTCCCTTTAAAACGAGCTAGGAGGCGCACGCTTGCCGCCAGCGGCGCGCGCCCGCCGCGTTCACAAGGCCCCGGTGCGCGTGCCTGGCACCCGCGATTGCCCGGGAAACGAGCAGGAAAGTGGATCTCTGTGTGTAAACACAGAGATCCACGTCCTGTGAGGGAGAGGGGACCGATGGTGTGTCCCTTGTACATAGGGACAACCATCGGTCACCTCCCCCAGTCAGTCCCCTCCCCCCACAGTAAGAACACATTGAGGGAACATATTTAACCCCTTCCCGCCCCCTAGTGGTTAACCCCTTCCCTGCCAATCACATTTATACAGTAATCAATGCATTTTTATAGCAGGGATCGCTGTATAAACGTGAATGGTCCCAAAAATGTGTCAAAAGTGTCCGATGTGTCCGCCGCAATATCGCAGTCACAATAAAAAAAAATCGCAGATCGCCGCCATTACTAATAAAAAAATAAAAATGCTATAAATCTATCCCCTATTTTGTACACGCTATAACTTTTGCACAAACCAATCAATACGCGCTTATTGCGATTTTTTTTTTACTAAAAATATGTAGAAGAATACGTATCGGCCTAAACTGAGGAAAATTTTATTTAAAAAAAAAAAAAAAATAGGATTTTTTGTACTCACCGTAAAATCCTTTTCTCTGACATCCACGGACTGACACGGTGTCTCTTTACACTTTACACGTGGGTTATGTCCCTGCTTGCAGGAGAAGACCTAGGCAGAATGTGAGATGTTATACATACATTCTAAAAGCCAGAGCTGAACAGCCCCACCCAGGGGGCGGTCCCTCCAGACATAACCCTCCCACTACAGTCAGCAGACTTCAGTTCGTAACAAAGCAGTACAAACTTAAAAAGGAAGGGTGGGTGCCGTGTCAGTCCATGGATGTCAGAGAAAAGGATTTTACGGTGAGTACAAAAAATCCTATTTTCTCTTATCATCCATGGACTGACACGGTGTCTCTTTACACTTTACACGTGGGATGTCCCAAAGCAGTGTCAAGAGGGATGGGAGCAGTATAAAAAGGAAAAACCAAAAATTTTCACTCCAAGAAGGCAGATCTCCTCAACGGAGGAGTCGCAACTTTAAACAGCGGCCTGCAGCACCCTGCGGCCGAAGGAAGCATCCGAAGATGCAGCCACATCAACCTTATAAAAAACTTAAAAGGTATGAACAGACGGCCAGGTCGCCGCCTTGTACACTTGTGCAACCGACGCTTGATGTCGGAAGACCCAGGAAGCACCAATTGCCCTGGTGGAATGCGCCGTAACCGGAAAGGGAGGCGCCCGCCCTTTGAGAGCATAGGCTTGAATGACGGTTTGTCTGATTCCCCTAAAAATGATGGCAGACGAAACCGCTTGGCCCTGTTATGGACCAGGGGCAGTCACAAACAGTGAGTCGGACTTCCGAATAGAAGCAGTAGCAGACAGGTACACCCGTAAGGCTCGTACCACATCCAATATGTGCAGCGCAAACTCTCTGGGATGCGATGGGTGAGGACACAAGGACGGGAGGACAATGTCCTCATGTAGGTGAAAGGTAGACACCACCTTTGGCAAAAGGGAAGGTCGCGGATGCAACACCGCCTCATCCTTATGGATGACTAAATATGGCGACTTGCAGGACAAAGCCGCCAACTCAGACACTCGTCAAACAGAAGTGATTGCCACTAAAAGGCCACCTTCTGAGACAAGACAAGAGAGGAATATCCCGGATATTCCCAAAAAGGAGGTTCCTGGAGGACCTAGAGCACCAAATTCAGATCCCACGGTGGGAGAGAAGGCTTGACAGGAGGGAGCACATGGCGAACCCCCAACCCAAGGTGCTAACCAAGAAATGACCCGCTAGAGGTCGCTGAAAGAAGACGGCCAAGGCCGAAATCTGATCCTTGATGGTACTCAAAGCAAGCTTTTGGGTCACTCCACACTGTAGAGGACGCAGGATTCAGGGGACGGAATACGTCCGAGGACGCCAGTCCAGCGCTTTGCATACGGCGATATAAACTTTCCAGGCAAGGTGATAGATCTGCCTGGAGGAAGACTTCCGTGTCCTTAACATGGTCAAAATGACAGAGTCCGAGAGACCTCGGTCCCTCAACACCTGGCTTTTAACAGCTCTGCCGTTAAAGCCAGAGACTGTAAGCCGGATGAAACATAGGACCTTGAGACTGAAGGTCCTCCCTCATCGGCAACCGCCAGGGAACGTCCGCAACGAGACGTACCAGATCAGATACCAGTGACGCTGAGGCCAATCCACAACAATTAGGATCACCGGAGTTTATATCAGGCGATAAGGACCCTATGGGGCCACCAACGCATCCGAGTCATCGCCCAAGGATCCCTGGATCTGGCCACAACCTCGACCCTTGCGACTGAGTCGAGAGGCCATCAGGTCCACATCCGACGTGCCCCCCCGTCGGCAAAGGAGTTGAAATATGCAAGGACCACTCTTCCTGGTCCGGCGTCTGGCGATTGGCGACTCAGATAGTCCGCCCCTACAGAGCCGGCACGTTTCTTCCGGCCCACTTCAGGATACGGATTACCTCGGAAGCCGCAGCTGAGCTCCGAGTTCCCCCTTGATGGTTTACATACGCCACCGCCGTGGCGGTGTCCGACTGGCTCCTGATGGAGCGACCCCGTACTCTCTCCGACCTGAGGAGAGACACAGTCTGATGGCCCGCATTTCCAGAATAGTGATTGGTAAACGGGCTCGTCCGGAGTCCAAGGCCTTGAGCCGACAGGACTCCCCAGACTCCACCCCAGCCCGTCAGGCTGGCGTCCGTCGTGAGTACCGTCCATTGGATGGGAGGGGAACGACTTTCCGGACCGAAGAGCCGAGGGTCCCAACCACCCTGTCAGGGACGCCCTGACCAGGTGAATCACCTGGATCCGAAGATCCAAGGACAACGGGGATTTGTCCCAGGTGGACAAGATCTCCTTCTGCAATGCCCTGGTGTGTGATTGGGCATACGGAATGGCCGCGAAGGAGGCCACCAGGAGTCCCGGGACTCTCATGCAAACAACGGATTGACAACCATGTTCGGGATGTCAGCACCCGCACCGCAGACTGAAGTGTCAGCAACTTCTCCAGAGGTAGGATACCTTGCCTCCAAGGAGTCCAGACCAGAACTAGAGACTCCAGACACTGAGTCGGGACCAGGACTGACTCCTGAATGTTCAGGAACCACCCGAAGTCCCTGAGGGTCTAATTGACGATAGTCACCTTTCCTCTAAGTCTGAGCCACTTTCTGCTCATAGCAGAAGACCGTCCAGATAGCCCACGACAGCAATACCTCGCTGTAACAGAAGGCTAGAACCGGAGCAAGCACCTTGGTGAACACCCTTGGTGCCGAGGCAAGGCCGAAAGGAAGAGCCACAATCGAGAGTGGACTTCGCTGATCGCAAGGCGCAGAAACTTCTGGTGACTTGCGCAGATTGCAAGTAGGCGTCCTTGAAGTCCAAGGACGCCAGAAGAAAATCCCTTTGGTGGAGTGTAGCGATCACCGTGCGAATGGATCCCATGTGGAATTTCTGCACCTTCTCGAAGGCATTCAGGGCCTTGAGGTTCAGGATAGGTCGAACCACGTCCTATTTTTGGGACGACAAACAGATTCGAGCAGAATCCCTGAAAACTCTCCTGTGACGGAACCGGCACAATCACTCCGGACCTGATCAAATCCTGTACAGCCCCCAAGAGGGCTGCCCGACTTCAGGTAGGAAGGAGAGGAAGATTCAAGGGAAAGAATCTGTGTGGGGGCCAGGATCGGAATACTATCCTATAACCTGAGGTGACCACCTCGCACACCCACCAGTCGGAGATTCGGGAGGTCCACCGATCCGTGAACCTGCGAAGTCCCACCCCAGAGTCGGGCGGAGGCAAGACTTCACGCGGAGGCGGGCTTGGGAGCCGCTTGTTTGGCTTACGCACCCAGGGGCACTTGTGCCCACCAGCCGCACTGCCGTCAGTCTGAGAGGGCCTACCTGTGGACTCTGACTGACGAAAAAAAAACGTTTTGCTGGAAAGGAAGGCCCCTGTTTGCGGCGGGCCTCCTCACCCTTGCTAGTCTAAGGAAGAAGAGTGCGTTTACCTCCCGTGACATCCATGACGATGTCATCCAGAGCAGCACCGAAAGGTCTACCGCCTTTAAAATAGTAGATCCGTCAGGAGCTTCCTAAGGCTAGGTCAGCAGACCAGCATTTCAACCAGATAAGACGACGCAATACCACCGCCGAGACAGAGGCCCTGGATATTAAAGGGGCCGCGTTCAGCGTGGCGTCGCACACAGAAACCAGGCCCTGAACCAGTTGGTGGGCCAGAGCAACTGTGTCTGGAGGAAGAATATGCTCCTGTACAGCTAGGTGCAACATTTTTGCCCAACCTGTAAGTGTTTTAGACACAAGGGTCGCCGCTACCACAGGTCGTAGGGCGGATCCCAACAAGGCAAACATGGTTCTGCTCACCACTTCTGACCTCCTGTCAGTGGGGTCCTCAAATGCAGGAGTCCCCTCCATCGGGAGAGTGATGGCCTTGTTCAACCGGGCGACTGGAGGGTCGACCACTGGGGGAGAAGCCCACTTTTTAAGTAGGGCATCTTCAAGGGGTATCTGATAGACAAACGCCGCGGGACCATAAAAAAATTCTTCTGCGGCTTTTCCCAGACCTTATCAATGAGCTGGTCAAAGAAAGTACAATGGAAAAAACCCCTTTAGAAGGCCTGGCCTTAAAAGAACCAAAGGAGACAGTATCCGCCTGAGGTTCTGCATCCGCAGCATTTGAGCTTGAGAGTGTCCCTCACCGCAGTCATGAGCACACTAACAAGCGCCCTGTCATTTACTGACTCAGAACTGGAGTTTCCCTCATAAGGAATGTCCTGTTCAAAACCATCCATACATTCAGAACTAGGGTCCTGAGCGATAGTGGCTAGGCCCATATCTGAATCAGCGCACTGCCCTCGAGTAGATAAAGTGGGGAGAGGGCGCCTTTTTGCACCTTGCGCTTGCACACAGCTCCCATCCTGGTCAGAAATTGATTCCAGGGCTGCCCACAACAGGTCCATAGGGACCGCAGTGCTGAAGCACTGCCTGTTGCCACTGACATTTTTAGGGGAAGCTGGTGACACAGACTCCATATTGTCCCTCTCTGAGACTCTCTCAGATAAAAAGTCCACCCACAGGCTGTGCTGACTGAGGAGGGGGCGCCCAGGGGACTCACCAAACCGGACCAGGGACTGCTTAGTTCCGCTGTCTGTACCGCGCTGTGTCAGCGCTGGTAAGCTGTGAGGAGACTGTGAGGAGATCCGCGCTGCTATAGCAGCGCTAGAGGCCAAACTAGTGCTGAAAAGCGCGCGGGCTACAAGAAAATGGCCGACGCACTTCACTGAGGCGATCCGCGGTAAGATGAAAAATGAAACAGCACACACGCACAGCGCCACTCGGTGCTCAGGCCCCAAAAAAAAACCCACACAAAAAAGCCCCAAGGCATACATTGCAGACCAGCATGAGCCCCCCAAGAACAGTGTGACCCCCAAGCACCCCACACAGTCAGCGCCAGTAATGGTGACAGAGAGTGACAATAAAATACAGGGGGATACAGGGAAAATCCCCCACAGAGAAACACACAGCCTTTTGTACTCACCTGCAGGCAGGAGAGACTACTTACCCGTCCCCTGAGGGACACACTGGTGTTTCTGACAGGACTATCACAGTGCAGTACTGAGTAGCTGTCGGCCCGGTCCACCGCGAAAGATACAGTCAGTCAGGAGCTGTTCAGTCTTGAGAGGACCGTGGGAGCATGAAAGCAAACCCGGCCACCCCTGGAGTCATAGGGCCTGTCGTGAACTGAGTCTCGCGCACCCAAGGCGAGGATCAGCACGCTCGATGGTCGGACAGGGAAGACTACGAGGATATCTTGTACCCAACCTGTTGCCCAGCCGACAGTTGATAGAAGATTCTCAAAAATAAAATAAAAAAGAATTCCAAAAAGGAATAAAATAGGTCAGGAGACTGGCTCCTGAGAGAGCCACGTCTTCTCCTTCTGCTAGGCAGAAAAAAACTGAAGTCTGCTGACTGTAGTGGGAGGGTTATGCCCGGAGGGACCGCCCCCTGGGTGGGGCTGTTCAGCTCTGGCTGTTTAGAATGTATGTATAACATCTCACATTCTGCCTAGGTCTTCTCCTGCAAGCAGGGACATAACCCACGTGTAAAGTGTAAAGAGACACCGTGTCAGTCCATGGATGATAAGAGAAATGGGTATTTATTATAGCAAAAATTAAAAAATAGTGTTTTTTTTCCAAACTGGACGCTCTTCTTTTGTTTATAGCGCAAAAAATAAAAACCACAGAGGTGATCAAATACCACCAAAAGAAAGCTCTATTTGTGGGAAAAAAAAGGACGCAAATTTCGTTTGGGAGCCACGTCGCACGACCGCGCAATTGTCATTCAAAGTGTGACAGCGCTGAAAGCTGAAAAATGGCTTGGGCAGGAAGGGGGTTTTCGTGCACAGTAGAGAAGTGGTTAAGCTGTAAAAAAATAAAAAAAAACAGGACAGTGTGTTCCTCGGCGTCAGACATAAAAAAAGCGAAGCGTTAAAAAACGCGCAAAAACGCAGCGATTTTGAGCTCCGACATTTTGTTTTTTTTTCCGACAAGAATACCAGCAAAAAATGTATACAATAACATGGACAGGCGTTTTTAAGCTTTAAAAAACGCTCAAAAACGCGGCTGTAAAAATGTCCGTGGGCATGAGGCCTCAACGTCACTGTGCAATAAAAACAAAAAAGTAGCGCTACGGTCGAAGGTAGAGTAGGAGCAAAGAGAGTTTTTAATGAAACAGAACACATACAAAGAAAAACAAACAAAAAATGCATTGGAAGGGGGGAAAAAAGCAAAATATAATAGCTAAGAGCAGAATGGAAGGAAGGAAGGAGGTAATTATGGCTATCCAACAGTTAAAAGAAGGAACAATTGTTATTAAAAAAAAAAAAGTTTTATTTGTAATGGCAGGATGCTGAAGCGGATAGACATTTAAATTTATTACCAGTTCACACCAGAAACTGCATGTCTACTGTGCGTTTTTTCACGCACAGCTGTATGCATTCGATGTACCTTTTTATGCGCGTTTGCATGCAGTTGACAAATGTTTTTCCATCCGTTTGTTCATTGAGGTCACTTTCTTTGGGCTGTTATGTGCACTGCGATGCATTTTCATGCGTTTTCCGTGTTTGCGGTGTGGAAAAATGCAGCTTGCTGTACGTTTTTTTTTTTTTTAACAGCACAGCACTGTAATGGTGTGAACTATGACCAAAAGAAACTTGGATTTTAGACTGTCTATGCATTAAAAAAATGTATCGAACTGCATCTGGTGTAAATGGGCCCTAAGGCCCGGTTCACACTTGTGAGATGCGAGAACCCTGCAAATCCACTGCGGGTTCCCACATCGCACAGACTCGCACTGCCGTTCACACTACCATATGCGAACTTCTGGGGAGTGTCATTATATATTAACGGCACCCCCATTTCAGCTTGCGTATCGCACTGCGACTGACAGTTCGAACATGAATCAGATCGTATAGGTGTGAACACCCATGCGATCCGATTCTGGTCCGAACAGAAAAAAGGGTCCTGTGCGTGTTTGGACCGAATGCGGTGCGATATCAGCCATACTATCTGTATGGCTGAAATCGCATCGCATGTAATGTGAACAGCAGTGCGCTGCGAATTACATGCGATGTCTGGCATCGCACAAGTGTGAACCGGCCCTAAAAGATGCTGCTTTGATCACTGGATCTGATGTAAAACAATCATATTGTTAAAAGCTTATATAAAGAAAACACGGTAACAATCATTTACTAGCTTTATTCACAGACAAGCCACATTCATATAATCATTCACACACACTACTAAGTACACAGTGTGTGAGTGTTACACAAATATATACCGTATCTCACAAAAGTAAGTACACCCCTCACATTTCTGTAAATGTTTTATTCTATCTTTTCATGTGACAACACTGAAGAAATGACACTTTGCTACAATGTAAAGTAGTGAGTGTACAGCTTGTATAACAGTGTAAATTTGCTGTCCCCTCAAAATAACTCAACACACAGCCATTAATGTCTAAACCGCTGGCAACAAAAGTGAGTACACCCCTAAGTGAAAATTTCCAAAATTGGGCCCAAAGTGTCAATATTTTGTGTGGCCACCATTATTTTCCAGCACGGCCTTAACCCTCTTGGGCATGGAGTTCACCAGAGCTTCACAGGTTGCCACCGGAGTCTCTTCCACTCCTCCATGATGACATCACAGAGCTGGTGGATGTTAGAGACCTTGGGCTCCCCCACCTTCTGTTTGAGGATGCCCCACAGATGCTCAATAGGGTTTAGGTCTGGAGACATGCTTGGCCAGTCCATCACCTTTACCCTTAGCTTCTTTAGCAAGGAAGTGGTCAGCTTGGAAGTGCGTTTGGGGTCGTCATCATGTTGGAATACTCCCCTGCGGCCCAGTCTCTGAAGGGAGGGGATCATGCTCTGCTTCAGTATGTCACAGTACATGTTGGCATTCATGGTTCCCTCAAACTGTAGCTCCCCAATGCCGGCAGCACTCATGCAGCCCCAGACCATGACACTCCCACCACCATGCTTGACCTTGGGCAAGACACACTTGTCTTTGTACTCCTCACCTGGTTGCCGCCACACACACTTGACACCATCTGAATCAAATACGTTTATCTTGGTCTCATCAGACCACAGGACATGGTTCCAGTAATTCATGTCTTTAGTCTGCTTGTCTTCAGCAAACTGTTTGCGGGATTTCTTGTGCATCATCCTTAGAAGAGACCATGCAGATCAATTTGATGCAGTGTGCAGCATATGGTCTGAGCATTGACAGGCTGACCCCCCACCCCTTCAACCTCTGCAGCAATGCTGGCAGCACTCATATGTCTATTTCCCAAAGACAACCTCTGGATAGGACACTGAGCACGTGAACTCAACTTCTTTGGTAGACCATGGCGAGGCCTGTTCTGAGTGGAACCTGTCCCGCTAAACCGCTGTATGGTCTTGGCCACTGTGCTGCAGCTCAGTTTCAGGGTCTTGGCAATCTTCTTATAGCCTGGGCCAACTTTATGTAAAGCAACAATTCTTTTTTTCAAATCCTCAGAGTTCTTTGCCATGAGGTGCCATGATGAACTTCCAGTGACCAGTATGAGAGAGTGAGAGCGATAACACCAAATTTAACACACCTGCTCCCCATTCACACCTGAGACCTTGTAACACTAACGAGTCACACAACACCGGGGAGGGAAAATGGTTAATTGGGCCAAATTTGGACACTTAGGGGTGTACTCACTTTTGTTGCCAGCAGTTTAGACATTAATGGCTGTATGTTGAGTTATTTTGAGGGGACAGCAAATTGACACTGTTATACAAGCTGCACACTCACTACTTTACATTGTAGCAAAGTGTTATTTCTTCAGTCTCGTCACATGAAAAGATATAATAAAATATTTACAAATATGTGAGGGGTGTAGTACATACACACACATACATATACACACACCGTTTTTGTTTTTTTTCTTAATTTTAATGTACTTTTCCCCCAGACATTCTTCAAATAACTGTCGGTTGTTTTGTATGTTGTTTTTATGAGCTGTCAAGGATGGAAAAAAATTGTAAAAATTGATTGAGCGTATAAAACATGACCTGGGCAGAGTCCAGAAGATTGGGAGAAGTCAGTGAATATCTTGGATGGAAAATAAACACCAAGTTCATCACAGAGACCCGACCTGCACTCTAGATTAGGGGAAGTGGAAAAAGAATTGTCAGCGCAACGACACAGCTGGCCAGTGGAACGGAGGAAAATAGAAGGTGAACAACCCAGGTAGAGGGGGCCTCATGATGCTACCTTTCCATCAGCACACAGATCAGCGGAAAAATTCCACCTTATTTTTTATTATTACAGGTACTTGCATAGTGCTGTAAATTTTACGCAGCACTTTATCTACCGTATTTATTGTACATTCACATCATCTAAGATACACCATGATCGAACCCAAATACAGACAGATGTAAAAAAAAATTATAAAAACCTTTTCTCTAGTTTGACCCATGTTATTTTTAGGATCCTTTAACACAGGCTTTCCACCCGACGGACTCCGTTTTGCTCAGCGGGGGATCGATCCGTTGATCCCCGCTGAGCAGGCGGATGAGAGGTCCGTCTCCGCTCACTGTGCTGAGACGGACCTGTCAGAGCCCTGCTCTCCTCTATGGGGAGATCGGATGAAAACGGACTGCCTGTCTGTTTTCATCCAATCTCATCCTCCAGACGGATGGAAAATAGGGTCACCATCCTTCTGGATTTCACGGACAGGATTGGATACCGGCGGATGTCAGTGGACATGTCACCGCTGACATCCGCCGCTCCACAGAAGTGCATGGAAAGTCCGATCAGGACCGCCTGAAAAACTGACAGGCGGGCCTGACCGCCCGTGTGAAAAGAGGCCTTACTGTAGCTATATATTCTATAACATGTCAAAATGTTTAACAGCAAACTTTAATTTTCAGTACAAAGCATGGCGAATTTGAAAATTTTATTAAAGGCTTATTCTACATTTTGTGTAAATTTGTATTGCAATGTTACAAATACAAAACAAAAATCATACAATAAAAAATTAAAAAAGAAGTTTGCATACAGATGATAAAAGAAAAAAGAAAAAAAAAATTAGTAAAGAAAAAAAAATAGCCAAGAGCAAAATGATAGGAATGTCTTAATTAGGGTCATCTTTATCTAAAGGGTTAAAGGGGTTGTAAAGGTTCGTTTTTTATTTTCTAAATAGGTTCCTTTAAGCTCGTGCATTGTTGGTTCACTTACCTTTTCCTTAGATTTCCCTTCTAAATATTTTTTTTCTTTGTTTTCTTTGTCTGAATTTCTCACTTCCTGTTCCTCCTCAGTAAGCTGTTCTGGCTGACTAAACACCACTCGGATGATGGTGTGAAGTTTAGTGAGGAGAAACAGGAAGTGAGAAATTCAGACAAAGGAAAAAAACATTTAGAAGGTAAATTGAAGGAAAAGGTAAGTGAACCAACAACGCACTAGCTTAATGGAACCTATTTAGAAAATAAAAAACGAACCTTTACAACCCCTTTAAGAATAAGAAAATTTTTACTTGAAAATAAAACTTTTTTTTTTCTTTACGTCAGGTGTTGCTGGGGCTGACATTATAAGCAGATCAAAGGACACTTCTTTAAATTAAACCAATAATATTGTTAAAAGTATTTATGAATAAACACTGCAATTGTTTACTGGCTTCATTCCCATAGAAGACACTATATATGTGCTCCTCAGACCATGAGAAGGACCCCAATGTTAAACTGACAGCCTGTCCTGGTCACCAAGGTACACATAATATCACATGGCATCATATAAAGGTACACATAAAGACAGTCAAAAGATAAGCTCACCTTTACAGGTACACCTGTATTTAGTATTTAGGGTGTAACATGTTACTTTGGAGAAGTAAAGCAAGGGCCATAAAGACATGGATGAGCGAGTTTGGGGTGGAGGAACGCGACTGGCCTGCACAGATTCCTGACTTCAACCCCATAGAACACCTTTAAGATGAATTAGAGCAGAGACTGCGAGCCAGGCCTTCTCATCCACATCAGTGCCTGACCTCATAAATGCGCTTCTGGAAGAATGGTCAAACATTCCCATAGACACAATCCTAAACCTTATGGACAGCCTTCCAAGAAGAGTTGAAGCTGTTTATAGCTGCAAAGGGTGGGCCAACTCAATGTTGATCCCTACAGACTACGACCCCATATACACTATACAACTTTTGTTGTCGGATTTTCTTTAGATTTACCAAAACCATGTAGTGCAAGGACCTGCCTGACTGCATACAAATTGAAACTCTTAAGGTTTGACTCCATATTATATGGTTTTGGTAAATCTGAAGGAAAAAAAAATAAAAATCTACAGAAAATTGTATAGTGTGTATCCAGCTTAAGACTGGGATGCCATTAAAGTTCATGTGCGTGTAAAGGCAGGCGTCCCAATACTTTTGACAATATACATGTAGATTTCTGTCATCCCCTGACATTCTTCAGATGACTGTTGGTTGTTCATCCTCATTAGTCTGTTGGTTTTATGGGCTTCTAAGGATGGAAAAAAATTGTAAAATAATTGAAAGTTTAAAACCTGGGCAGAGTCCAGAAGATTGGGAGAGGTCAATGAATCTCTTGGATGAAAAAATAAACACCAAGTTCATCACAGAGACCCGACCTTCACTTCAGATTAGAGGAAGTGGAAAAATAATTGTCAGCGCAATGACACAGCTGGCCAGTGGAACAGAGGAACATGGAAGGTGAACAACCCGGGAGGGGTGGGCCTCATGATGCTACCCTTCCATCAGCACACATATCAGCAGTAACTGCAGTGGCCCGTTCATTGGGGGCGCCCCCACCCCCCCCCCATGCATGTGTCCGACCCCTAATCCACATGCAGGGCGCCGAACGGATGGATTCCAACTGGGTTTTATTTATTTTTAAGCACGTGATTAAAGCTTGAGGCTTTAATTGGCTTAAAAAAAGGGTGGGCTCGGGACGCAGAGCACTGCGCCCTGAGCCCACCCAGTTGTTGACAATAGCGAATTAATATTTGCCGTTGTCTTCCTGCTTCTCCTCCCAGGCAATCAGGAAGGGGGTCCTCCTGAGACCCTATTGGCCGAGAGGAGAAGCGACTGTATTGGCCAGGCAGGGGGAGGATGCCAGGTGTAGAGGAGCGAGCAGAGTGTGTGCACAGCCGGGACACGGAGCGCCGACAGCCCATCACTCACCCGCCTCCATGCCTGGATTACATCAAATGTTACACACCAATTTCAAGGCCGATTCCGCTTCTTCCACAGATGTCATCCGACGGGGAGACAAAGGGGCTGAGGAGCGGCCAGCACACCGGGGGAGCAGGTAAGTGATCGCACTCCTCATCTACTATCATCATTATTGTCATCACATCACACTCTGTGCAACCTCTTATTAAAACTACCTACCTACCAAGTGTCACACCTTCTATCAGATGGGACTGGTCATCTCCTAGGACAGGGACAGGTATAAATGTCATTTTTACACCGGCAGGAGGATCTGCTGCTGCCTCTTACCTTTCCTTCTATGGGCTGCCTGTAGTGAAGGGGCCTGTCGGGCGCAGAGTGTCACTTGGGTGCAGAGTGACTGTTTAGGACAGGCATGGTTTGTCCCCATAACAGAAAGCCCCCAGATCCCCTCCTTGCAGAGAATCCCCGGGATGGATGGAGCAGGATGACAGCAGCTGTCACAGATGTCTGAGCTCCTATAAGGGGCAGCTCACCTCTCCACCGTCATCCCCCCCGAATCCAAAATCCCTCTTTCCAAGCAGGTGGAAGGCGATGGCAGGCAGGCAGGCCGGGGAAGAGAAGGGAATGCAAGCTAAGCAGGACTCGGAATCACATGGATGGTCCCAGAATCCTGGCAGTGTGCGCCCCCCCCCCCCTGGATTTGGGGATCCCCCTCTGTCCTTGTGCTGATACAGTGCGAGTGTGCACAGCCTTCCTCCCTATCAGATCCTCAATCTAGCAGACTGGTCCAGCTGCGCCCCCCCCCCCCAGCAACTGCTGACTGCAGAGATGTTGTGTTCCATCACCATGTGCATTCTGGGCTCTGTAGTCCTGAGCCATCATCTCAGCTCATTGGCCCCTTGCACACCGATTGTGGGACCATTCAACTTCCTAATCTTTCTTCTGTGCAATGCTTTCTGATCAAGGTTTTTCTTGACCTCAGAACCAATTGCAATGTATGCTGGGCCCTGTGCTGCTCTGATTCTGCCTTACATAATGCCATGCATGCAACGATCTGATCGAACAATTCTTCACAGAATTGGGCAATAAGATTTAATCTATGAAGTATTGAAAGGATACATACTTGGGGAAATTTATTAAAACTGGAGGGGTTTGCGCCCCGCCAAAAAAAAAAATTTCACCAGCCGCCACTGAGCAGCAAGATTCCACCTGTATACCATTACTCACAATTCAGCTTTTTAAATGTCTTAAATATGTAATTTCCCATCACTGGAAAAATAGACAAATATCAAAACGTGGCTCTTCTAGACTAAAAACTTAAAGTGGAACTTTGGTCAGAAAATTTAAGTGTTACTAAACCCACAACAGTAAAATCAGTCTGTATATGCAGTAAATAATGCTGGTTATACTCACTGTGGAACCTAAGGGGTTAATCCTCTACCCTGTGTTTAAAAAGCCGTTTGATCCTGTGATCCTGTCTTCTATGAACATCCCTGTATTTTACTGTCCCCAATCCATCTCCTGATAGTACAGAGCCTTTGGGGGCACTCTGCATGCTCAGTTTGGTGTGTATTGTTAGAGAGTTCTTTTTTTTCTTGGGAGGGTGCATGTGATCAGCAAAGAACCAATCAGCATTGTCCAGACAGAGGGTCAGGGGTCCTGCAGCCTCATAGGACAGCCAGAAGAGAATGAAAACTCCTCCTACAAGCTTTAACCAGACACTGATATAAGTCACAAGACTGCTATATACTGCTGATAAGAAAAGGTATTTATCAGTTTAGATTTACTAAAATAATTGCATTTCCATGTTCTGTGGGACAGTGGTTCTCAACCCTGCCCTCTGGTATCCCCAACAGGTATTTTGGACAGCTATTTTATTGAAGAGAAATTCCCAAAACATAGCCTGTAGGGGGTACGTGAGGACAGGGTTGAGAACCACTGCTGTGGGAGACCAGATATAGTGAATGCAGGGTCCTGGGTTTAGTAACACTAAGTCCTGCTAGATTACTTCAGGATGGCCCCTTTTGCAGGTATAGTCAGGGCCAGGACAAGGGGTGGGCAGGAGGGGTGGCTGCCCTGGAACTGTTGTATCATGTGAGGTGGGGGGGCACTACAAGGAGATTGGGGGGGGGGGGATTTGTGTTGGGAGGGCAGCAGGGGATAAGAATTGTTCTAGGGGAAATACGGGGGGGGGGGGTGCGTGTTAGGAGTGGTGATTTAGGGGGATTCATGTTGGGAGGGGGGGATGGGGGAAAGAGGATTTGTGCGATGGTAGGATGGTAGTTGTTATTTATTTTTGGGGGGGGGTATATGTGTTAGGATACATTTTGTGGGGGAAGGGGGGGGCAAAGATTTGTTCTGGGAGGAGGGATTTCAGGAGAGAGAGAGAGAGAGAGAGAGAGAGAGAGAGATCTGTCTCAATACATGGTCTTGCCCTGCTCATGTTCAGTACATTTAGGTACTGTTGTACTGTTGAGTTAGTACAGGCTGATCTGCTGACAGCCTTGATTTGTATTAAACCCTTGTATCACTAGTGCAGTCAAATAAAAGTAGAAAAAAAGCATAAGAAAAAAAAAAGGGGGGGGCCGCACCTGAACGCAGGGAAAGCACAGATGCAGAAACGCATTTGGAACACAGCAGTTTTGGGATGAACTGGCCCATGCATTGAGCCAGTTAAAAAATAAAAATAAAGTTTAAACCATATGAGTAAAAAGCTGACCATTGTAAGCACTCCTGAAAGTGAATTACAGTTCATTGCAACACCGTAACTTTCACTTTTGCTGGACAGCTTGGTCTGCACATAAAAGGTGGAGGAAAGTATATAAAAAGGCATGTGAAAGAGAATAAATAAAAAACAATTCCTCGGGTGAACGCTATCATTACAATTATTACCTCCATACAGGTACCGGAATACAATATTTTCCATATTGTGGTCCTTTACTCTCAGGCTGGAGACACTTTGACTCCCAGAAGCTGGACTCTCGTTTTCCTACATCGTGGTCTTTCGATCTCTGGAAATTTCATCTTTCAGGTGTTTCCTGTCATCATTCCAGTGCCTCCATTTCCATAAACTGCAAATTATTATTTTTTCCCTGATGAAATCTGCTAATTTTAGCCGGTATGAGGCAGGCTGGGGATTTATAGAATATATGTGGAAAGAGGGTGATGTGTCCTTCCATTACTTAAATCATTCCCAACCACTTCTCACCATGGCTGGTCATCTCCGCCTGCTCTCCTCTCTGGATTAATGATGGGAATCGTAAATAAAGTCACGTTTCACAAGATCGCAATTGCTGTTTGGAAACTGTCATTAAAATTTACAGTAGTGAACGAGTTTGCTAGGATTATGAATTACAGCCCTTTTCCAGTCTATAAAGCCAACAGGGTTTAATGTTCTCTACAGCTCTGTGCTGTGAGGAGGTCTATCTCCTGTAAGTGTAGGACAAAAAAAAAAAAAAAAAAAAATCTGTAAATTTCTGCAATAAATGAAAAAAAAGTTTTGAAAAAATGATAAGGAACAATCCCTCTCCATGTTCCCGGTCTCCTCAGCCAGAGCTGCAAGATACCGCAACTTCCGAATCCAGGAGCGACGTACCCCAGAAGTGAGGCCGGTCCAGTCCACCCAATTATTGTGCTCACCGGAAGTGAAAACTGAGAGGAAGCGGGTCACTTCCACTCAATCCATTTCACCTGGTGCCATCTTGCTAAACCCAGGGGCATCAGGTGGCCTATTATCTGCCTTTTGGCTAAGATCAAGTGTAGTACCTGTTCTCATCAGTGACCAGTAGGGGGTGCTACGCTGTCATTCTGGCACTCATGCAGCTGGAATGTCTGGCGTTATAGAATCCCTGCTATAATGGGGGTTCTGAAGGCAAGTATCGGCTGGAACAGAAACCAAAGCACCCACAAGCAGTAGGGGCACAGGGCCTGGTTTGAATAGATCTACCTTGTCTGGCCATGGGCTTGGAAGGCAGAGTGTCTGTGCCCTCTGGAATTGGTTGCCCTAGGGGTGCTCTTAGTAACCCTTTTTGTTAGTAGGTCTCAGGGCATGGCCAGTGCACCTTGCACGGCCACTTATATCATTTATTTACTCCTTCACGTTTTGTCACCTTTCACTTTTGTGTGCGTCTTTCTCACACTAGGATGGAGGGTGTGAGTCCTTGGCCTTGCCCTGACGTCTAGGGGGAGTATATTTTGCCCTCCGGCTGAAAGTTTATGTGTGCATGGATGCATAGGCTAACATGGAAGAGAGTTCAGAGCAGTGGCGGCTGGTGTTTTTTTTTTGGGGGGGGGGGGGGGTAGCCAAAACAACCTCCCCCCCCCCCACCTTCCACTCCCGGCGGTCTCGCGGTCGGTCATCCACTTACCCCATCCATGTTCTGAGTGAGCAGCGCTCCGATTGGTGGCCATCTACTCCTACTCTGCAGTACAGGGGGCTTTCGCCATGTGTCTCCTCCTCCCTCCTCCTAGGCGTCCAATAGGATCGCCTATTCTTTCAGCCAATCTGGTGACGGGTCTCAGGACCCACTTCCTGATTGGCCAGGAGGAGGATCAGTGTAAGAATAGTGAATATTCATTCGCTATTGTCACACAACTGGGTGAGCTCGGAGTGCAGTATTCTGCGCCCCGAACCAACCCTTTTTTGAAGCCTATTAGAGGCTCTGGCTCTAATCACGTGCAAAAAAAAGAAAACAAAGACAAAAAACAAACAAACCAAACCCTATTGGAATCCATGCGCTGGCACCCTGCATGTGGATTAGGGGGCCGGACGCATGGATAGGGTGGTGCGGCGCCCGGAATAAATGGGCTCCCACTGGTTCAGAGGCAGTATATAAAAAATAAATAATTATATTTATTTATATAGCATGAGAGAAATAATGAAGGATAGGAAATGGGTGAAACTGTCTGGGTGCACCTAATAGACTAAGAGGTAGTAGTCGGTGAACCAAATAAATACAACATCCAAAAATGGTGGATAAATACAGCGTAAAAGAATAATACACTCTACGGTGAATCATATACAAAGCGAATCCAAGGTGAAAGTAAAAAGTGCTGAGTGCAGCTGTGAACATGCACTATTGGCAAAAAAGTCCTCAAAATGTTGCTGAAATTCTGCAGTTCTTTTGGCACCATCTATGGAGACCCAACCAGCTAGATTGTGGTCTTCTCTAGACTTTTCAGCTTGGAGGGCCACAACGTGTATTTCACATACCGTATATACTTGAGTATAAGCCGACCCGAATATAAGCCGAGGCACCTAATTTTAGCACAAAAAACTGTGAAAACGTATTGACTCGAGTATAAGCCTAGGGTGTCCATCTGCATGCCTCACTGTGCCCATGACTAGACTGACGTTTAACATGGAAGTCTATGGAAGGGGTGCCCGGATTTGAAAAATCGGTGCTCCCCAGCCATAGGTCCCCCAGACAAAAAAACTTTACACACTAGTAGAGGAGAAATGGGGCTACATATGTGCCAAGTTCCGGGTCCAGGGAACCTACGACCGGCCGGTACCGGGTCCCTAAATTCACTGGAGAAATTACCATTTAACATGGGAGTCTATGGAAGGGGTGCCCGGCTTTGAAAAATCGGTGCTCCCCGGCCATAGCTTCCCCCGACAACAAACTTTGCACACTTGTAGAGGAAGAGTGGGGCTACATGTGTGCCAAGGGGCCCTACGGCCGGCCGGTACGGGGTCCCCAAAGTCCGGGAGATCAGGCGCAAAAAGGTGATTCGAGTATAAGCCGAGGGGGGCATTTTCAGCACAAAAAAATGGGCTGCAAACTCGGCTTATACTCGAGTATATACAGTATATTCACGGGCGGAAAGTTAAGCTGGCTATACATTTTTAGCATTTTCTGATCGTTAGTAGGGTCAAATTCACGTTTGTTTTCAACCGCGGTGGTCAGAAAATTCCAAGAAGCAGGATGGAATTTTTTTCTCGAACAAACAAATTTCTAACAGTGAATGTGGTTTTTATTCGGGAAACATTCATTCCAAAACCGTAAAGTAAAAAAAAGGAAACATAAGTGTAGCGCAAGTACG
Organism: Rana muscosa; assembly: GCA_029206835.1. Classification (NCBI taxonomy): domain Eukaryota; kingdom Metazoa; phylum Chordata; class Amphibia; order Anura; family Ranidae; genus Rana; species Rana muscosa. Next base: position 72,561,884 of record CM055117.1, read on the forward strand.
CGATTGGTTGTTAGGTCCCTAGCAATCAACGATTGTGCTATGACAATGCAGCCAGAGGAACCGCTGGAGACCAAAAGGTGTGGTTGTGAATGTTGAGGAGAAATGGAGACCGTAGGCTCCTGAACACCAGTGAGAAAGCTCTGACCCTCTGAGCTCGGGCTGGGGCTGGGTAAAATCCTGTAGCAGGCCAGATTTGGCCAGAAAGCCGAAGTTTGAACATCCATAGCTGGTCACAGGATAGCAATGGAGCATCTCAATCACATAAAACCACTTACTAGGGAGCCAAATGCATCTCCTACAATCATTTTTAGGGTAAAACGTAAACTGTTAGCAGAACAGAAATGAGTAAACTGAAGGAAAGGGATAGAAGTCAAATATCCATTAACCTTCCCCATGTTAATATTTAATGGCGGAAATGTTGGTTCCTCTGCTTAGTGATATTTTTACCTCTCGGCTATCGAAAGCACTTAGAAGTAGGAGCCGGTATTAATTGCCTAGAGAGAATCCAGAATGAAACAATGAGTTTGTTACATTTCTTTTTAAAAGAAAATTTTAATAATGTGATTTTAAGACTGTTAATATTTTAGCAGTAGAATATATATATATCTCCCCAAAACTGTTCATTGTATGGGTGTGCTGTACCATTTCCCCCCCCCCCCCCCCACAAATAGAGCTTTCTTTTGGTGGCATTTGATCACCTCTGCGGTTTTTATTCTTTGCGCTATAAATGAAAAAATAAGGGAGCGACAATTTAGAAAAAAAAGCTATATATATTTTTACTTTTTGCTATAATAAATATCCCCCCCAAAAAAATTATTAAAAATGAAAAAGTGTCTTCTTCAGTTTAGGCCAATACTTCTACATATTATCAAAAAAAAAAAACGCAAAAGTTTAAGGCGTCTACAAAGTAGGGGATAGATTTATGGCATTTTTTTTTTTTTTTTTTTTTTTACTAGTGATGGAGGTGATCAGCATTTTTGGCTTGTGAACAGATGACACCAAGATAGAGCTTTTTGGTAAAGCACATCATTCTACTGTTTACCGAAAACGGAATGAGGCCTACAAAGAAAAGATCACAGTACCTACAGTGAAATATGGTGGAGGTTCAATGATGTTTTGTGGTTGTTTTGCTGCCTCTGGCACTGGGTGCCTTGAATGTGTGCAAGGCATCATGAAATCTGAGGATTACCAAAGGATTTTGGGTTGCGCTGTAGAGCCCAGTGTCAGAAAGCTGGGTTTGCGTCCGAGATCTTGGGTCTTCCAGCAGGACAATGACCCCAAACATAAGTCAAAAAGCACCCAGAAATGGATGGCAACAAAGCGATGGAGAGCTCTAAAGTGGTCAGCAATGAGTCCAGATCTAAATCCCATTGAACACCTGTGGAGAGATCTTAAAATTGCTGTTGGGAAAAGGCGTCCTTCCAATAAGAGAGACCTGGAGCAGTTTAAAAAGGAAGAGTGATCCAAAATTCCGGGTGAGAGGTGTAAGAAGCTTATTGATGGTTATAGGAAGCGACTGATTTCAGTTATTTTTTCCAAAGGGTGTGCAACCAAATATGAAGTTAAGGGTGCCAAGAATTTTGACCAGCCTATATTTGGAGTTTTGTGTGACATTATGTCCAATTTGCTTTTTTTTCCTCCCTTTTTTTGTTTTGTTCGAATACACACAAAGGGAATAAATGTGTGTATAGCAAAACATGCGTTACTGCAATACTTTTCTATGAGAAATACTTGATTTTCTTCAAAAATGTCTGGGGTGCCAACAATTTCGGCCATGACTTTTTTTTCCCACTCTCCTCTGTGTGCACCTGGCAACAGACAGGAGTTAGGGCTCTAAGGCCCTGGGATTTACTTCACATCCTGGGACAGTCCCAAAGTTGAGAAGGTTGGGAAGTATGGAAAAGCAAAAAGCAAGAGGACCCGGTGGTGTCACATGACCAACCTGAAGGCCTCTCTTTCCCCTTTTGTTCTCCCTCCCCTCCACAATTCTCGCTCTCTTCCATCCTTTTTCCTTCATCCAGGTCTTCTACCTTCACTTCCTTGTCACACAGGAGACACATCATCAAATCCTATGAGGAGGGAGCGGGGAATGTGGCCGAGCCCCACTCTCTGTGTCTATGGACGCACAGAGCTCAGCTCGGAATCACACCCACATGGGTACCCCATAGCACAGGGCCGGAGAGGCCAGCGCCGCTAAACAAGAGGTAAGGGGTTGCTCTGTGCAATATCCTTGCACAAGGCAAGTATTAACCTCTTTTTTATTTTAATTTTACATTTCATTTTCTTTACAACACATAGGGAACTTTTTGTCCCCTATGTGATGATTTTTTTGGTGACCGGTTCTCTTTAATAAGACATCCAGAGTCTAAAAGACCCAGCATGTCTCCTATGTGCACTGCACATCGCATTGTATTACATTCTTTCCCTGTCTTAGTGGCCGGGGGAAACTGTCAACGGGGACCCAGAAGCGACGTCGTTGCACAACACTTCCGGGTCAGCGACAAGAAGGGCACCCGCTGTGCCGTAGAGCCCGGAATACATATCGGGGGGGGGGGGGGGCGTGAACAGCATTCGGGCACCAGGAAACAATTTCTTGTTGCCATTGCGACCTGGGGTCAGTGAAAAATAAACGAAAAAAAAAAAATGAGCCGTGACAGTACATTTTAATCAGAATTTTATTTTATTTTTTGTTTTGTGAGAGGGTTGGCAACCCTGCTGTGCCTGCTTTGATGTACCTGTAATGTATTTGGCAAATTTAAACCGAAAGCTCAGTTGGGCTTTAAAATAATGATCAGAAGACAGTCAACGTGTTTAGATATATAAAAAAAAAAAAAAAAAAAAGCACAGGAGTGAAAAACCTAGAGAAGTAATAGTGTCAGGCAGCAAGTCTAGCGTGGCAGTCAAATTACAAGCCGCAGGAAGCATCATAGTACTGAAAGATGTTCACTTAGCGCCCTCTAGTGGTCAGATCTGTATACTTTTACCATGTATCATTCTTAAAAGGGGAGTTCCAGCCTTTTTAAGTTTATTAAAAGTCAGCAGCTACAAAAAGTGTAGCTGCTGACTTTTAACAGACAGACACTTACCTGCTCCACGGTCCAGCGATGCGGCCGCCCGGAGCGTCGCTCCTCTCCGCTGGCGCCTCCATTCACATTGTGGGCACCCGGCCGTGACCACTTTCGGCTTCACGGCCGGGCACACACTGCGCTCCTTGAGTGGACAGGCGATCTCCTGGGACCTGTCACGTGTCCCAGGAGATCGCCTAAAAAGGTGAGAGGAGGAGTCGCCGAGGCGGAAGGAGGAAGTGGGACAGAAAGTCCCACTCCTACCAAAGCCTCCACTCCCCCCCCCAAAAAAATGACATGCCAAATGTGGCATGTAAGGGGGTGAGGAGTGCTTAAAGCGGAAGTTCCACTTTTGGGTGGAACTCTGCTTTAAAGTGTCACTTCACAGGTCACGCATTCTAGATTTCGGCATCCATCACCCAGATCCCCGTTACTCCAAATCCCCCCTCTTCTAGGTGAATGTACAGGTCTATAATAAAAAAAAGGTATCCGAGTCCAGCCAAAGCTTTTCTTTCTTAGGTTTAGGATAAAGTAGGGAGGTTTTAGAGCCCCTGTTAGGTTTCTACATTATCCAGGCTTCATTAGGAAGATTTCCCCTCACTTCCTTTCTTGCTGACATTAAGTGGAATGAACTCTGCAACAGCAACGCAGTGGAAGCTAAAAGAAAAAATAAAAGAAAAATGCTTTTCTCTTATCGTCCATGGACCGACGCAGCTCTCATACTGATTACATGTGGGTATATGTCCCTGCTCGCAGGAGAAGATCTAGGCAGAATGTTAGAGGTTAAAACATTCTAGAACAAGCCAGAGCTGAACAGCCCCGCCCAGGGGGCGGTCCCTCCGGACATTACCCTCCCACCTGCAGCTAGCAGCCTCAGTTTTTTTCTGCCTAGCAGAAGGAGAAGACGTGGCTCTCAGGAGCCAGTCTCCTGCAAGTCTTCCCGGGTATCCCCTCCTCAGCCTCAGTGTAGCCAGTGGGTGGACTGTATATTCACTGTATAGTGTATAAGGTCTCAGAGGGTGGCGTTATGGAGTCTGATACACCTGCTCTCCACACTTGCCTGAGGCAACTGGCAGTGCTGCACAGTTAAACATGTTCATATGTTTCCTGCACCTGCGGTCCTTATGGACCAGTTGTCAGCAGTCCTGGAATCATTCCTGTCAGAATGGAAGCGGTGTGCGAGCAAAAGGAGCTACAAGCCCCCTCCCCCCACAAAAATCTTTAGTGAAGGAGTGCTCCGAGTCAGATATGGGCCTAGCTACTATGCTCAGGACCCTACTTCTGAATATTTAATGTTTATGAACAGGACATTCCCTTGTGAGGAAGACTCCAGTTCTGTGTCAGTGAATGACAGGGCGCTTGTAAGTGATCTCATTGATGATGTGAGAAACACTCCTCTCAGGCTGGAATTGCTGTGAAAAGGGTTTCTTTTACACAGTTTCCTCACTGTTTTCCTCACACGCTGCCTCAAGAGCAGCATGGATGAGGGAGGACTTTATTCATTTATGTATCTAGTCCCTGTGAGCCTTCTGTGTGATACCTGAGGTAACATTTCCCGCCATTTCCTGGGGAATGATTTGAGCTCTGACAGACACACGGTCTGAGGATCAGAGGTTACCTGTTACCTGCATGCTGCTTCGGCAGCACAGTCAAGCAGGTTGGAATGATACAGAGAAGATTATGCGCCTCTGCGCCATAATTTAACTCATCCTATACCTCTACACTGCATACATTCACAGTGTATGTATGTGTTATTGGTCTCTGTGTCTGCGTGGCTGTCCCCACGTTCCAATGCTGTGTTTCAGTGCCATACATGATATAAAAACGTACAAAATATGTTTATGCACGACTCCAGATACATTCACAGTATATGTATGTATTATACTCTCTGGGTTGGCGGGGGCTCCGGTGTCCTCCCGCACTCTCATGGTATGTGCGCTTCGGCTCTCTGCACAGTATAGACATGTTGAATTTGTTTATTTCACATATTATACATGTTTACAGTATGGGTATACTGTTTGAGTGGGGGGGTTCCTCCGGGTACTCCAGTTCCCCCCCCCCACGCTCCAATGGAAATGCACAGCATAAACATGTGCAATATGTTGATTCACATGCTATCATTCCTACACGGTATCTGTGTGCTGTCTGCGTGGAGTTCTTCCGAGTGTTCCGGTTTCCTCCCACGCGCTGACGGTATGTGCGCCTTTGGCCTTCTGCACAGTTAAACATGTTCAATGTTTATCACGCATGCTATAATACCTACACGGTATGTGTAGGCAGTCTGTGTGGTTTTCCTCCGGGTACTCCGGTTCCCTCCCACACTCCATTGGTATGGGCGCTTCGGCGATATGCACAGTCTAAATTTGTGCGATTGGATATCCACATACTAACATACCTACCCGGTATGTCTTTGCAGTCTGCGTGGGTTTCCGCCCACGCTACATGACATGCATGCCTTTGGTGCAATACACAATGTAAACATACACATTATGTTTATACACTACACTAAATACATTCACAGTAGTTGTAGGTATTGCATTCTCTGAGTATGCGTGGGGTACTTCGGTTCCTCCCACGCGCCAACCGTGTGCGCGCGCCTTCGGTGCTATACACACATGAGCTTGTGCAAAAGGTTTAGCACACACACTATAATACCTACACGGTATGCGTATGCAGTCTGCGTGGGTTTCTGCCCATGCTACATGACATGCATGCCTTTGGTGCAATACACGGTGTAAACATACACATTATGTCTATACACTACACTAAATACATTTACAGTAGCTGTAGGTATTGCATTCTCTGAGTATGCGTGGGGTACTTCGGTTCCTCCCACGCGCCAACCGTGTGCGCGCCTTCGGTGCTATGCACACATGGGCTTGTGCAAAATGTTTAGCACACATACTATAATACCATACACGGTATGCGTATGCAGTCTGCATGGGTTTCATCCGGGTGCTCAGGTTTCTCCCCTGCGTTCCAATGGTGTGCGCATTCTCAGCGCTATGCACAGTATAAACATGTGCAATTTGTTTATTTGCAGGCTAACATACCTACACGGTTGTGTGCGCAATCTGCGTGGCTGGTTTACGTCCAGGCCCCGATGATGTGCGCGCCTTAGTCGCTGGCACAGTATATACACGTTTAATAGGTTTATCCACAAATACTAAACTACATACGCTGTATGTGGTGGTATTATGCTCTTTGTGGCTGGGTGGGTTTCCTCCCACACTCTCCATTTGTGCGTTTGACGCAATACATAGTATAAACTATGTGTTTGCACAATCAGCACCTATCCATGGGTAGCTGCTGGATGGAGCATTGTCACAAGGATCCCTGGTTTCAGGGGTATCACTTTCCACCTGCTTCAGTGGTGATCGGAAGCGCTGGCTTGGACTGTGTTCGCCAGGCTGGGGTTAGCGTTACGCCCATTAGTGGCTGCGTCTCTGGCATTTTTTGTAGCTCAATGACTGGGCAAAAGCCTCTGCTTCATCCATCAGTCGTCTAGCAGGTGCACTACAACTGCTTTAGCCTTTAGGGTCTCTGTGCCCGGGGTGGGTTTGCGCCACCTGTGGAGGCTGCGGTACTAGTCCTCTGACCGAGTTTCTAGGGAAGTTCCGTCAAGTTGCCTTTATTGGCCAACATTTGAGGCACCCTGTACACTGGGGCCTCCCTTCTCCAAAACATTGCGGAGTCTCTTTGGGATTTTCATACATCTCGCTGCAAGACGGTACTGTCGGCCGTGTGCATTGCAGGCTAAGAGTCCTTGCATCCGGAGGTGTTTCCACCTTCTTTTACCGGAGGTGGGGCACCGGAATTGGACCTTGTGGCCTCTCGACTCACTCGCAAGGTGGCAAGATCGTGGTCAGGTCCAGGGACCCCTGGGCGGATGCGTCAGACGCGTTGGAAGCCCGTGGGGGCAGTATCGCCTTATATATGCTTACCCTCTGCTACTGTTGTTGCCTCGCTGGCTTCGCAGAGCATACTTCATCCTGCTTTACAGTCCTTGGCTTTAATGGCATGGCTGTTTAAAGCCAGGTGCTAAAGGACCGAGTTCTCTCGTATTCGGTCATCTCTTCTAAGTTGTTGACACGGGAATCTTCCTCCAAAAGATATCTCACCGTACCTGGAAGGCTTACATCGCTATGTGCGAGGAACTTGAGTGGCATCCTCGGATGTATTCCGTTCCCAGGATTTTGCTGTTCTTACAGCGTGGTGTGACCCAAAAGCTGGCCTTGCATACCTTTTTTTGAGGGTCGGATCTCGGCCCGGGCTGTCTTTTTCAACGACCGCTACCGGGCCATTCCTTGATTAGCACCTTTTGTGCAGGGGGTTCGCCATGTGATCCCCCCTGTCAAGCCTCCTCTCCCTACTTGGGATCTGATTTTGATGCATCTCGGTTCTCCAAGAACATCCCTTTGAGAATATCAGAGAGATTCCTCTCTTGACCTTGTCCCGGAAGTTGGCCTTAGTGGCCATTGCTTCGGTTAGACGGGTGTCTGAGTTGGCGGCCTTGTCCGGCAAGTTGCCTTACTTGGTCCTCCATAAGGATATTTTGGTGTTGCGCCCACGACCATCCTTCTTTTCTAAGGATGGTCTTGGCCTTTTACCTTAAGAAGGATATTGTTCTTCCATCCTTGTGTCCTCACCCATCGCATCCCTGAGAGTTTGCGCTTCATACATTAAGATGGGTACAAGCCTTACGATAGTACCTGTCTGCTACTGTTTCCATTCGGAAATCTGTGTCTGGTCCAAAACAGGGCCGAGCGGTGTCGTCTGCCACCATCTTTAGGTGGATCAGGCAGACCGTCATACAGGCCTATGCCCTTAAGGGGCGGGCACCTCCCTTTCCGGTTGCGGCGCATTCCACCAAGGCAATTGGTGCTTCCCGGGCCTTCCGACATCAAACGTCGGTTGCACAAATGTGCAAGGCGATGACCTGGTCATCCGTTCATACCTTTTCAAAGTTCTACAAGGTTGATGTGGCTGCATCTTCGGATGCTTCCTTCGGCCTGCAAAGTGTTGCAGGCTGCTGTCTAATGTTGCAACTCCTCCGTTGAGGGGCTCTGCTGGTTTGGAGTGAAGTTTTGGTTGTTCCTTACTTTTTTTGCTCCCACCCTTTTCTTATACTGCTTTGGGACGTCCCACATGTAATCAGTATGAGAGCTGCGTCGGTCCATGGACGATAAGAGAAAATAGGATTTTTGTACTCACCGTAAAATCCGTTTCTCTGACGTCCATGGACCGACGCAGCACCCACCCTTCCTTTTAAGTTTGTACTGCTTTGTTACGAACTGAGGCTGCTAGCTGCAGGTGGGAGGGTAATGTCCGGAGGGACCGCCCCCCTGGGCGGGGCTGTTCAGCTCTGGCTTGTTCTAGAATGTTTTAACCTCTAACATTCTGCCTAGGTCTTCTCCTGCGAGCAGGGACATATACCCACATGTAATCAGTATGAGAGCTGCGTCGGTCCATGGACGTCAGAGAAACGGATTTTACGGTGAGTACAAAAATCCTATTTTCTTTGGTAGAGTCGGTAAAAGCTGGAGCCCCTGTCAGGTTTTTATTGCCGTTTGCAGACAAACACTTTAAATATTTTAGGGCTTCTTCAGACCTGCACGGTTTAAATGGCCCTCCCCGACCTCCCATCTGAACATGTAGAAGGCGCTCAGCACCACAACAAAAATGGAAACAGGTCATGTACAGGGAGCAGTACCACCAACATGACCCAACCAAGCACACGGCGGCTGGTATTTTCAGGGTTAAAACAGGCGTTGAGGCGACAATCGCTGCGTCCTAATAGACGGGAATGTGCTGCCTGCACACAGGACCCGGAGTCTATAACGACGGAGAAAAAAATAAAAATAAAAGACAGCCCGTTCATGGTATTCGGGTCTCAGCTCCTGTGTGATGGAGGTCTGTCTGTCTGTCTAGTATTAATCTCTATGTATCTATTTTATATATGATATCTGCTGATCATTTGATATCTGTCCATTTATCTAATATTAGATCTTTGCTTCTATCTTATACCGTATGATATTCATCGATGATTTGATATCTATTGAGCCGATATTTGTCTATTCATCTTATATCTATCAATCTTACCGTTAATCAGTGTTAATTTCGTTGACTAAAACGACTAAATGAATACTATTATTTTAGTCGACTAAAATACGATTAAAACTACAAAATGGCATTTTAGTCAATAGATTAAGACTAAAACTAAATTGAAATTTGACTTCAAAATGAACACTGGTCTGTAGTGTATGGTCATTCCTCAATACTATAAATAATAACATATTAGATTTTTCACTCCAGCAGTATATGAGTTTGAAAATTGTAGAGAAATGTTAAAGCGGAGCTCCGCCGTTAAAAAAAATAAATATTAAAAGCCAGCAGCTACAAATACTGCAGCTGCTGACTTTTAATAAATGGACACTTACCTGTCCAGGAGTTCAGCGACGTCTGCAGCAGAAGACGAGCAATCTCTCGTCACTCTGCTGCCCCCACCGCCATCCTCGTGAGGGAATCAGGAAGTGAAGCGTTCCGGCTTCACTGCCCGGTTCCCTACGGCGCATGCGCGAGTCGCGCAGCGCCGTCCTCACTGGTCACCGCTGTGTTCTGGGAGTCGAGTGTTTCCCAGAACACAACGGGCGTTCTGCGGGAAGTGACGCACTACCCACAGAGAGGACTCCCAGGAGTGGGTGCAAACACCTGTCTTAGACAGGTATCTGCACCCCCCCACCCCCCTGAAAGGTGCCAAATGTGACACCGGAGGGGGGGGGTCCCGATGAGCGGAAGTTCCATTTTAGGGTAGAGCTCCGCTTAAAAAAATAAAATTAATTACAATTTAACCACTTCAATACAGGACATTTTCACCCCCTTCCTGCCCAGACCAATTTTTAGTTTTCAGCGCTGTCGCACTTTGAATCACAATTGCGCGGTCATGCAACACTATACCCAAATGAAATCTTTGGGTTTTTTTTCTCCCACAAATAGAGCTTTAATTTGGTGGTATTTGATCACCTCTGCGGTTTTTATTTTTTGCGCTATAAACAAAAGAGCGACAATTTTGAAAAAAAAAAAAAAAACACAATATCTTTTACTTTTTGATTTAATAAATATCACAATTTTTTTTTTTTAGGCCTCATGCCCACGGACGTTTTTACAGCCGCGTTTTTTACAGCTTAAAAAACGCCTGTCCATGTTAGTCTATAGCTTCATGCCCACCTAGACGTTTTTGAGCTGCAAATAGCATAGACGTTTTTAAGCTGTAAAAAAAACCCAGGACCAGTGCGTTCCTCAGCGTCAGAATTAGGCAGAAAAAAACGCGAGCGTCAAAAAACGCGCAAAAACGCGCACTAACGCGTTTTTAGCGCCGACGTTTTTTTTTTTAGTTTTTTTTTTGTTTTTTTTCAAAAAAATAAATAAAAAAAAATAAAAAATATTTACAATAACATGGACAGGCGTTTTTAAGCTGCAAAAAACGCAGCTGTAAAAACGCCAGTGGGCATGAGGCCTTAAAACAAATTTTTTCCTCAGTTTAAGCCGTTTTTTTTTTTTTTTGTTTAAATAAAAATATGTAGAAGAATACATATCGCAATAAGCGTATTTGATTGGTTTGCGCGAAAGTTATAGCATCTACAAAATAGGGGATAGAATTATGGCATTTTTATTTATTTTCATTTTTTTACTAGTAATGGCGGCGATCTGTGATTTTTATTGTGACCATGACAATGCGACGGACACATCGGACACTTTTGACACGTTTTTGGGACCATTCACATTTATACAGCGATTAGATTAGTGCTATAAAACTGCAGTGATTACTGTGTAAATGTGACTGGCAGGGAAGGGGTTAAATATGTTCCCTGAGAGTGATTCTAACTGTAGGGGGAGGAGACCGATCTGTGTTCCTCTGTACTGGGAACACACATTGGTTTCCTCACCTCTGACAGGACGTGGATCTGTGCGTTTACACACACAGATCCACGGTCCTGCCGTCATTGTCGGCAATCGCGGGTGCCCGGCAGACATCGCGGCCGCCAGGCACGCCCACCGGGTCCCGAGCAATGAGGCGCGTGCCCCCTAGACGGCCTAAAACGTACTGGAGGTTTAGTCGACTAAATACGACTAAAACATTTGCAGAAGACTAAAATAGGACTAAAATGGCATTTTAGTTTTAGTCCCAAGACTAAAATGAAATTGAAAATTTGTTGCCAAAATTAAACACTGCCGTTAAAGTGGTTGTAAACCCTCGACGACAACTTTTACCTACAGGTAAGCCTAGATTAAAGGCTTACCTGTAGGCGTTTGCAATATCTCCTAGACGGTTAGGAGATATTTGGCAAAAAGAATGCACCGATGTCTACAACGCATGTGCGCCGTAGACAACGGCGTAGGCGCACTGAGCGTGCCGAGTCTTGAATGGAATCTGCCGGTCCCGCGCGCATGCGCGGGAGTGACGTCATCGCCGCTCCGGCCAGTCACAGCGCCGGAGATGCAATACCCGGAAGGCACTCGTAGGAGACACGGCGGCAGAGGAGGGGGCTTCAATCTCATTATGCCTCTCAAATTGCAGGGTTTTTTTTTTGTTTTTTTTTTTTTTTTTTAAAGGGAAAGTTTTAGAAGGGTTTACTTCCTCTTTAAAGGGGTTGTAAAGGTTCGTTTTTTATTTTCTAAATAGGTTCCTTTAAGCTAGTGCATTGTTGGTTCACTTACCTTTTCCTTCGATTTCCCTTCTAAATGTTTTTTTTTTTTGGTCTAAATTTCTCACTTCCTGTAAGCTTGCCCCCATCATCCGAGCTGTTCTGGCTGGGGGGTTAGTCAGCGTGCTCATCCCCTCCCTTGGGACTACATCCCTGCAGGGAGACACTGTGAACGTTAGCGTCTCCCCGCAGGGATGTAGTGCCAAGGGAGGGGGCGAGCACGCTGACTAACCCCCAGCCAGAACGGCTCGGATGATGGGGGCAAGCTTACAGGAAGTGAGAAATTCAGACCAAAAAAAAAAAAAAAAACATTTAGAAGGGAAATCGAAGGAAAAGGTAAGTGAACCAACAATGCACTAGCTTAAAGGAACCGATTTAGAAAATAAAAAACGAACCATTACAACCCCTTTAATGTCTATTTATCTTATATTTAATATCTTTTTATTATTTGAGGATATGTATTGATCTTATATTTAATATCTGTCTATATACCTACATTTTATATATCTTTTGATCATTTGATATCGGTCCATCGATCTAAAATGTGATCTCTCTATCTTTCAATCTTCTATTTTATATCCATCTAATATTTGGTATCTAACGATCATTTGATATCGGTCTAATATTTGATTTCCATCTACTGTATGATATCTTTGGATCATTTGATATTATATTTGTATATTTAGTTTGTAATTGATATTTATCTTACTGAATATTTGATATCCATCACCCTAATATTTACAGTATATATCCACCCTATGATATCTAATCGATCCTACATTTGACACCAAATATAAGATAGATATCAAATGATCAATAGATACCTGTCTATCTAATATTTCATTTCTATGCATCTACCTTATACAGTATATATATCTATTGATCATTTCAACTGTACGAATCTTATATTTGATAGCTGTCTATTTACCTCATATTTAATATCTCTTAATCATTTGATATCTGTATCTAATATTTGATCTCTCTCTCTCTCTTCCATATTTAGTATATAGAGATCAAATATTAGACCGATATCGAAATGATCAATAGATACCATATAGATTGAAGATAGAAATATAGAGATCAAATAAAATTAATAGATATCAAATGATCCATATATTATATACAGTATAAGATAGAGATCAAATATTAGACCGATATCGAAATGATCAATAGATACCATATAGATTGAAGATAGAAATATAGAGATCAAATAAAATTAATAGATATCAAATGATCCATATATTATATACAGTATAAGATAGAGATCAAATATTAGACCGATATCAAATGATCAATAGATAGATACCAAATATAAGATGGATAGCTAATATATTTGATATCTGTATATTTAGTTTGTATTTGATATCTATCTTACTGTATATTAGATATCTATCACTCCATTTGATATCTAACTAATATTCGATCTCCATATATCTATCTTATATATGATATCAATCTTACATTTGATACCAGTCTAGCTTATATTTGGCATCTGTTGATCATTTGAGATCTGTCTATGTATCTATATTATACAGTATATGATATCTATTAAAATTTCAAATATATGAATCTTATATTTAGTATCTATTTAACTCATATCTCTTGATATCGGTCTATCTAATATTTTCTCTATATCTTCTATCTTATTTATGATATCCATTGATCGTACATTTGATATCTGACTATTTATCTCATCTTGAATTTAGTATCTATTGATCATTTGATATGTCTATTGATCCAATATTTGATCATTATGTATCCATCTTAGATCAATAGATACTAAGTATAAGATAAATATACAGATTTCAAATGTAAGATCGATACAATATATATAAATATTATATCTATCAATCATTTGATATCAAGTGATCTTACATTTGAAATCTGTATATTTATCTTATACTTGGTATCCATTGATTTCTATCCAATGTTTGATCTCTGTGTATCCATCTTATAGTGTATATGATATCTATGGATCATCTGAAATGTATTCATGCTATATTTGATATCTGTCTATTGATCTTATATTTGATATCTATTTATTTTACTGCAGATTTAATATCTCTTGATCATTTGATATGTCTATCGCTCTAATATTTGATATCCCTCCATCGTAAAGGATAGAAGTACAGTATGTTTGGAGCTGGCACCTACATTATATCATCTTGCATTTCATACTCCCCGTCTCCTGTTCTATAGACTTCGCCATGCGATAACTTGTATGCTCTGTCTGTACAAAGAGTGAACGCACTTCCTGAGCGCTCTCACACACACACACACACACACACACACACAATGGGCTCTCTCCGTTCCCAACCATCATCACACCACCATCATCACACCTATCAATTTACAGCAGGCAGCATCTGTTACCATGGCAACCCGCTACACTGTCCTGACATGCACTTATTAAAATGTACCCAGCATGCCATAGTACAAGACAACTATCTGTCTCTATTCCAAGACCATCTCAGGGGTACATGCGGGGGGGGGGGGGGGGGGGACCGGTGAAAAAATATTCTGCTCCAGAGACGCAGAGAAAATGCAATGGTTTGTATATATGTCATAACTAGTTGGTTTTTTTTTTTATTTTGGGTAAAGTGGGTAAGTGTTAGAACCCCTGTCAGATGGTTACTGTGATTCAGGGCTTCATTAGAGAGAATTCCTTTCACTTCCTGTCAACCGGAGGAGTGAAGAAGTCTCCAACAGCAACGCAGACAGATATAAAAATGTTATTTTTAGTGAATGAAAAGGCTAGAACCCGTCAGATTTTTATTTGTCTGTGCTCCGGTTGCTGGTTTTCATTAATTTTCCATCTGGTGACACTGCTGTCAGCAGGACAGGAAGCGAGAGAAAAAAACTCTCCCTAAAAGGGGCTCTGAATGGCAGTAAAAACCTGACAAGAGTTCTAATCCTTTCCTACGCGACCACAAACTACAAAATCATTATTTGGTTTGGCATGAACTTTACAAAATGAAACTCTTCCATTATATCTGCTTTAATAGAATATAGACAGTATACTATGTATAAAAAAATTGCTGTGCAGATTTTTGAAAAGCTAAACGCCAGGTACAAAACTCTCACTTAAAATACATTCCTCAAAGCCACAAAGGATAGATAACCACTTTGTGTGCACCAAATGCCTTTGCAAGCCTAGATATTACCTGGTAAAGGTAGCAGTGACATCATTGCTGTGGGAGGGGCCCGCACAGAGAGCAAAGTTGTGGGAGGGGCCCGCACAGAGAGCAAAGCTGTGGGAGGGGCCCAGCAGGCCCCACCTACTACAGGCTGCTTACATGAAACGACAGAAGGGGGCGGAGTCAAGACCAGTCACCAGACACAAGGAGAGAGCGCAGCTGTGAGCAGTCTTTATTACAGGAATAAAGTCTCACACTGGATTTCTGCACCGATCCGGAAAAAAATATGCGAAGCACACCGAGATTCAAGATGATGAATAGATTTAGACAATATTTGTTTAGTCCAGAGATATGTTTTAAACTTTTTTTTTTTTTTTAAATGATCCCCCCATGTGGTTTATGCCATAATATATTGGTACGCACAACATATATTATTACATTATGACAGACCTGACAAATGAAGCCCTCCAGCCAGAGGCGTACTAAGTGGGGGGCGGGCTGCCACAGGTGACAGACACTGGGGGGGTGTCAGGCCGGCGCCTCCCCCCCCCCCCCGCGGCTGAAATGAAGACAGCGGGGCGGGCGGGTTTAAGCCGCGGCACTGCAGCGGTGACCGTCAGGAAGAACACACATAGCCTGTAGAGGCTTTGCAAGAAGGGTGGGGGTCGCGAGCCGAGTGACACCTGCAGCGATCCCCCTCTCTCGTTGCCGCGCCGCGGCTCTGTTCAGTCTCGGCTGAGTCTCGAGCAGAGTGAAGCCGCCTCCCCCTCCTCCTCCCTACACAGGGGGAGGGGACCTGTCCGTCACCTGACCAGTTCTGTGTGTGCATGTCCCGCGCTTATCATCAGACTGAGGTACATTATGTGCCTGTACTGTGGGGGGGGGGGGGGGAGGGTGTCTGCACTGTGGGGGCTGTCTGCACTGTGGGGGCTGTCTGCACTGTGGGGGCTGTCTGCACTGTGGGGGGCTGTGTATTGTAAAGGGGTCCAGAGGTGCAGGGTGCTGTGTAATGTAAAAGGGTGCAGTGTAATGTAAAAGGGTCCAGAGGTGCAGTTGTGGAGAGGGTGTACACAGTAGTGACAAAGAGATATTGAAGGATACAGAGGTATGCAGGGGGCACAGTGGGGTGTTTTTACATTTTAATGTGGGGGGGGGGGTTGCCAGATATAGGATCCGCTATGGGTGCCAAATACTCTAGGTACGCCCCTGCCTCCAGCACTGAGCTGCCACCGTTCCCGCTGGTCACAGGCACTTCCATCTTTACCCCGTCTTCCTTCCGCGTTCTCTCTCCAGCTGCGATGACATCACTCCCGCGCAGATATCACAGAGGGGTGCCATAAATGCACACTGAGCAGCACATGTGCGGGACAATGTACATTACAGCGGGCAAGCAGGGAGAAGCATTCATGACAGAAGAGATCGATAGGGTCTCCTCTGTCATAAAACCCCTGCCTGTGTTTAATACCACTTTAAGCATTTGCTCCAAAAATGATCCCCATATTGTTTGTAATATAATCTTTAGCTATGATCGGCAGCTCCATCTAGTGGTCAAAATACAATAATTTTTCTGAAATACCCCAATCAAAAGAAACAAAAAACTGCATTGTGGCCACTAGATGGAGATGACGAGCATAAGAGGTAATCATATTACAAGCAATATGGCGATCGTTTTGTATACTGAGTACACCCCGCCCTCCTCTGCGCCCCAGTATACAGCACAACCCTCCTCTGTACACAGCCCCCCCTCCTCTGTACACAGCCCCCCCTAGTATACAGCACAACCCTCCTTGGTACACAGCCCCCCCCAGTATACAGCACACCCCCTCCTCTGTACACAGCCCGCCCGTATACAGCACACCCCTCCTCTGTACACAGCTCCCCCCCCAGTATACAGCACACCCCTCCTCTGTACACAGCCCCCCCCCAGTATACAGCACACCCCTCCTCTGTACACAGCCCCCCCCCGGTATACAGCACACCCCTCCACTGTACACAGCCCCCCCCCCGCATACATCACACCCCTCCTCTGTACACAGCCCCCCCCAATATACAGCACACCCCTCCTCTGTACACAGCCCCCCCCCCCAATATACAGCACACCCCTCCTCTGTACACAGCCCCCCCCCCAATATACAGCACACCCCTCCTCTGTACACAGCCCCCCCAATATATAGCACACCCCTCCTCTGTACACACCCCCCCCAATATACAGCACACCCCTCCTCTGTACACAGCCCCCCCAGTATACAGCACACCCCTCCTCTGTACACAGCCCCCCCAGTATACAGCACACCCCTCCTCTGTACACAGCCCCCCCAGTATACAGCACACCCCTCCTCTGTACACAGCCCCCCAGTATACATCACACCCCTCCTCTGTACACAGCCCCCCAGTATACATCACACCCCTCCTCTGTACACGCCCCCCCCCCAGTATACAGCACACCCCTCCTCTGTACACGCCCCCCCAGTATACAGCACACCCCTCCTCTGTACACAGCCCCCCCCCAATACACAGCCCCCCCAGTATACAGCACACCCCTCCTCTGTACACAGCCCCCCCAGTATACAGCACACCCCTCCTCTGTACACAGCCCCCCAGTATACATCACACCCCTCCTCTGTACATGCCCCCCCCAGTATACAGCACACCCCTCCTCTGTACACAGCCCCCCCCCAATATACAGCACACCCCTCCTCTGTACACAGCCCCCCAGTATACAGCACACCCCTCCTCTGTACACAGCCCCCCAGTATACAGCACACCCCTCCTCTGTACACAGCCCCCCCCAGTATACAGCACACCCCTCCTCTGTACACAGCCCCCCAGTATACAGCACACCCCTCCTCTGTACACACCCCCCCAGTATACAGCACACCCCTCCTCTGTACACAGCCCCCCAGTATACATCACACCCCTCCTCTGTACACGCCCCCCCCAGTATACAGCACACCCCTCCTCTGTACACGCCCCCCCCCCAGTATACAGCACACCCCTCCTCTGTACACAGCCCCCCAGTATACAGCACACCCCTCCTCTGTACACAGCCCCCCAGTATACATCACACCCCTCCTCTGTACACGCCCCCCCCAGTATACAGCACACCCCTCCTCTGTACACGCCCCCCCCCCAGTATACAGCACACCCCTCCTCTGTACACAGCCCCCCCAGTATACATCACACCCCTCCTCTGTACACAGCCCCCCCCAGTATACATCACACCCCTCCTCTGTACACAGCCCCCCCAGTATACATCACACCCCTCCTCTGTACACAGCCCCCCCTCCTCTGTACACAGCCCCCCCCCCCAGTATACATCACACCCCTCCTCTGTACACAGCCCCCCCCCAGTTATACATCACACCCCTCCTCTGTACACAGCCCCCCCCCAGTATACATCACACCCCTCCTCTGTACACAGCCCCCCAGTATACAGCACACCCCCCCCCATGTTGCTGTCACTCACCCTACAGCGGCCATCATAGAACAGGCTGGGCTCCAGGTTGCAGCAGATGACGGCGCTGGGAAGGGATCGCAGATCGATGTCCTCCATATCGATATCCAGGAAATCCCAGTCGTTGGCGTCCCGATGGGGCCCCGGGCCCTCAGAGCACACTCCTAGGTGAGCTGCCAGTTCCCGCAGGGCTTGCTCCATGACGTCACCGGCCTAATCCTGATGGGAAGAAGGACCCGGATACAGCGCCGCTCATCTCTCACCGATACAATGTATTACTTCTGACACTGCACTGACGTCACGTGCACAGCGCCACCTGCTGGATGGCTCGCTGTCATCGCTGTAGCGTCATGATTAGCGCTGGAATTAGAACTACAAAGAGGACCTGTCACCAGACATGGCAGATCTCATCATGTATGGAATAATCTGATGGGAAATGGCTTGTCAGGTTGTGAACATTCTACAATTGTATCTGACTCTGGCTTTGTATAGAAAGGATGCGAGTGGCTGAATGCTGCGCTGACATTTGTGCGTTTCAGGAACGCACGTAAACTCACATGTTCCCGCAACGCACAAAAAACGCACATGCTTTTGTACGCATGTGGCGGTGCCACTGGTTCATAATGGCACTCTAACATACAGTGGCGGCTGGTGCTCAAAATTTTTGGGGGGCGCAAACAAACTGAAAAATTGCAGCCACTGTGCTCATCAAATGCAGCCACTGTGCCCGTCAAATGCAGCCACTGTGCTCGTCAAATGCAGCCACTGTGCTCGTCAAATGCAGCCACTGTGCTCGTCAAATGCAGCCACTGTGCTCGTCAAATGCAGCCACTGTGCTCATCAAATGCAGCCACTGTGCCCGTCAAATGCAGCCACTGTGCTCATCAAATGCAGCCACTGTGCTCGTCAAATGCAGCCACTGTGCCCGTCAAATGCAGCCACTGTGCTCATCAAATGCAGCCACTGTGCTCGTCAATTGCAGTCACTGTGCCCATCAAATGCAGCCACTGTGCCCATCAAATGCAGCCACTGTGCCCATCAAATGCAGCCACTGTGCCCATCAAATGCAGCCACTGTGCTCATCAAATGCAGCCACTGTGCCCTTCAAATTCAGTCACTGTGCCCATCAAATGCAGCCACTGTGCTCATCAAATGCAGCCACTGTGCTCATCAAATGCAGTCACTGTGCTCGTCAATTGCAGTCACTGTGCCCATCAAATGCAGCCACTGTGCTCGTCAAATGCAGCCACAGTGCTCGTCAAATGCAGCCACAGTGCTCGTCAATTGCAGTCACTGTGCTCGTCAAATGCAGCCACTGTGCTCATCAAATGCAGTCACTGTGCTCGTCAATTGCAGTCACTGTGCCCATCAAATGCAGCCACTGTGCTCGTCAAATGCAGCCACTGTGCTCGTCAATTGCAGTCACTGTGCTCGTCAATTGCAGTCACTGTGCTCGTCAATTGCAGTCACTGTGCTCGTCAATTGCAGTCACTGTGCCCATCAAATGCAGCCACTGTGCTCGTCAAATGCAGCCACAGTGCTCGTCAATTGCAGTCACTGTGCTCGTCAATTGCAGTCACTGTGCTCGTCAATTGCAGTCACTGTGCCCATCAAATGCAGTCACTGTGCCCATCAAATGCAGCCACTGTGCTCGTCAATTGCAGTCACTGTGCCTGTCAATTGCAGTCATTGTGCCCGTCAATTGCAGCCACTGTGCCCATCAAATGCAGTCACTGTGCCTGTCAATTGCAGTCATTGTGCCTGTCAAATGCAGCCACTGTGCCCCTCAAATGCAGCCACTGTGCCCACAGAACCCCCCCACTGTCTAAATGGCACTTACCACATCTTGGTGGCGGGTCAGGCAGAGACTCCTGTGTCCTCCATGCTTCCCCTCCTGCTAGGCATTCAATAGGAGCACCTGTCCTTTCAGCAAATCAGGTGACGGGTATCAGACCAGCTCTTCCTGATTGGCGGAGAGGCGGTTCAGTGTTAGAAAAGCGAATATTCATTTGCTATACACACCTGGGTGGGCTCCGAGCGAACTGTTCTGCGCTCCGAGTCCACCCTATTTTGAAGCCTATTGCCCTAATCAGGTTCTTCAAAAAAAACACCCCCGCCGCTGTAGTTCCTAAAAGGGGCCGGATGCCTGAATAGGGGGTGGCCACGCCTCCAGGCCACCAATGAATCTATCCATTATGCATATAGGCAGTGTTTCTCAACTCCGGTCCTCAAGGCGCCCCAACAGGTCATGTTTTCAGGATTTCCCTCATATGAAACGGCTGTGGTATTTACTAAGGCGATGGAACTGATCAAATCACCTGTGAAAAATAATGGTAAACCTGAAAACATGACCTGTTGGGGCGCCTTGAGGACTAGAGTTGAGAAACGCTGATATAGGGGGTGGCCTAGAGAGAGGCGGCGGCGCTCCGGACGCCCCTAATGGACAAATTGCAACAATGTGATGGGCTGCACATGTGCTAAAAAAGGCCCACATAGCTGAGCTGTGGGAGTTGGACCAGGAGATAACAGCTCCACAATCTGATGGAATAAGGTAGCTGCTCTTTACTCTTCCATGATGGCTGCCTCTGGAGGACATCCTGCCTCATTGGGGTTGTTTCTCCCCCTCACTTTCCTCCTCTGCTCTATCCAGCACCTCAGTGACCTCATCATCCCCTCCATCCTCATCATCACTGGAGTCAACTTGGCAATACACTGTGGCTGAGGGAACATGACTGTCAATTTGTTGTTTATCAGTGTTCTCCCCTCAACCTCAGAACCAACATCAGAATCATGTTTGTACATCCTCAAGAAGCAAGTGGCTGACGCTGTGTTCAAATAATTCAGCTAACTCCTCCATGAATGATGCTGGGGCTATGGAGGCAGAATAAGCCACTCTGACAGCTGTGGTGGACTGCTCACTAGTGTCAGCTTGGGTCATAGAGGATGAGTATAATGTTTAGTAAGCCAGTGCACCACCTCCTCTGCATGCTGTGGCTGGATAGCACGGGCAACATCACTAAACAGACAAATCTGCCCTGCCTGAGGACAGACCATGTCCACCTTTGCCTGGGGGTGCAGATTCTGCTTGTCCCCTCAGAGTGGCATGGGAAAGTCTGACTCTGCTTGTTGGCCTTCTAGACATGACCTTATTAATATCAGTTGTGAGTACATTACCTGTAAATTTTGATGGTACAATCTAAAAGGAAGAATGACCAGATAGCCAAAATTTACAGGTAATGTACTCACAACTGATATTAATAAGGTCATTTATACCTTGAATAAATAGATCCAATTTTGAGATGAACTTTTGAGCAACCATTGGGCTGGTTATGGTTTTCAGTTATCCTTTTTTTTTAAATATTCTGTTTTGTAATTTTGAGTTTGAAATTTGAGTAAATATTATTATGTATTTATTTTCCTTTCTTTGTTTCCAGTATTTGCATGACAAACTCCTGAGGAAGCCTACAAAATGGCGAAACATGTAGAGAATTTTGTCTGTATGCACTTTGGAAACTCTATTATGTTTATTTTGATGGTTCATGTATATTTGTACATATGATTTTTCATATATTTTTTGTAATAACATTATATTTTTTATATTGAATATTGTGTAGTTGTTGCACCTTAAAAGTCCCAATACCTTCATATTTCTATATAGCTTCTTAATGAAGGGATGTGGTGCCTATGAGATACAGGTGACAGGTATTATTTTCAATTTCTCCTTGTGAATATACCGGGTGGCAAACGCTCATTTTTTTACCTGTCACCTCTATATCATTTTTGTGGTTTATTAGATTATTCTTTTGAATTGGGTTTAAAGATTAATCCTTCTATAGTTTCTATTTTGTATAACAGAGTCTTTTTCTCAATCAGCATGGCTACCTATAGAGGGTCGGCATTTGATGGCCTTATGACTAAAATCCATCTAGCCCAAGGGTCTACATTTGGTGGGATTACGCCACCAAACGCTTTTTCAATAGCCTTCAACGTTTATTGGAAAAGAAAGCACATATTTTTGGAATCGCAGGTATTTCTTGAAATATTTAGAGGATAAAATTGTACCGTGGGGATTACGCATACAGATTTTTCCTAATGTATTTAAAGTGGAGACAGAATTCAAATTAGACTGGGAATCAAACTTACAGTCATGTTCATTTAAGATGATGGAGGCTCTTTGCCAAAACTATGCTAAAGATTTAGAGATAGTCAATAACGACATAGAAAAATTGTATGTTGAAAATTCCAACCTGACTACGGAGGAAACCTTCTCTAATAGAGAGGCTCTCTTAGAAAAACATTTGGAGTCTTTTGTCTCCAATATCCTTAAAACTAAGGATAAAAAATATTATAGGGATCGTCTGGCATATGAATCAAACACAGCCTATCGGTGGACTACTGAAAACCAATGGAGGAAATCCAAATCCTCAGTTCGTAAGCAAACAAATATAAATCAGGAAGCCACTGATTCCGATGAATCGTCTTTATCTTCCTCGTCCCTACCAGGTAATGCCTCAAACACTTCAGCTAGTTCTAATAAAAGAAAGACTGATCGAGCACCTTCGATGTCAGCGCTTTCTAAACGTGCCCAACAGGACACGAATCGTCAGGGTTTACGTTCACAGTCCAAAAATGTACCCCCTCCCACAGGTGATGGTCACCTTAATTTGTCTACACCCAGTTTTTCTAATATCCTTAATGCACCTAAGTTAAATCAATCAATAGTTACCCCTTCGGGGGACTTTCAAATCCCCAATATAGGGGATCTTCGCACTGCACCAATCTTTTCACCACCCCCAACTGTGGACACCAAAAAGACACCCATTCTTTCACAGGCACCCAAAGCAACTTCCAAAGTAACTTCCAAGTAATCAATCTGTCTTCACATTTACTTACACCGGATCAGACGGAGGTTTTGGGCCTTGGCCTGACTTTTTGTCCTGATCAGGAGGTTGATGCCTTTGAAATTATAAAGGATGTCAATCTCTTTGCGAGAAAACTTACTTTCTCTTACCATCCATGGACTGACACGGTGTCTCTTTACACTTTACACGTGGGTTATGTCCCTGCTTGCAGGAGAAGACCTAGGCAGAATGTGAAATGTTATACATACATTCTAAAAGCCAGAGCTGAACAGCCCCACCCAGGGGGCGGTCCCTCCGGACATAACCCTCCCACTACAGTCAGCAGACTTCAGTTTTTTTCTGCCTAGCAGAAGGAGAAGACGTGGCTCTTTCAGGAGCCAGTCTCCTGACCTATTTTTTATATCTTTTGGATTTTTTTCCTATTTTTTTCTTTTGAGATCTTCTATCAACTGTCGGCTGGGCAACAGGTTGGGTACAAGATATCCTCGTAGTCTTCCCTGTCCGACCATCGAGCGTGCTGATCCTCGCCTTGTGTGCGTGAGACTCAGTTCACGACATGCCCCACGACTCCAGGGGTGGCCGGTGGGCTTCCAGCTCCGCGGTCCTCTCAAGATAGAACAGTCCGGCTGTATCTTTCGCGGTGGACCGGGCCGACAGCTACTCAGTACCGCACTGTGATAGTTCTGTCAGAAACACACCAGTGGGTCCCTCAGGGGACGGGTAAGTAGTCTCTCCTGGCTGCAGGTGAGTACATGCTGTGTGTTTCTTGTGTGGGGGATTTCCCTGTCTCCCCCTGTGTTTTTTAATGTCACTCTCTGTGCACTTCGCTGGCGCTGTACTGTGTGGGGTGCCTGGGGGCCATACTGTCCTGGGGGGGGGCTCATGCTGCTCTGCATTTCGCTGGGGCTGTTTATTTGAGAGTGAGGGGCCTGGGCGCCGTTCGGCGCCATGTTTGGTGACTGTGCTGTTTTTTACATTGGCGGCCATCTTGCCGTGGTCCGCCAGAGCACATTGTGGTGGCCATTTTCTTGTAGCCGCACCTTCTTCTAGCTCTAGTTTGGCCTCTAGCGCCGCTCAGGAACGGCGCGAATCTCCTCACAGTCTCTCTCCTCTCAGCTCACTCACGCTGAGCAGCGCGGCGCGGAGAGACAGGGCAGCGGAGCCGAGCGGTCCTGGTCAGGTTGGTGGGTCCCCTGGGCATTCCCCTACTTCAGTCAGCACAGCCTGTGGGTGGTCTCAGAGGGGGACATTATGGAGTCAGAGTCACCAGCTTCCCCTAACATGCCAGAGGCAGCAGCCAGTGCTCCAGCACCTGCGGTCCCTATGGACCAGTTGTCGGCAGTCCTGGAATCATTTCTGACCAGGATTGAAGTTGTGTGTGAGCACAAGGGAGCAAAAAAAGCGCCCTCTCCCCACTTTATTTCCACAAGGGGAGTGCTCTGATTCAGATATGGGCCTAGCTATTGCTGCTCAGGACCCTAGCTCTGAATATTTGGATGGTTTTGAACAGGACATTCCTTGTGAGGAAGACTCCAGTTCTGAGTCAGTAAATGACAGGGCGCTTGTTAGTGAACTCATTGATGCTGTGAGGGACACTCTCAAGCTAAATGCTGCGACTGCAGAACCTCAGGCGGATTCAGTCTCCTTTTGGTTCTTTTAAGACCAAGCCTTCTAAAAAGGTTTTTCCATATGTACCTTTCTTTGACCAGCTCATTGACCAGGTCTGGGAAAAGCCACAGAAGACTTTCATGGTCCCGCGGCGTTTGTCTATTAGATACCCCTTTGAAGACGCCCTGCTTAAAAAGTGGGCTTCTCCCCCGGTGGTCGACCCTCCAGTCGCCCGTTTAAACAAGGCCACCACTCTCCCGATGGAGGGGACTCCTGCGTTTAAGGACCCCACTGACAGGAGGTCAGAAGTGGTGAGTAGAGCCATGTTCGCCTTGTTGGGATCCGCCCTACGGCCAGTAGTAGCGGCGACCCTTGTGTCTCAGACACTCACGGAATGGGCAAAAATTTTGCACCAAACTGTGCAGGAGTATAACCTTCCTCCAGACACTATTGCTCTGGCCCACCAGATGGTGCAGGGTCTGATATATGTGTGCGACGCCACGTTGGACGCGGCCCCTTTAATATCCAGGGCCTCTGTTTCGGCGGTGGTATTGCGTCGTCTCATCTGGTTGAAATGCTGGTCTGCTGACCTAGCCTCTAAGAAGCTCCTGACGGATCTACCTTTTAAGGGTGGTAGACTTTTTGGTGCTGCTCTAGATGACATCATCAAGGATGTCACGGGAGGTAAAAGCACTCTCCTTCCTCAAACTATCAAGGGTAAGGAGGCCCGACGTAAACCGGGTCCTTCCTTTCCAGCAAAAAAGGGTTTTTTTCGTCCGTCAGAGTCCACGGGTAAGCCATCCCAGACTGACATCAGTGCGGCTGGTGGGCACAAGCGCCCCTGGGTGCGCAAGCCGAACAAGCCGGCTCCCAAGCCAGCCTCCGCGTGAAGTCTTGCCCCCGCCCGTCTCTGGGGTGGGGGGGACGACTTCGCAGGTCACGAATCGGTGGTCCTCCCGAATCTCCGACTGGGGGGGGTGCGAAGTGGTCACCTCAGGATACAGGATAGTATTCCGATCCTGGACCCCAGACAGATTCTTTCCCTCAAATCCTCCTCTCCTTCCTACCTGTCGGGCAGCCCTCTTGGGGGCTGTACAGGATTTGATCAGGTCCGGAGTGATTGTGCCGGTTCCGTCACAGGAGAGTTTTCAGGGATTCTACTCATATCTGTTTGTCGTCCCAAAAATAGGACGTGGTTCGACCTATCCTGGACCTCAAGGCCCTGAATGCCTTCGAGAAGGTGCAGAAATTCCGCTTGGAATTCATTCGCACGGTGATCGCTACACTCCACCAAAGGGATTTTCCTCTGGCGTCCTTGGACTTCAAGGACGCCTACTTGCATGTTCCAATCTGCGCAAGTCACCAGAAGTTTCTGCGCTTTGCGATCAGCGAAGTCCACTATCGATTGTGGCTCTTCCTTTCGGCCTAGCCTCGGCACCAAGGTGCTTGCTCCGGTTCTAGCCTTCTGTTACAGCGAGGTATTGCTGTCGTGGGCTATCTGGACGATCTTCTGCTAAGAGCAGAAAGTGGATCAGACTTAGAGGAAAGGTGACTATCGTCAATTAGACCCTCAGGGACTCGGGTGGTTCCTGAACATTCAGGAGTCAGTCCTGGTCCCGACTCAGTGTCTGGAGTATCTAGTTCTGATTCTGGACTCCTTGGAGGCAAAGGTATCCTACCTCTGGAGAAGTCGCCGACACTTCAGTCTGCGGTGCGGGTGCTGACATCCCAAAAAGGGTTGTCAATCCGTTTTTTGCATGAGAGTCCCGAGACTTGTGGTGGCCTCCTTCGCGGCCGTTCCGTATGCCCAATCTCACACCAGGGCATTGCAGAAGGAGATCTTGTCCACCTGGGACAAATCCCCGTTGTCCTTGGATCTTCAGATCCAGGTGATTCACCTGGTCAGGGTGCCCCTGGCATGGTGGTTGAGATCCTCGGCTCTTCGGTCCGGAAAGTCGTTCCCCTTCCATCCAATGGACGGTACTCACGACGGACACCAGCCTGACGGGCTGGGGTGGAGTCTGGGGAGTCCTGTCGGCTCAGGCCTTGGACTCCGGACGAGCCCGTTTACCAATCACTGTTCTGGAAATACGGGCCATCGGACTGTGTCTCTCCTCAAGTCGGAGAGAGTACGGGGTCGCTCCATCAGGAGCCAGTCGGACACCGCCACGGCGGTGGCGTATGTAAACCATCAAGGGGGAACTCGGAGCTCAGCTGTGGCTTCCGAGGTAGTCCGTATCCTGAAGTGGGCCGGAGGAAACGTGCTGGCTCTGTAGGCCATTTTACATTCTGGGCATAGACAATGGGCAGGCGGACTATCTGAGTCGCCAATCGCCAGACACCGGACCAAGAAGAGTGGTCCTTGCATATTTCAACTCCTTTACCGACGGTGGGGCACGCCGGATGTGGACCTGATGGCCTCTCGACTCAATTGCAAGGGTCGAGGTTGTGGCCAGATCCAGGGATCCTTGGGCGATGCCTCGGATGCGTTGGTGGCCCCATAGGGACCTTATCGCCTGATATAAAACTCCGGCGATCCTAATTGTTCCGGATTGGCCTCAGCATCACTGGTACGCTGATCTGGTACGTCTCATCGCGGACTTTCCCTGGCGGTTGCCGATGAGGGAGGACCTTCAGTCTCAAGGTCCTATGTTTCATCCGGCTTACAGTCTCTGGCTTTAACGGCAGGGCTGTTCAAAGCCAGGTGTTGAGGGACCGAGGTCTCTCGGACTCGGTCATTTTGACCATGTTAAGGACACGGAAGTCTTCCTCCAGGCAGATCTATCACCGTGCCTGGAAAGCTTATATCGCCATGTGCGAAGCGCTGGACTGGCGTCCTCGGACGTATTCCGTCCCCAGAATCCTGCGTCCTCTGCAGTGTGGAGTGACCCAAAAGCTTGCTTTGAGTACCATCAAGGATCAGATTTCGGCCTTGGCCGTCTTCTTTCAGCGACCTCTAGCGGGTCATTTTCTTGGTTAGCACCTTGTGTTGGGGGTTCGCCATGTGCTCCCTCCTGTCAAGCCTCCTCTCCCACCGTGGGATCTGAATTTGGTGCTCTCGGTCCTCCAGGAACCTCCTTTTGAGAATATCCGGGATATTCCCCTCTTGTCTCGTCTCAGAAGGTGGCCTTTTAGTGGCAATCACTTCTGTTTGACGAGTGTCTGAGTTGGCGGCTTTGTCCTGCAAGTCGCCATATTTAGTCATCCATAAGGATAAGGCGGTGTTGCATCCGCGACCTTCCTTTTTTGCCAAAGGTGGTGTCGACCTTTCACCTACATGAGGACATTGCCCTCCCGTCCTTGTGTCCTCACCCATCGCATCCCAGAGAGTTTGCGCTGCACATATTGGAGGTGGTACGAGTCTTACGGGTGTACCTGTCTGCTACTGCTTCTATTCGGAAGTCCGACTCGCTGTTTGTGACTGTCTCTGGTCCATAACAGGGCCAAGCGGTTTCGTCTGCCATCATTTTTAGGGGAATCAGACAAACCGTCATTCAAGCCTATGCTCTCAAAGGGCGGGCGCCTCCCTTTCCGGTTACGGCGCATTCCACCAGGGCAATTGGTGCTTCCTGGGTTTCCCGACATCAAGCGTCGGTTGCACAAGTGTGCAAGGCGGCGACCTGGTCGTCTGTTCATGCCTTTTAAGTTTTATAAGGTTAATGTGGCTGCATCTTCGGATGCTTCCTTCGGCCGCAGGGTGCTGCAGGCCGCTGTTTAAAGTTGCGACTCCTCCGTTGAGGAGCTCTGCCTTTTATTGGAGTGAAGTTTTGGTTTTTCCATTTATACTGCTCCCATCCCTCTTGACACTGCTTTGGGACATCCCACGTGTAAAGTGTAAAGAGACACCGTGTCAGTCCATGGATGGTAAGAGAAAATAGGATTTTTTGTACTCACCGTAAAATCCTTTTCTCTGACATCCATGGACTGACACGGCACCCACCCTTCCTTTTAAGTTTGTACTGCTTTGTTACGAACTGAAGTCTGCTGACTGTAGTGGGAGGGTTATGTCCGGAGGGACCGCCCCCTGGGTGGGGCTGTTCAGCTCTGGCTTTTAGAATGTATGTATAACATTTCACATTCTGCCTAGGTCTTCTCCTGCAAGCAGGGACATAACCCACGTGTAAAGTGTAAAGAGACACCGTGTCAGTCCATGGATGTCAGAGAAAAGGATTTTACGGTGAGTACAAAAAATCCTATTTTTAAGATCATGTTTGACAGGGATTATAAACGTTCTCCCATGGATTCCATGGGGGAAGATCTCTGGCAAAATAAAACAATTAAGGAGATTCAGGCAATAAACGATTTAATGGAATTATGGGAAGAAGGTAATCCACTAGATGACCCCCCTTGAGGAACCCCAGTCTGGCCTCGTAGATGAGATTCCCACGGAGAGAATTTTTCCTCCACCTAATCTATATAAACCGAAATCCAGGACCTTTCCTACTCTCCAAGGAAACCCCAACATTTGGGCATTCACCCAACAAGTTACAAAGGAACTACAGAGTACCAATTGGAAAAGGTTTAGAAGAAATACCAACCTTAAGCCATCCCAACAAAAAGCCGTGTTATCTTTAAAACAGAACGAACATTTAGTGATAAAAACCCTCGGATAAAGGAGGTAACATAGTGGTAATGGATTTAAACAAATATAAGCAGATGGTCATGAACCTTCTTTCAAATAAAAGTTGGTATCGCTCTATTCCTTTTGCACAGGTAAAATATGCGGAGACAAAATACTGTATCCTCATTAATCGGGCATTTTGTGATAACCTTATAGACAAGAAGACGTGTGAATTCTTGGTTATTGACAAGCCGAGACTTCCCACGTTTTATGCTCTGCCAAAGGTGCACAAAAATTTGGAAAATTCCCCTGGCCGTCCGATTGTGTCAGGGATTGGCTGCCTTACAGAACCAGCTAGTAAGCTGGTAGACGATTATTTGAGGCCCCATGTAGGTTCCTTAAGTTCCTACATTCAAGACACCGCCGATCTGCTGAGATCCTTGGTATTGTCTATGTGTACCACCTGGGTCATGGCTAGTAGCTATAGACGTTGAAGCCCTCTATAAAACTCTATCCCCCACACTAGGGGTATTCAAGTTATAGACGGCTTCCTTTCTGAGAGAGGACCTGGAGCCAGGCCCTACAACAATTTCATTTTGGAATTGTTGCTGTTTATACTTACCAACAATATTTTTGTTTTCGACCGTTCCCACTACCTCCAGGTGCAGGGTGTTGCGATGGGGACCAAGTGTGCCCCATCGTACGCCAATCTGTACCTGGGGGGGTGGGAACGGGAGATTTTTTTCTTTGGAATCATTTGAAATGTTTTTTGATAAAGTCTTGATATGGCGACGCTTTATCGATGACATTTTTGCTGTGTGGACTGGCTCCTTAGAGGAATTAACCTCCTTTATGTCTTCATTAGCTGTAAATTCCTTCAATCTCAAATTTACGATGATTTGTGACCAGAATGTGATACATTTTCTGGATATTTCTATTTACTTAAATTCTGATGGCACCTTGGGCTCTTCATTATACAGAAAGCCCTCTTCAGGCGATACCATCTTGCATGCCACAAGTTCTCATCCCAGGACTCTGGTACAAAGTATCCCATACAGTCAGTACTTACGAATTCAAAGAAATTGTAGTAAGGAAGTAGATTTCGAGACGGAGGCTTCTGCCCTCCAATCTTGACTAATTGCTAGAGGGTATAGTCGTTCAACCCTCAAAAAAGCTTACAAACGAGCAAAAAATAAAAATAGGAAAGATCTAATACATCCTAAGAAATCTCAAACTACTGACCAATCGGTACGACTAATTACCAGGTTCTCTGGTGAACATCAGAAAGTAAGAAAAATTATTGAAAAATTCTGGCCTTTGCTAGCAACAGATGAGATTATCTCCAAATATATTAAGCCATTTCCCCAAATTACCTAAAGAAAATCTAGGTCTTTAAAAGATCAACTAGTTCATAGCCATCTCCAAATCAAGAGGGTTGAGAGTAGAAAGGGTTCGGCCCCATGTGGTCATTGTGAATTTTGCAGGTTTATATATGATTCTACTGAAATAGTTCTCCCCAGGGCCGGCCCAAGACATTGTGCTGCCTGGGACCAAGAATGAAATGCTGCCTCCCCCCCCCAAAAAAAATTCACGCCCACCAAAAGGCCCCCACATTCATTATTTTATATCATGATAACTAAAGGGGACTCGTCATGCTCTATACATGTCAACAGGAGTAAAAAGAGGACCTGTCATGGCTCTATACATGTATATAGGAGTATGAAGGGACCTGTGCATGGCGGGCGGCCGCAATGTCTTTTGCGCAAACTAATCAATGTACGCTAATTGTGTTTTTTTGGTACCAAAAATATGTAGAAGAATACATATTGGCCTAAACTGATGAAGAAATATTTTTTTTTTTTGAAATTTTTTGGATACTTATTATAGCAAAAAGTAAAACATATTGTCAAATATCACCAAAAGAAAGCTCTATTTGCGGGAAAAAAAGAACATCAATTTTATTTGGGTACAGTGTCGCATGACCGAGCAATTGTCAGTTAAAGCGACACAGTGCCGTATCGCAAAAAATGGCCTGGTCATTAAAGGGGTTGTAAAGATTCGTGTTTTTTCACCTTTATGCATTAAGGTGAAAAAACACCTGGCAATTACTGCCCCCCAGGCCCCCCGTTTTACTTACCTGAGCCCGTTCACCTGCTGTGCGCGTCCCCCGGCGTCCTCTTCTCCACTTCTCCACGGAGGATGGCCGTTTATTGGCTAGATTGGATAGATTAATAGCAGCGCAGCCATTGGCTCGCGCTGCTGTCAATCACATCCAATGACGCGGCTCGTGGGTGAGTCGTACACGCCGTTTCTATGGACGCAGTGTGTATGACAGGGAGCGCGCCCGCAAGCTAACCTCCTTGGGAGAGCGCTTCCCAGAAGGGGGTTATCTGATGCAGGGAGGAGCCGAGACAGCCGCCGAGGGACCCGAGAACAAGAGGATCGGGGCCACTCTTTTCCAAACTAACTGCACAGTGGAGGTAAGTATAACATGTCTTTTATTTAAAAAAAATAAAAAACAAAGCCATACAATCGCTTTAAGTGGGCGAATCCTTCCGGTCCTTAAGTGGTTATTCAGGGCTGGGCAAGGCAAGTCCCTCTCAGGCTCTCATGTCTCATACAACTTGTGATGTGTGTTTGTACTTACAGTTTTGCTTTGGACTCCACCACCAGATGCGGGTTGTCACCTGCCACACGTTGCGTATTGTCACCTGCCACACGTTGCGTATTGTCACCTGTCACACGTTGCCGATTGTCACCTGCCACACGTTGCCGATTGTCACTTGCCACACGTTGCGCATGGTCACTTACGTCACCTGCCACACGTTGCGGGTTGTCACTTGCCACGTCACATGCCACACGTTGCGGATTGTCACTTGCCACGACATCACCTGCCACACATTGCAGATAGTCACGTGACACACGTTGCGTATTGTCACTTGCCACGTGACGTCACTTGCCACACGTTGCGGATTCTCACAACGTCACCTGCCACACGTTGCGCGTTGTCACTTGCTGTGTCCCAGAGTGCACACGGCTGCACAGTGAGGGTGGAATTGTGGTGATTCAGGGCGGGCGGTGAGAGATGACATCATCTCTGCTCCGCTGCGCGCTCACTCACTGACTGCTCCAGCCCCCCGCTGCGAGTGTTCTGCTCGCGGCCGCCCCTGTCACCACTAACAGCAGCGGCGCTGGGCTCCTCACAGGCAGCGGCGCCTGCCTGCTCACTCACTGACAGCCCCCCCCCCGCTGCGAGTGTCCTCACACAGGCAGTGGCGCCTGCCCGCTCACTCACTGACAGCCCCCCCCGGCTGCGAGTGTCCTCACACAGGCAGCGGCGCCTGCCTGCTCACTCACTGACAGCCCCCCCCCGCTGCGAGTGTCCTCACACAGGCAGCGGCGCCTGCCCGCTTACTCACTGACAGCCCCCCCCCCCCCGGCTGCGAGTGTCCTCACACAGGCAGCGGCGCCTGCCTGCGCACTCACTGACAGCCCCCCCCCGCTGCGAGTGTCCTCACACAGGCAGCGGCGCCTGCCCGCTCGCTCACTCACTGACTGCCCCCCCGGCTGCGAGTGTCCTCACACAGGCAGCGGCGCCTGCCTGCTCACTCACTGACAGCCCCCCCCCGCTGCGAGTGTCCTCACACAGGCAGCGGCGCCTGCCCGCTCACTCACTGACTGCCCCCCCGCCCCCGGGCTGCGACTGTCCTCACAGGCAGCGGCGTCGGGTTCCTCACAGGCAGCGGAGCAGGCTGGCTGGCGGGCGTCAGTTTGCCGCCCCCCTAAAAGTGCCGCCTGGTACCATGGTACCACCCGGTCCCATCATAGGGCCGACCCTGGTTCTCCCTAATGGAGTCACGTACAGACCAAATTTCTTTAGCAATTGCCAGTCAATTGGCGTTATTTATTTGATGATCTGTGATTGTAAGGCCTTTTATGTTGGTAAAACAAAGAGGCCTTTCTTTCACAGAATGAGAGACCATGTATCTCTCATTCAAAAGAAAAAAATGGAGACTCCTATTAGTAGACATAGTGGTCTTTTCCACTCCTTTGATCTGTCAAAGATTAAATTCTTTGCTTTAGAATACATACCTCTTAATGAAAGAGGTGGGGATGTGGACAAAAATCTCCTACAACGAGAAACCAGATGGATACATACCTTGAGAGCTACTATGTATCCCGGGTTAAATGAGTCCATCAGTTTCAAACCCTTTTTGTAGGATAAAAATAGTTATGCTGTATATGTAGACTCTGTTTAAAACAAATAAAATTTTGTTTTATCTTATTTTTGTTTATTAAATTTGTCTTTATGTACAGGTGACTGAATGTACCATTTCTATATTCCATAGGGGCTCCCTTTAATTATTGATAATCTACATTATATGTAATTGATTTCAATGGAGTTTACCACATTTTTTTAGGGTGGCGTTTCCCCTTTCTTTTGGGGGGGATTTGGTGATCATATGGGCGCCCAGGGCGTTTCTCTTTGTTCTCCTTTGGGAGACAATGTGAGCGCCATCTGACCAAGCCCACCGGATATCCTGGCCCTCTTTTTCTAACATCGTAATGTGCCATTTCTGCCATGATTTTAAAGGGAAGTCTGCCCTTTTCTATACTTTAGGCATGTTTTCCCCTTCCGGATCCGTCTTATGGTGCGTCCAGCTCGTCAGGATGTTTTCTCCTGACGAGCAGGGTGGCGCTTCCGGCGGACGTCTCCGGTTTTCAGTGGTGGAATTGTCACTTCCGGGTCGGATCTGACGATGGGCGGATGTCGGAACTGACGTGCCCGCTCCGCCCATTGATTTGGCGCCATTGTGCGTCCAATGGGAAGGGGGAGGGGGGGTATATAGTCCGGATCGCAGCCTTGCAAATCAGTAGCATGACCAACATTCTGGGGAGAAGACGTTCTTAGATATCAGTCAAAGGTAAATTACTTAGGCACTAGATTTCTTTACGGGCAACATTGGTTTTTATCCTGTTGTCTGGTTTACTTGGTCTTTAATCTAAAATGTTTTTTATATTTTATATATATTTTTTCAGTAAACTGATTGATCGGTTTTGTAAAACAAGTTTTTCGGCAGAGATGCCCTAATGTGGACATACTTTATCCAATTGGATTAACCAGGTATATATCAGCTAGCAAGTATATGGCTAAAATTTTGATTACCAACTAGAGGGGATTATTATATATTTATAGTAATTTCCACTAATTCTTTTTCCTTTAGAGTGGACACTGATTGGGGTACTTTGGAGATATTACCCCCCTTTTTGCCTATTCTAATATTTTTTTACTATCAACAGCCATAAACAGGTAAATACTGATGGGGTATGTGCCGTATAATTAGATGGAGATGCCTTTACTCTTATATATAGATTGTTATTTGACTTCATTAGATTTTTCTTTGTAATTTCCCCCAGATGGCCCTCTGTTCCTGTGCTAGTAATATCCGGGTGGTTATTTGTGCCAGTATTTCTCCCCCTCTATGATACACCATATGATCCCCTCCTTACGGGCGCCCCCGTGTGGGATAGCTCATTGGCTATCTGGTCATTCTTCCTTTTAGATTGTACCATCAAAATTTACAGGTAATGTACTCACAACTGATAATAATAAGGTCATTTATACCTTGAATAAATAGATCCAATTTTGAGATGAACTTTTGAGCAACCATTGGGCTGGTTATGGTTTTCAGTTATCCTTTTTTTTTTTATATTCTGTTTTGTAAATTTGAGTTTGAAATTTGAGTAAATATTATTATGCATTTATTTTCCTTTCTTTGTTTCCAGTATTTGCATGACAAACTCCTGAGGAAGCCTACAAAATGGCGAAACATGTAGAGAATTTTGTCTGTATGCACTTTGGAAACTCTATTATGTTTATTTTGATGGTTCATGTATATTTGTACATATGATTTTTCATATATTTTTTGTAATAACATTATATTTTTTATATTGAATATTGTATAGTTGTTGCACCTTAAAAGTCCCAATACCTTCATATTTCTATATATGATACAAGAGAGGGTCAGAGACTGCGGACATGATACAAGAGAGGGTCAGAGACTGCGGACATGATACAAGAGAGGGTCAGAGACTGCGGACAATGTCCCGATAACATCCCCCCAAACGATAATGTATGCCATTTAATTAATTATGGTTTATGATTGTCTTAGTGATTGATTCACATCACAACTTCATTAATATCTTTTTTTTTTGTATGATTTATGGTTTCGCTCATCACAGATCCCACACATGCAATGCTGCATGTGTGGGGTCAGTGATGAGCGAAACCATAAATCATACGAAAAAAAAAAAAAAAAAAAAAAAAAGGTATTAATGAACTTGTGATGTGAATCAATCACTAAGACAATAAGACATACATAAACCATAATTAATGAAATGGCATGGTCACTTGTTAGGTCCACCATTAAGTTTATTTATTTTAAAGTAACTTACTTGTGCATACAGTAACTAACGATTGCTGCAGGAGCACACAGGAGCCAGAGAGGAGACTACCTGCCTCCAATGGGGGAAAAACAATGCCAGTGGAGTGGAGTAGCAGAACCTGGTGGTGCTCAGGGAAGTAGCACTGGATCTAAGTACCAGGGGCGGGGGGGGGGGGGGGCTGCGGTGTCAACCAGCCCCCAGCCTCACAGCACAGAACGCCAGGGGATGGAACAAGGGGGGCCAACCGTGTAGCATTGATACTATCCGGGGAGAACGGCAGCAGTGGCATCACTAGGGTTGGTGTCACCTGGGTGGAAAAAATTGGTGACACCCCCCTCCACCAAGTATAGTCACCCCTCAGTACAGACACCCCCTCACTAAGAACAGACCCCCCTCCGTTAGTATAGACCCCCCTCAGTACTGACCCTCTCCCTCAGTACAGACACCCCCATTAGTGCAGACACCCCTGTGACGAACGCGCCCGCCTATGGCGACTAGCTAACCGCGACGGGCGTTCCGTGACTGGGGTATATGAGGAACTACAGGAAAAAGGGGGGATTTCTACTGATCATGTAAGACTGGCTGTGGTGATTTCACAGCCCGCACTACCTCTGGCCACCACTAGAGGGAGACTCCACTCCAATCCAGTTAGCTGACCACACACAGGCAGATACGAATCTTACATACAATCTGGTGCACTCTAAGGGTTGGGGAACAGTCTAGCAATTACTACACACTTCTAGGGTTCCTCCAGCTATCCTGCAAGCTTGAACCCCGGTGTTAATAACTCTTCCCGCTGTCCCCACACCCACACACCAGATACAAAATAAACGATAGCCTGCCACCACTCAACAGTTTGTTCGCAGACTGGTCTGCTGAGCCACCACACACACACACACACACACAGATCTCCGTCTGACAGATCTGTCAGCTTACAATCTGCATGCAATCTGCCAACACGCAGTGAAATTGCATACAGATTGGCACGTAACTTAGACTGAGCATTTAGGCACTAAAACAACAACCTCTCCAGAGATATGAGTCCTAGCTTAGTACACAGAAGTCACTTATTAATTTTATCATTTAATATCCCGAAAGTGGGCAGCGCATACAAAGAAAAAAAAAAGAGTTACCAAAAAGATACAAAATATGCAGAAACACACACACTTGGCAATTTGCTATGAAAATAAAAAGGGATAAAAAACAGAAATAAAACTTTACCAAAGTCTTTCCGTTAGTAGAAGCATACTGGAACATGTGGGATCTCCCCAGTCTGAAACTGGCTTCGTGGAAGAACCATGTCCATATTTCAGGCTACCCAATTTATTGAAATATGGATGTGGGCTAGACTTTAGCCCTTGGCCAATCAACCCTGGGGAGAGTTCCGGTCTCAGCCCACCAGGTTTTGTGTTCTGAAACTACTAGCGTCGATTTGGCCCAGAACGGCACTGATTGCTGGGTCATGTATGTGATTTCCGATACCAGCGCATCAGACCCATCACGACAGTACCAATCGCCGCCTGCCTGTCGCAGTCCAGCGCAGTATAACAGTTTTTTGTATTTTTCTAGGATTCTACACACGCTACAAATACCGATTTACATGTACACGTAACCCATCACGTGTACGATCAAAAGGGATTATTTTCATCTCTCTGCGGCTAATATTTTAGCTTTTATGAGACATAAAATAGATTCCTCAGATCTGATGTTATAAAACAGTCTTCAGACTGGCTGGGTCCTTATGAATTCCCCCTGTGGAGCTGTATTGCCATTCTGGCTAGGATTCCCTTTGAGGGCTGCAGCAAGGTGGCAATATGTTTACATGTAAATGGACCTTTTATTGGCATCTAGGTGTCAACTGGCCTCAAAGCTGATTCTGTCCCTTTTAAATGCTAAATGACAGACCATCTGTGCATGGCTGCTATTGAATGCAATATTTGTAATAACCAAAAATTAACTACATCTACAGTTACATCACATCTTGCTCAGACAAAACTATCATTATCTTTCCATGAATGTCACAACCCCCTTTAGTGCAGACCCCCCATCAGTATAGAATCCCCCTTAATGCAGAACCCCCCATCAGTATAGAATGATGAATCCCCCTTAGTGCAGACACCCCACCAGTATAGACACCCCCTTAGTGCAAACCTCTGCAGTATAGATAGTGACACCCCCCTTAGTGCAGACCCCCCATCAGTATAGAATCCCCCCTTAGTACAGACCCCCGCAGTATACACACCCCCCCATTTAGTGCAGACCTCCGCAGTATAGACATCCCACTTGGCGCAGACCCCCCATCAGCATAGGCACCCCTCTCCCCGTACATGTACATCTACTTAAAATAAAGTTACTCTTTCGTTCATGGACGGACACAGCTTCCGTTTGACAAGTGGGTATTATCCTTCATTTAGGAGTGACTAGGCAGAAAACTTGTAGAAAGTGTTAACACACCACACCTTATACAGCACCGCCCAGGGGGGCGGACCCTCTGGGTATAATCCCTCTCTCTGCACCTCGCAGATCAGTTTTTTTCTGCCTAGCATAGGAGAAGAACATGACTCCCTTCGGGCCCATTGGTCCGGGAGGTTTTTTTCTACGTTTTTTGTTCCTGCGATCTTCGATCAACTGCCGACTGGGTGATAGGCTGGATCCCAGATCCTTGTAGTCTTCCCAGTTTCGGCCATCGAGCGTGTGCTGACCCTAGCTACACGCTGGGTTTTTCATGACATGCCCGTCGCTCCACGGGTGGCCTATGAGCTTCGCGCTCCAGGGCATGCATATGATTGGTCTCTATGGCACAATCACAGCATGCCGGGCCAACAGTCACCTCCATAACTGCGTGGATGAAGATCTGTCCGGAATGTCTTCCAGCATGATCCACGCAGGAAGGGTAAGTAGCTCCCCTGCTTTGGCCGGGTGACTTGGCTGGACATTCCTGGAGAGATCAAGTGTTTTTTTGCCCTTTCTTTCCTCTCTCCCTGCCTTCCCTCCTCCCTGGGCTCTGAAGCTAAGGCTGGCTGCTGGGTGCTAGGGGGTCACCTGGGGGGCTCCATCTGGAGCAGGGCTGCGCTGTAGACTGTCATTAATATGTCAATGTGCTTCTTACCTGTGTGTGTTTTCTCCCTCCAAGCTGTCGGCGGGCATTTTCTTGTGGTCCATGCCTGTTTTGGCCTCTAACGCTCGGCGGCCATTTTCTTGTGGTTCGCGGCCGCTTTGGCCTCTGTCGACTGCTCGGCTGGCCATTTTCTTTAGGTCCACACTGTTCTTCAGCACGGCCGCTCGGCGGCCATTTTGTGGAAGTCTTCAGCCTCTAGGGTGCATTCTACAGGCGCGAAAGTATACAGACACACGCTGACAAGATCAGACTGACACAGGCAACGGTGGGAGAGCATCTCAGGTGGGAGCAGATGGCAGCAGTAGTGGTACAGCTTTAAGGGTGGTGAGTCCTCTGGGAGACCTCTGCATCTCTGTAACAGCTAGGAGGGTAGCCTATTGATACCTTGCTTGGAGTCCCTGTGGGTGTCAGGCGCGTGGGTCAGCGTGACGTCAGAAGCAGATGTCTTTTTCCCTGAAACACCTGAGTTGGCAGCTGGTGCCCCTGATGTATCTGTGGGCGCTATGTTGGCAATCCTGATGGCTTTGTTGCCAAGGTAGAAGCGGCACATGGGAAATGCCCCCTTCCCCCGCAATCTTCTGGGGATAATTCTGATGCAGAACCAGGCCCGGCTGTGGCTCATGGCCCTGATTCTGATGCACCAGAGACTGCGGACTGTGACCGGTCGGACAGTGAGAATGACTCCAGGTCCGGGTCAACACGCGAAAAGGCTTTGGTATCTGACCTTATCACTGCAGTGCGGGATACGCTGAAATTGGAGAATGCTGCAGAAGCAGCAGAGACGGCGGTCCGATTTGGCTTCCGTAAGCCGGCCCGCACTGCTAAGGTGTTTCCTTGTGTGTCTTATCTTGATAAGCTTTTATACAAGGAGTGGGAAAACCCACATAAGGTTTTTTTGCAGCCCCGGTACCCCTTTGAGGAGAGTTTCCTGAAAAAATGGTCCTCTCCTCGATAGTGGACCCCCCTGTGTCCAGACTTAACAAGGGGGCTCCTGTCTTCAAGGACCCTGTGGACAAGAAGGCTGAGGCACTCGCTCGCTACCTATACACTGTGGTGGTCTCAGCGGTGCGTCCAGCATTGGCTGGAGCTTTGGTGTCTCAGACACTTACTGAGTGGGCAAAGATGCTACTCCAGGCGCGGGAGGCTCCTCCGAATGAGGTAGCTTTGGCCGACCAGTTGGTACAGGGCCTTAAGTTTGTCTGCAAATCAGACATGGATACTATCCTCTTGCTGTCTAGAGCCTCGGGTTATGCGGTGGTGTTATACCACCTGGTTTGGCTAAGTGCTGGTCTACAGACCAAAAAAACTTCCAAGAAGGCCTTATTGGACCTGCCCTTTAGCGGTGACAGTCTTTTTGGAGCCTCTCTGGATGACATCGTTAAGGATTCCACAGGAGGTAAGAGCTTGCTGCTCCCGCAATCCAAAAAGGGGTAAGGAGCCACGCCATAGGCTAGGGCTCTCTTTCACCTCGCACAAGTGGTCTTTCGTCCGCCTAGTGCAGCAAGTAAAGGACCCCAGGCCGATAAAGCGCCTGCTGAGGGACAGAAGCGTCCCTGGGTTCGCAAGCCCAACCTTGCTTGACTACCGAACAGATTTTTTCCCTCTAAACCGCCAGCTTCAGCCGACTCGTCGGGAAGTCCTATATGGGGCAGTTCAAGACCTGCTGATACGCAGGGTGGTCCTTCCTGTCTCAGTACAGGAAAGGATTCAGGGGTTCTACTCTAATCTGTTCGTAGTGCTGAAGACGCTCTGTTGTCACTGCCCTCCATCCGGGGGATTTTCCGCCATCCTTGGTAGTCAAGGACGCATGCTTGCATGTTCCCATATGCACCAGGCATCAGAGATGTCTGGGTTGGGCGGCCAGGGAAGACCACTACCAATGGTGGCTCTCCCCTTTGGCCTGGCATCGGCACCAAGGGTGTTCACCAAGGTGCTTGCCCCGATTCTGGCCCTACTACTAAGACAGCGTGGCATCGCTATCATGGGCAACTTGGACGTTCTTCTTCTGAGGGCCACCTCAAACTCAAAATTAGAGGTGAGCGTGTCTATAACCTGTCAGACCCTCCGTTTCTTGGTTGGGTGCTGAACACTCATAAGTCAGTATCGGTACCTTCTCAACTCCTAGTGTATCTAGGGTTGATTCTGGCGAAAGTTTTTTTCTCCCTATGGGAAGGTTGCAGACCCTTCGGGCTGCAGTGTGGCAGTTGACATCCCAAAGAGGATTGTCATGCCACTTTTTTCAGGCGAGTCCTGGGCCTTATGGTGGTCTCCGTCGAGGCAGTACCATATGCACTATTTCACACGCGAGTGTTACAGAAGGTAATTCTGTCCAGAAGGGTCAAGTGCCCTTCATCCCTGGATTGTCAAAATCGGGGTGAGCCACCCAATAAGGACCTTGATAGTTGGTGGCCGACATCACCGGCATTTCTGTCCGGGAAGTCGTTCCTTCCTTTTTACTGGATGGTGGTCACGGCGGAAGCCTGTCTTCCCGGTTGGACAGGAGTCTGGGGAGCTCAGTCAACCTGGGTCGCTGGACTCCAGAGGAATTCCACTTGCCGATCATTGTCCTGGAACACCGGGCAATCTGGCTTTGCCTCTCCACATGGTCTCAGAGGCTACAAAGGCGTCCAGTCAGAATCCAGTCGGACAAACACCACGGTGGTGGCATACGTCAATCATCAAGGAGGAACAAGCAGCTCTGCTGCAGCATCGGAGGTCGCTCACCTCCTAAGGGGGGCAGAAAGGAGCATACCAGGCTTGCCGGCCGTATACATTCCGGGTGTGGAAAACTGGCAGGCGAACTACCTGAGTTGCCAGATGTTGGACCAAGGAGAATGGTCTCTACACCCGGAGGCATTTCAGCTCCTTTGCCAGAGGGGAGGCACGCCAGTCGTATATCTCCTGGCTTCTCGACTCAATCGGAAGGTATTGAGGTTTGTGGCCAAGTCAAGAGACCCATGGGCAAACACGACAGATGCGTTGATGGCACCGTGGAGTCAGTACCGGCTAATCTATGCCTTTCCTCCTCTGAAGCTCCTTCCTCAGCTGCTTCGCAGACTGGAGGCAGAGAGGATTCCAATGGTCCCAATTGCTCTGGATTGGCCTCGGCATTCCTTGGTACGCCGATCTAGTGCGTCTGGTAGCAGATGCCTTTTGGTGTCTACCGCTAAGCAAGGACCTGCTGTAGCAAGGTCCCATACGCCATCCTGTTTTTACAGTCACTGGCTTAACGGCATGGCTATTGACAGCCAGGTGCTAAGAGACCGGGGCCTGTCAGACTCTGTGATCTCTACCATGAGGAGTGCTCGGAAATCATCCCCTAGGAAGATTTACCATCGCACTTGGAAGACCTACATATCCATTTGTGAGGAAATGAGGTGGCATCCGCGTACTTATTTGGTTCCAGAGTCCTGCTGTTCTTCAGCAGGGAACAGGCTGAAAAATGTTACTTTAAGTACAATTAGGGGGCAGGTATTTGCCCTGGCAGTCTTTTTTAACGACCCCTGGTGGCTCACTCTCTAGTGAGAATGTTTGTACAGTGGGTTCTGCAGGCGGCCCCTTCGGTCCACCCCCACTACCTCCGTGGGGCTTGTGTAGCAGACGTCCTTTTGGCGTCTACCACTACGAGAGTACCTGCTGTCGCAGGGTCCCATATGCCATCCTGCTTGCAGTCAATGGCTTTAACGGCATGGCCTCTAAGTGCCTCAGAGACCACCGTTTGAGAACATCTCGGAGATTCCCTTGTTGACACTTTCTCAGAAAGTGGTCTTTTTGGTGGCTTTTATGCCAGTTAAGACGGGTTTCTGAGCGGGTAGCCTTGTCATGCAAGCCTCCCTATCTGATCTTCCACAAGGATAAGGTGGTGCTGCGTCCGCCGCCTTCTTTTCTTCCTAAGGTCTTGTTTCGACCTTCCATCTCAAGGAAGACATTGTACTGCCATCCTTGTGTCCTCATCCGTTGAATCCTAAGGAGACGACGTTGCATTCCTTGGACGTCGTCCAAACTCTGAGAGAATGCTTGTCTGGTACTGCTCCCTCCCGGAGTCCAGACTCACTGTTTATTTCAGTGGCTGGTCCCAAGTAGGGCCCAGCGGTCTCGTCGGCCACCATCTCTAGGTGGATCTGACAGATCGTGATCAGGCTTACGCCATGAAGGGTCAGGCGCCTCCCTTTCCCAGCTCATTCGACCAGGGCAAGAGGTGCCTCTTGGTGTTACATCAGTTAAGACGGTTTTCTGAGCTGGCAGCCTTGTCATGCAAGGCTCCTTATCTGATCTTCCACAAGGATAGGTGGTGCTGCGTCCGCAGCCTTCTTTTCTTCCTAAGGTCGTTTCGACCTTCTATCTCAAGGAAGACATTGTTCTGCCATCCTTGTGTCCTCATCTGTCGAATCCTAGGAAACGACGTTGTATTTTTTGGACGCTGTCCGAGCTCTGAGAGCATCAAGCGTCTGTTTCACCAGGTGTGTAAGGCGGCGACCTGCTCGTCCGTTCACACTTTCACTAAACTTTACAAGGTGATGTGTTTGCATCTTCGGATGCTTCTTTCGGCCACAAGGTATTGCGGGCGGCTGTTTAGAGTTGCAACTCCTCCATCGAGGAGCTCTGTTTTGTTTTGGGGTGAAGTTGTTTTAATGCTGTTCCCATCCCTCGTTTTTGACACTGCTTTGGGACGTCCCACTTGTCAATAAGAAGCTGTGTCCGTCCATGAACGATAGAGTAAATAAGATTTTTGTACTCACCGTAAAATCCTTTTCTCTGAGTTCATGGACGAACACAGCACCCACCCCTCGTTTTTAAGTTTGTACTGCTTTTTGACTAACTGATCTGCGAGGTGCAGAGAGAGGGATTATACCCAGAGGGTCCGCCCCCTGGGCAGTGCTGTATAAGGTGTGGTGTGTTAACACTTTCTACAAGTTTTCTGCCTAGTCGCTCCTAAATGAAGGATAATACCCACTTGTCTATAGGAAGCTGTGTCCGTCCATGAACTCAGAGAAAAGGATTTTACAGTGAGTACAAAAATTCTATTTTACGGTACAGACCTCAGAACAGCACAGCCGCGGACATGTACACAAAACGGGGTGTGTCCCTCGGGCTCCTCCTCCTCACTGGATGTTCACAGAGAGGAGGAGGAGGCACCAGCGGCTTCAGTCCCCATTGACACGAGCGAGTGTAGGGCAGCGGGCGCTGGCGGTTTTAGCGGGCTCGACTTCTGGGTTGCAGGAGCTACGGTCACCTGACCAGCCGCATCACACAGGCTCCAACGAACACTGTTTCCCGACGTGGCTGGGGATGACCTCAAGCAGGAAAAGAGGGCACGGCTAACGCCCACGGCTCAGTGTGGAGACTGAGGCAGGGTACAGCGCTTTCACCTCCGTTCGGAGTGGCGGGCGGGGCATAGTGCTGCACTCAGATAGAAGAGATCATCCCAAAATCGATTTTTAGCGGTCGCAGCATCGATGCTGCGATTAAATTCAATACCCCTACTGCAGTGTAGTTGAGCATCTTATCTGGAGTGCCAGCCTCACCAGCTGAAGCGGCCTATATGACAAGCCTGACTTTATTTCTTCTTTGTGAGTATATTACCATTGTGTGTTTTTAATAAAATATTTTGCGCCCTCTTGTGTATGTTATTGCAGTGTTTGGAGGACCACCCAGTCTGAGGAGGGCTGCATCGTTGAAACCATTGCATAGTTACATAGTTAGTCAGGTTGAAAAAAGACACAAGTCCATCCAGTTCAACCATAAAAAAATAAAATAAAAAATATA
Organism: Rana muscosa; assembly: GCA_029206835.1. Lineage (NCBI taxonomy): Eukaryota > Metazoa > Chordata > Amphibia > Anura > Ranidae > Rana > Rana muscosa. Next base: position 72,606,607 of record CM055117.1, read on the forward strand.
GTACAATCCCCCATACCCAATTCTATACCCACAGTTGATCCAGAGGAAGGCAAAAAAAAAAACAGCAGAGCATGATCCAATTTGCTACAGCAGGGGAAAAAATTCCTTCCTGATCCCCCGAGAGGCAATCGGATTTTCCCTGGATCAACTTTACCTATAAATGTCAGTACCCAGTTATATTGTACATTTAGGAAAGTATCCAGACCTTTCTTAAAGCAAGCTAGCCAGAAAAACCTCTGGAGGGAGTCTATTCCACATTTTCACAGCTCTTACTGTGAATAAACCTTTCCGTACATCCCAATGTGCATTTTCTCTCACTTACCTTATCCCCAGGAGGTTTAAAATCTTGTCAGTTTATATGACTTTTTTAAATGATTTTCAAATTCCATCACTTCCTAAAGATGGTCTCTCAGCAGGTCATCTCCCAGAAGCCTTCACTTCCTTGTTGCATCACAGACGAGGGTGTGATAGTGTGTGTTCACCACTCTGGACGACACCTCCCACATTACAATACTACCTTCTACCCACTTCTTATACAATCTGATTGTTCAATCTCCTTTAGATCTCCCATCAGCTATGTAGTACAAGGGCCTGTCTGATTTGAAACAAATTGAATTGTTATTATTATTATACAGGATTTATATAGCGCCAACAGTTTACTCAGCGCTTTACAATATAAAAGGGAGACAATACAGTTAGAATACAAGAGGATTAAGAGGGCCCTGCTCAGAAGAGCTTAAAATCTAATAGGGTGGGGCAGGTGGTACAAAAGGTTGTAACTGTGGGGAATGAGCTGATGGAAGTGGTAAAAGATTAATTGGAGACGTGATAGGCTTCCCTGAAGAGATGAGTTTTCAGGGATCGCCTGAAGGTAACAAGAGTAGGGGATAGCCAGACAGGTTGAGGTAGCGAGTTCCAGAGGATGGGAGAGGCTCTGGAGACGAGCATGGGAGACGAGGGAGCTTGAGAGTAGGAGGTCTTGAGATAAGCAGGGAGGACAATTTGGGTGATATTTGGAGACAAGATCGGTGATGTAGCTCGGGGCAGAGTTGTGGATGGCTTTGTATGTTGTGGTTAGTATTTTGAATTTAATTTGCTGGGCGATTGGAGGAGAGGGTGGGGTGCAACAGATCAAAAAACGTACAGTTCGGATCGTTCCCCAGTAATATCCACATCTCCCCCACTGTAATGTCCACATCTCCCCCCACTGTAATGTCCACATCTCCCCCCACTGTAATGTCCACATCTCCCCCCACTGTATATACGATTGTCTGCTTGCTTACCACTACAGAATAGAAGGACACAAGCAGGCAGATCCACGAGCAGTTGAGGTGGGTGATGATGACGTCAGCGCGCCACTCACCTAGGCTGCCGCCGGGTGAACCAAGATGGCCGCCGCTCCAGAGCTTGGCCGAGGCAGCGGAGCTCAATCCGCGGATCGCGTGGTGTACCGATCCGAACATGTTGACTCGTTCGGATCACGGATCAGTGACGATCCGTTGTACCACTAGTTGGCAGACACTGAGCGGTTGGTAAGGTAGATAAGTCTGGCAGCGGCATTCATGATAGATTGAAGAGGAGATAGCCTATGGAAAGGCAGGCCAATGAGAAGGGAGTTGCAATAGTCAAGACGAGAGATAACAAGGGAGTGAATGAGGAGCTTGGTGGTTTCATTTGTTAAAAAGGGCAAATTTTAGAGATGTTACCGAGGTGAATTCTACAAACTTTTGACAACGATTGGAGTTGAGGCTGAAATGACAAGTCAGAGTCTAGGATTACCCCTAGTACCCTGGCGTGAGGGGAGGGACTGATAGCTGCATTGTTCATTTTGATGAAAAAGTCATTGAGGGGGGCACGGGCGGGGGGGGGGGAATATTAATAGCCATTTTATAGAGATTTTGTTTAAGGAAGTGGTGTGACATCCATGTTGATATGTCAGTTACTAAAGCGAGAGGAGACTGAAGGAGTGAGGTGAGGAGTAGACAGACAGAGTTGGGTGTCATCGGCTTATAAGTGGTATTGGATTGGTCAAGAGTGTCCTCCTATTCCATAGGTCTGGTAACTCTAAAGGAAATTGTACAGAGATTATACGATCAGATTGCATAGTGTATGGCTATCAGGAGGTAGTGGACAGAGACACTCAGTTGTCTGGCCTCGATCACATCTCCATGTAGCGAAAACTCACATGCCCGCATGCATTTTTTGGGGGGTGTTTTGGAGCGTTTTCACTCGTCACGCATAGGGCAGCCCATTCACTTGAATGGGCTGCCCTACGCATGACAATGGTCCCAGAGAAGCTACAGAACTTTTTTTTGAGCTGAGCATGTTGCGTTACCGCAGTATTTTGGTACGTTTGCTGCACTTGGGGTGCCTTTAACATGTATTAACAACACAAACATAATGCACATTTGCAGCGTTTCTGAAATGCAGGGCAAAGCGCGCATTTTCTGTGCAGTTTGCCGTGCATTTGGAAACTCACAGATTTGGATGGAGCCTCATTGTTCTTTTGTAAACACACCAATTTCACTTTCAGGCTCTATTCACACCTAGTAGTGGGAGCGCATGTTTTTGGGCTTGGTTTTCCATTAACACACGTAGGGCAGCCCGTTGATTTCAATGGGCTGTGTTACACTTGGCAAAGTAGCGCATGTGATATTTTGGCATGGTGAGAGTTGCACATTTTTTTACTGTGCGTTTTTGCTGCATTTGTCACCTGCTTTTTCATGTGGCAAAATGTGTTTGGTGTGCCCCTAAAAATTTATGACACTGAAAGCGCAACTAGGTAACTTTAGGTGTATAAATGTGGCCAAACACTATCCAATCTGTACAATCTCCTTTAGATTTACCAAAACTATATAATACAGTAGGACGACACACCATCTATCCAATCAGGCAGGTCCTTAGCCTACATCAGGGGTGTCCTGTGGGCTGCATGTGGCCCCAGGGTGTTTAGCATGCGGCCTGAGCCCGTCTGGAGGGACGCTGGGGAAGCCAAGCAAATGCATGCATGGAGGGATGCCGGGAATGCTGTGGAAACATAGTTAGTTGATGGGTGAAGGGTGTGTGCCAGGGAGGTTACTCCTTTCTGTGTCTTACTGGTTTCTCGGTCCCAAGTCTACATACCAGCAAATAATGAAGCTTTCTGAGAAATACAGCAGGGCTAAGGTATGGCCTTGTTCTCAAAATCAAAGAAAGCTTTTATTTTTCTGCAACCAAGTTACATTAATGGTATATTGGTACACAGAGGAACTAGATTTTAGGGGGAAAAAAGTGAGCTTAGCCTTTAAGCTGAACTCCACACGTTTTTTTTTTTTTTTTGCATAGTCAACTTAGTTCAGCTTGGACAAATGTAAATATAACAATAGCACAGATCCACTGGATGAAGACGTTAGAGGATCCTTGAAAAGCCATTTGTGCCTCTCAGATAAGTAGCCACTAATCCCAATTATTTTTTTAGCTATCTGTAAGGGGAGTATTCATTTGATTGACTACAAGTGTAAAAGAATGATTCTTCTTACTGACCACCAAACTAATGCACCATGAGCTGTAGGTATCATAAATATTGGCAAGGGTTTCCAGAGATGTAAAAGTTATTTCAAGGGTTCCTCTGTGTTAAAATGCTTGTGAAAGGCTGCTTTAGACGATCTCATACTGCAGAGATAAAGCTATAAGGCTGTTGGCACACAAAGTACACTGCTGTTTTTCAGGAGGAATTCAAGACAAATAAGGTAAATCTTTCAAGGTACTGCGAAAGCCCTGTACACACGGCCCGAGAATCCCGTCAGGAAAAAAACTGTTTTTCCTGACGAGATTCCTGGCAAGCTTTTCTTGCCAAGCCGTTCATACAGACAGCCATTCAAAAGAACCGCTGTTCTTTTGAATGGCAAGAACGCAGTGACTTCATCGACTACGACGAGCATGCACTCGTCACATTCAATGCCGTCGCCGCCATCTTGCTTCACCCTCCACTACCCTTGTAAGCTACCACGTATGCGTCAAAGTCTCATCGAGCATGCGCGGGCTTACCGGAGGACAGGTAAGCTTGTCGCCTCATACACACACACACGGTTTTCCTCTTCTCTTCTATTTTTCTCGTCGAGATTCCCGGCAGTTTTCTCGACGAGAAAACATACACACGACCGGTTTTCTTGGCAAAAAGCTTTGCCAGCAGTTTTCTTGCCGAGAAAACCGGCCGTGTGTACGAGGCTTTAGGCTCAATGACCATTTCTGGATGTGCCCTAGGATATTGCAAATTTTCACTTTTTGAGTTCAGGCCAACTTTACAACTCTAAATAAGATATACAGGCACATGTCAAAATTAGAATATCAAAAAACGAATTTATTTTAGTAATTAAATTAGAAAAGTGAAACCCATATACAGTTGCAAAAAAAAGTATGTGAACCTTTTGGAATGATATGGATTTCTGCACAAATTGGTCATAAAATGTGATCTGATCGTCATCTAAGTCACAACAATAGACAATCACAGTCTGCTTAAACTAATAACACACAAAGAATTCAATGTTACCATGTTTTTATTGAACACACCATGTAAACATTTACAGTGCGGGTGAAAAAAGTATGTGAACCCCATAGACTAATGAGATCTCCAAGAGCTAATTGGAGTGAGGTGTCAGCCAACTGGAATCCAATCAATGAGATGAGATTGGAGGTGTCGGTTACAGCTGCCCTGCCCTATAAAAAACACACACCAGTTCTGGATTTGCATTTCACAAGAAGTATTGCCTGATGTGAATGATGCCTCGCACAAAAGAGCTCTCAGAAGACCTACGATTAAGAATTGTTGACTTGCATAAAGCTGGAAAGGGTTATAAAAGTATCTCCAAAGGCCTTGCTGTTCATTAGTCCACGGTAAGACAAATTGTCTATAAATGGAGAAAGTTCAGCACTGCTGCTACTCTCCCTAGGAGTGGGCGTCCTGTAAAGATGACTGCAAGAGCACAGCGCAGACTGCTCAATGAGGTGAAGAAGAATCCTTGAGTGTCAGCTAAAGACTTACAAAAGTCTCTGGCATATGCTAACATCCCTGTTAGCGAATCTATGATACGTAAAACACTAAACAAGAATGGATTTCATGGGAGGATACCACAGAGGAAGCCACTGCTGTCCAAATAAAACATTGCTGCACGTTTACAGCTTGCACAAGAGCACTTGGATGTTCCAAAGCAGTACTGGAAAAATATTCTGTGGACAGATGAAACCAAAGTTGAGTTGTTTGGAAGAAACACACAACACTATGTGTGGAGAAAAAGAGGCACAGCACACCAACATCAAAACCTCATCCCAACTGTGAAGTGTGGTGGGGGCATCATGGTTTGGGGCTGCTTTGCTGCATCAGGGCCTGGACGGATTGCTATCATCGAAGGAAAAATGAATTCCCAAGTTTATCAAGACATTTTGCAGGAGAACTTAAGGCAATCTGTCCACCAGCTGAAGCTCAACAGAAGATGGGTGTTGCAACAGGACAACGACCCAAAGCATAAAAGTAAATCAACAACAGAAGAGCTTAAACAGAAGAAAAGACGCCTTCTGGAGTGGCCCAGTCAGAGTCCTGACCTCAACCCGATTGAGATGCTGTGGCATGACCTCAAGAAAGCGATTCACACCAGACATCCCAAGAATATTGCTGAACTGAAACAGTTCTGTAAAGAGGAATGGTCAAGAATTACTCCTGACCGTTGGGCACGTCTGATCTGCAACTACAGGAAACGTTTGGTTGAAGTTATTGCTGCCAAAGGAGGTTCAACCAGTTATTAAATCCAAGGGTTCACATACTTTTTCCACCTGCACTGTGAATGTTTACATGGTGTGTTTAATAAAAACATGGTAACATTTAATTCTGTGTGTGTTATTAGTTTAAGCAGACTGTGATTGTCTATTGCTGTGACTTAGATGAAGATCAGATCACATTTTATGACCAATTTGTGCAGAAATCCATATCATTCCAATAGGGTTCACATACTTTTTTTTGCAACTGTATTTTATATAGATTCATGACACATTTCATGAAGGGCAAGCCGACATGGACTGATTGTGGGGTGACGGCCCTGCTGGGTCCATCATGCTTGTGTCAAACGGAGAACCCCCCCCTTCTTTTTTCCATACTTGTGTATCTGTTTCACTCTCAGTTTTTTCAACTGATGGCTATGTTTACAGTTGTTTGGATATATTGAGGCCGTCCTTTCTTTTTTCTTCAGATGGACGGCGGTAGTTGGGCTGCCTGAGGTCCAACTGGGTCTACTGCTCGGTGCGTTAGCAATGTTCGAGGTGTCTGTATAAGTGGTATGACCTGGTATGTGAGCCGAATGTTATGTTTACCACGTCCTATTCATTGGCTTACCGCATGGTGTGCTACCCTCAGGGGAGTCTGATTGTGGGCCTTTACTGTAGACCTCTGTATCCATTAGATTACCAAATTTGAATTTGAACACAGTTGTACTGTTTCCTTTCTGTACCCTTTTTCTTTTGCAATTCTCAATAAAATGTATATTTGAAAAAAAAAAAGATTCATGACACATATATTTCATGCATTTCTTCCTTGAATTTTGATGATATATGGCTTACAGCTAGTGAAAACCTGACATTCAATATCTCAGAAAAGAATATTACATAAGACCAATAAAAAGAAATATTTTATATTACAGAAATGTTTGCTTACTGAAAAGTATTACCATGTACAGTATAGTATGCACTCAATACTTGGTCGTGCTCCTTTTGCATGAATTACTGCATCAATGCAGCGTGGTATGGAGGCGATCAGCCTGTGGCACTGCTGAGATATTATGAAAGCCCAGGTTGATTTAAAGGGGTTGTAAAGATTCAAGTTTTTTCACCTTAATGCATTCTAAAATGCATTAAGGTGAAAAAACATCTGTGGATTAGCGCGCCGCCCCCCCCCGAGCCCCCTTTTACTTACCCTCGAAAGTCCCACGCCGGCTTCTCGGCTCATTCATTGGTTGATTGATTGAAAGCAGCGCAGCCATTGGCTCGCGCTGCTGTCAATCACATCCAATGACGCAGCATGCCGGGGGGCGGGGCCGAGTGATACAGTGAGCGGCTATAGCCGCCGGCTGTATCACTGCAGCGCACTCACAAGAACTCACCACCATGCGAGCTCGCTCGCATGAAGGAGGAAATTTCTTGCAGGGAGGAGCCGAGACAGCCGCCGAGGGACCCCAGAAGACCAAGTTCGGGGCCACTCTGTGCAAAACGAGCTGCACAGTGGAGGTAAGTATAACATGTTTGTTATTTTTATTTTTTCTCTTAATTTTACTTTTAGTGTTCCTTTAATAGTGGCCTTCAGCTCGTCTGCATTGTTGGGTCTGGTGTCTCTCATCTTCCTCTTTGCAATACCCCACAGATTCTCTATGGGGTTTTGGTCACGCGAGTTTGCTGGCCAATCAAGGACAATGATACCATGATCATTGAACCAAGTATTGGTACTTTTGGCATTGTGGGCAGGTGCCAAGTCCTGCTGGAAAATTAAATCAGCATCTCCATAAAGCTGGTCAGCGGAGGGGAGCATGAAGTGCTCTAGAATTTCCTGGTAGAGGACTGCACTGACTTTGGACTTAATAAAACACAATGGACCAACACCAGCAGATGACATGTCTCCCCAAATCATCACTGACTGTGGAAACTTCACACGGAACCTCATGCAACTTAGATTCTGTGCGTCTCCACTCTCCCTCCAGATTCTGGAACCTTGATTTCCAAATAAAATAGAGGAATTTTTCCACAGTCAGTGATGCTCTACCATTTATAGATCATCCTGAATTTATTTTTTTAATTAATACAAGGTGTTCTCTGATTGGACAAAAAGACGGAGAAAAGGGCCCGGTGACTTTAAAAGCTCCACATCATCCAATCAGAATATTCCTCTTGTTGAAAAAATACATACACATACTATGAATGCCAGAGGTGCATAGCAAGTGACCCCCTGTTGTCACTATGCAGAGGGGGAAGCGGGGGACCTAGAAGAGCACAGCTCTCAGTGTATGTATCATGGACTGCTACAATGATTTACAACATTCTCAGTGGCCCTCTGGATATCAGCCAAACTTCAATTAAATGCCAAAGTATAAAAAAAAACAGTAATAAGTCATGAGCATAAGTCTATTAATGAGTTTTTCTCATTTGTTGGTCTAGTGATGTTTTTTGTCAGTCTAGTTGTGTCTTTTTTTTTTTAAACTTTTTCATACTGAAAAGGTATTTCTCCTTGAGGGGATACAAAATAGTCGGCAAAGGTGTTCCGGACCAGCATGCCGCTAGCAGGCCCTCGGACGGTGCTCCATGACACGTCATGTAACGGGTTATTAAGGATGTGCTCGAACACAAAACCATCTCTTAGAAGCACCACATTATGCAGAACACAAGCGGCCTTTATAATGTCCTGGACAAAGTTGGCTTCTAACTGAATGGGAGAATAGAAAACCCGCCATTTGTTGGCCAGGATCCCAAAGGCACCATCTATCATCCTTCTCGCACGGATCAGCCTGTAGTTGAAGACTTTGCGGATCGGGGTTATGTTCCTGGTGGGGAAGGGTCTCAAGATATTCTCCGATAGTCCAAAAGCCTCGTCGGCAACAAAGACGCACGGCATGGGATTACTACTTGATCCAGGTAAAGGTCTGTATTCCGGTAACTTCAATTTGCCCTCTTTTAGCTTGCGACCCAAGGTAGACTTCTTAAAAATACTGCAGCAGCCTGTGGCTCCGTAAGCACCGACATCTATGGTGATAAAACTGTAGTTACTATCTACCAAGGCCAGCAATACAAAAGAATGTTTACTGGCATCCCAGTGCCTCTTCCCGCTATTCGGTGGCATTTTCATCCGAATGTCTTTGGCATCTAGAGCTCCAACACAGTTCGGGAAGCTGGTAGTGGCATAGAAGTCATCAGCTATTTGCATCCACTTCTCTTTGGTTGGCTCTGGCATAAAGACTTTAAACAGAGTGTCACATATCGCTTTGCAGGTCTCCCGAACGATTAACCTGATGGTTGCTTTTCCGATCAGAAATCGGAAATGGAGGGAAGTGAAACTTTGTCCGGTGGCCAGGTATCTGTCAAATGATAAATTCAGTTAAAGAGGATGCAAACCCTATTAAATTTTTTTTAAAAACCTGTAAGACAAAAGCATTGCATACTAGCTCATTATGAAATACTTAATTTAGAACAAAGTCCCCGCAGCGGCGCCTGTACACCACTGAGACGACTGACATCTTCCCTGGTGTTTATTCCAGGTTCGCGAGCTCCGATGCTGTTATTGGCTGATGTCACTCCCGGGCATGCAGGCGGGAGCCGCCGGTCACCGTTTTGCCGCGTTTCCAGGTGTTTTGCCATGTTTGCGTTTGGAAACGTTTAAAAATATATATTATATATATTTTTTTCAAATAGCCAAAAATGAAAAACGCCTGTTAATGAAAACGCAGCTAAATGTGAGTTAGCGCGTTTACAAGCTGTTACAGGCCTTTCAAATGCCTCTGAACATCCGTCCTGAACGCATTTTTTTGCATTCCAATTTTTTTTTTTCGAAACTCAACTGCCTAGAAACGACCCTGTGTACATGTTCTGATAAAATAACATAAAGGAGAGTTCAGGAATATTTAAAAAAAAACGCCCCAACTGCTCCTAAACGTCCATTTACCAGCAGCAGTGTACGCGAGGCCTTAAAGCTAAAATGAAAAAACAAACCCATACTTAAAAAACAGAAAAAATATTTTCTGATAGCAGGAGGACCAATAGCATAAAATGATGGTAGCTGCAATTTTCTATGATATATACAGGTCCTTCTCAAAAAATTAGCATATTGTGATAAAGTTCTTTATTTTCTGTAATGTACTGATAAACATTAGACTTTCATATATTTTAGATTCATTACACACAACTGAAGTAGTTCAAGGCTTTTTTTGTTTTAATATTGATGATTTTGGCATACAGCTCATGACAACCCAAAAATCCTATCTCAAAAAATTAGCATATTTCATCCGACCAATAAAAGAAAAGTGTTTTTAATACAAAAAAAGTCAACCTTCAAATAATTATGTTCAGTTATGCACTCAATACTTGGTCGGGAATCCTTTTGCAGAAATGACTGCTTCAATGCGGCGTGGCATGGAGGCAACCAGCCTGTGGCACTGCTGAGGTGTTATGGAGGCCCAGGATGCTTCGATAGCGGCCTTAAGCTCATCCAGAGTGTTGGGTCTTGCGTCTCTCAACTTTCTCTTCCCAATATCCCACAGATTCTCTATGGGGTTCAGGTCAGGAGAGTTGGCAGGCCAATTGAGCACAGTAATACCATGGTCAGTAAACCATTTACCAGTGGTTTTGGCACTGTGAGCAGGTGCCAGGTCGTGCTGAAAAATGAAATCTTCATCTCCATAAAGCTTTTCAGCAGATGGAAGCATGAAGTGCTCCAAAATCTCCTGATAGCTAGCTACATTGACCCTGCCCTTGATAAAACACAGTGGACCAACACCAGCAGCTGACATGGCACCCCAGACCATCACTGACTGTGGGTACTTGACACTGGACTTCAGGCATTTTGGCATTTCCCTCTCCCCAGTCTTCCTCCAGACTCTGGCACCTTGATTTCCGAATGACATGCAAAATTTGCTTTCATCCGAAAAAAGTACTTTGGACCACTGAGCAACAGTCCAGTGCTGCTTCTCTGTAGCCCAGGTCAGGCGCTTCTGCCGCTGTTTCTGGTTCAAAAGTGGCTTGACCTGGGGAATGCGGCACCTGTAGCCCATTTCCTGCACACGCCTGTTCACGGTGGCTCTGGATGTTTCTACTCCAGACTCAGTCCACTGCTTCCGCAGGTCCTCCAAGGTCTGGAATCGGTCCTTCTCCACAATCTTCTTCAGGGTCCGGTCACCTCTTCTCGTTGTGCAGCGTTTTCTGCCACACTTTTTCCTTCCCACAGACTTCCCACTGAGGTGCCTTGATACAGCACTCTGGGAACAGCCTATTCGTTCAGAAATTTCTTTCTGTGTCTTACCCTCTTGCTTGAGGGTGTCAATGATGGCCTTCTGGACAGCAGTCAGGTCGGCAGTCTTACCCATGATTGCGGTTTTGAGTAATGAACCAGGCTGGGAGTTTTTAAAAGCCTCAGGAATCTTTTGCAGGTGTTTAGAGTTAATTAGTTGATTCAGATGATTAGGTTAATAGCTCGTTTAGAGAACCTTTTCATGATATGCTAATTGTTTGAGATAGGATTTTTGGGTTGTCATGAGCTGTATGCCAAAATCATCAATATTAAAACAAGAAAAGCCTTGAACTACTTCAGTTGTGTGTAATGAATCTAAAATATATGAAAGTCTAATGTTTATCAGTACATTACAGAAAATAATGAACTTTATCACAATATGCTAATTTTTTGAGAAGGACCTGTAATATTAGTGCAACTGTTTATAGAGTTGAGTATTTTTTATTCAATAAAATATAAAAAGATGGGGCTGAGTCATGTAAAAATATACAATATTATGTCAAGACTTAAAAGGAATTGCAAAGTCAGAAGGTTTTTTATCCTAATGCAGTCTATGCATTAAAGTGGTTATTAACCCACTGTGTACAATTTACACCAACTTCTCTGTTTATTAATGTAAGCTGCCCCAGTGCCTGTGCCTTTTAAAAAGAAATGCAGCTATATACCTGATTTCAGAGCGCCGCTCGGTGCTCACATGACCCTCTGCTTCTCTCCTCTTTCGGCCTGAGATCTGCTGCTGGTGGGGCCAAGAAACCCCCACTAACGTCAGTCAGGAGGGGAAGAGGAGAGAGGCGGCTTCACGTGAGCGCCGCTCTGAAATCAGGTATATAGCTGCAAATTTTTTATAAGGCACAGACACTGGGGCAGCTTACATTAATAAACAGACGGGATACTGTAATCGGACGTTGGCACGGACACAGAGCCAACAGACAGGGAAGAAGGGGGGGGGGGGACAGAAAACAGGAGACACAGCTGACGACGGAGGCACATAAACTGACAACGTTGTCGGGGCTCAGCAGCCATGATAAACCGCGATCAGTTTACAGGAGGACGGCAGAACCAGGCAGGATCAGCCAGGTGTTTCAGGGGGCCAAATGACGAAGCACAAGCACTGTGCTGTATAACATGTTTTAAAGAATCAGGATCCTTTTTTTTTGTTTTTAGGGTAACAAATGCTTTAAGTAAAAATCCTTTGTTAGCCTCTGTGTGCAGCAGCCACCCCAGCACCCCCTAATACTTACCTGAGCTCTATCTCTGTCCACGAGTCCCTTGGCCGTCTGAAACTCTCCCTCCTAATTGGCTGAGACACAGCAGCGGTGCCATTGGCTCCTGCTGCTGTCAAAGTCAGTCAGCCAATCACGAGGGAGAGGGGGCGGGGGCAGGCCACAGCTCTCTGTCTGAATGGACACAGGGAGCTGTGACTCGGCTCAGGTGCCCCCCATAGCAAGCTGCTTGCTGTGGGGACACTCGTCAGAATAGAGGCCAGGAGTGCCGAAGAGGGACCCAAGAAGAGGAGGATCTGGGCTGCAAATCCACTGCAACAGAGCAGGTAAGTATAACATGTTTGTTAAAAAAATAGAAAGACATACCGCGCTACCCAATATTGAATAACACACCGTAAAAAATATTAATACAAGTAAACAAAATTGAATTAGATTGAATGAAAACGTAGCAGCAGCTTAAAACATGAGATAGCACATATGTAAACAGAAAATTGGACAGGAGCTGCACTATAGATTTATATGAGAACACATTAATGTAATCAAAAAAACGTGAAATGTGCACACAACACCATGAATTAATGTGCGAAATATAAATGAACATACAAAGTAAAAATGAACAAAAACATTCAATGATAGTGACCAGTGATCAAAAAAAGTCCTTATAATGAGAGAGGAACTCCTTGAAGTCCACAATGAACAAGTGATGAAAAGTGAACCTATGTAAACCACCAGCAACACACGTGCACCAAGGGAAATGCCTGCTTACCGGAAGGCAAGCTATGTAAAGCCTGTTTTTTTTTTTTTTTTTTTTAAAAGCCCATGGCGTGTGAAACACACCCAAAAACTCCACCCGGTGCCAAAAAAAGTGCACACACATAAAGAGTGAAACACAAAACTAGCAACGGGTGTAACACTAGTCCTCCACTAGGAAGGACCTTACCCTGATCCCCCGGGGCGTTAGGCTCCTGACGGGGACTGAGGTACATCACGTGGTCCGACTGGCCGAAACCAGACGGACCCCTTTCTCTGGAGGGTCTGCCGAAACAGACCCACCCAAGTACTAGGTAGGGCTCCCCCGAAGGGAGACCCATGAGAGCAGGCGAACCAGGCCAGAAGACCATGTCCACCTACTCCCAAGTCGTTCAGGGCAGGCCCGAGGACCTACACCCTACTAAAACACACTGTGACAAACGTGGGACACCAAACAAAAAAATACAAAAAAGTGACACACACAGGGATAAATAAAAAGAAAGTGGGGAGAAGGAAGGTGGGAGAGTGAAAAGTGGCCATTGTGCTATACAATGGCCAGGCCCTCCGGCCAGGAATAAAAAATTCCTCCGGTCCTAGCCAAAAGGCCCGGCCCAGGAGGCAGGTGCTAAAAAGGTGTGACATGGTGCAGTGACCGCGGTGCCATATATCAATGTGACCCTCACTCACATGTGATCGTCTGGCACCCTTGGACTGCCACTCCAAGGGCACATGCACCATGGGCTTTTCGGCTCCTATCCGACCCCCCGACTGGTCAGTGCAGCCCTCTGTCCCGCTGATAGAGAGCCTTTCAAGGTTTTCTCAGGGAGAGCATACAGCCTCCACCGATACTAGCCCTTCCAGACTCCCATCAACCCAGCGGATTTGCATGGCCGCACCCCGCTCAGAAACAGGGATTAGCCAGCTCCTCCAACTGGATCGCCAACAAGGACAGCACTTACACCATCCAGCCAGAAGGCCAGAATAAGACTCGGCAAAAAGACCAGACCAAATGCAGCACTCCATCCTCACCAGGAGCACCCTTCCAGACGGCTCAGACTCAACCACTACCGGCCCCCAGTTTACTGTCGGGCAGCACGGCGTGGCCCCTACTGAAACCATCCTTCCAGGTGCAATGACGCCATTGGATTTGCATCCACCCTCCCCATGTAGGAGGTGCTTCAGCGCATCCTCTAGCAACTGATAAGAACAGATACTACACTTGATCTTAGCCAAAAGGCCGAGCCTGTCAAGTGGTCACACTCCTGGTCTGTGGCACTTCCAGCACCAAGGAACGATGGGGGGGAAACCAGACTGAGTAGGATTAACACATCAGGCAGTCACGGAGATCCTCAAACGTGCCCCAAAATAGAAGAACGCAAAATACTGATTTAAAAAGTGCCAGGAAAAAGCCTGGTCAGCAAGTGGTTAAAAATCAACAGCTACAGTTTTTGTTTTAAAAGGATTGCCTGTTGAAAATGTTGGTTATTTTTTGCCATTTTGCAGGCAGAGGCAATTTTATAAAGTGATTATAAAGTTTAGTTTAAAAAATAAATAAAAATAACAAACATGTTATACTTGCCTCCTCTGTGCAGTTGGTTTTGCACAGAGCAGCCCGGATCCTCCTCTTCTCTGGTCCCTCTTCTGTGCTCCTGTCGCCTCCCTCCTGTTGAGTGCCCCCACAGTAAGCAGCTTGCTTTGGGGGCACCCAAGCCGAGTCACAGTCCATGTGTCCATTCAGACACGGAGCTGCCATTCGACCCCGCCCCCTCTCTTTCCTGATTAGCTAATTGACTTTGACAGCCGCGGGAGCCAATGGCATTGCTGCTGCGTCTCAGCCAATCAGGAGGGAGAGTCACGGAACCTATGTAAACCACCAGCAACACACGTGCACCTCCACCAAGTGAAATGCCTGCTTACCGGAAGGCAAGCTATGTAAAGCCTGCCAAGATTATTGTCAGATCACTCTCCATTTTGGGTACAGCTAGATATTACTGCTACATCGGGCCACCCATTGTGGAAAGTAAACCCTTTTTGGCTGACCCTTTTCCCGTCCCCAGATGAGACCGTGGGGGCATTGCAGGAATTCTTATATTTTAACAGGGGATCGGCTAGTGCAGCGGTTGTATGGGACTCACTTAAAGCTTTCTTGAGGGGACGTCTCATTAGAGAAATTACAGGTATTAAAAAAGGCTCTAGGAAATGGGAGAACAAAGTACAAGATGAAATGAAAGCTAGAGAACAGGCACTGGTAGCAGACCCCTCCCAAGCTAATCATGACTCCTGGAATGAGGTGCAATCTTTATACAACTCTGTTTTGTTAGCAGCAGCAGAGAAGAGGAGATATTTCCATCAGCAGAGTTATTTTGAGGAAGGGGAAAAAAACGGGTCATCTTCTTGCCTTGGTGGCTAGGGAACAGCGGGACTCTTCTGGCATTCAGGCTATAAGAGTGGGGTCTGGGGAAACACACACTCTTGGCTCTGAAATCTTAGATGACTTCCATCAGTTTTATAGGGATTTATATTCCTCTAAAACTAATTATACAGAGTCAGAACTGGCCCGGTTTTTGCAAACTTGCCCGTTCTCCCAACTGTCAGAGGTAGATAGGGAGATGTTAAACCTCCCTATTACATTGACAGAATTGAAAGATTCCCTAGATGAAACTAAACTTTACAATCACTTTAAAATTGCCTCTGCCTGCAAAATGGCAACAAATAACCAACATTTTCAACAGGCAATCCTTTTAAAGCAAAAACTGTAGCTGCTGACTTTTAACCACTTGCTGACCAGGCTTTTTCTGGCACTTTTTAAATCAGTATTTTGTGTTAGAAAATGACTTAGAACCCCCAAACATTTTTTTATCAGAGACCCTAAGGAACAACAATGGCTTTCTTCTTGCCACTCTTCCATAAAGGCCAGATTTGTGGAGTGCGCACGAGCGGTTTTCCCGTTGAAAAAAAGTCAGATGAGCACTTTTGGCCGGGAATCCCGAATGTGTATATGCTCCATCTGACTTTTTCCAACAGAAAAACTGCCGGGAAAAAACACGCATGCTCGGAAGCAAGTCGCTGCATGCTCGAAAGCATTGAACATAATTTTTCTCGGCTCGTCGTAGTGTTGTTTGTCACCGCGTTCTTGACGGTCGGGATTTGGTGTGACCGTGTGTATGCAAGACAAGCTTGAGCGGAATTCCGTCGGGGAAAACCATTGTTTTTTTTTCCCCGTACGGTACATAATAGTTGTCCTGTGGACAGATTCTCCCACCTGAGCTGTAGATCTCTGCAGCTCCTCCAGAGTTACCATGGGCCTCTTGGCTGCTTCTCTGATTAATGCTCTCCTTGCCCGGCCTGTCAGTTTAGGTGGACGGCCATGTCTTGGTAGGTTTGCACTTGTGCCATAAGCTTCCCATTTTCGGATGATGAATTGAACAGTGCTCTTTGAGATTTTCAAAGTAAGGTTTTTTTTTTTTTTTTTTTTTTTTATAATTCAGATTTTATTAGAAATTTTCTTTACATATAATAAACAAAACATATATTACAATTTAAATTTTCACATAAACCATATAAAGGTGGAAATGCCTCCCCACCGCCATTTGTTCCCATCCCTCTTGCCCGAAGCGGAGAAATGGAAAAAAAAGTCGCGCTCCTCCTTGTCCTGTTCCGTGATAGCCCGTGACATGCAGATTCAGACGGGGGCTGTGCAGTGTTAAAAAGTCGCGCTCCTCCTTGTCCTGTTCCGTGATAGGCGGAACACTCAGTTTCCCAGCAGGCACTGTGTTCAGTGTTCCGCTTATCACGGACGCCGTGATAGACGAGAGGATGAGAGGGCATCCGTGATAGGCGGAACACTGAACACAGTGCCTGCTGGGAAACTGAGTGTTCGACCTATCACGGAACAGGGCAAGGAGGAGCGCGACTTTTTAACACTGCACGGCCGTCTGAATCTGTATGTCACGGGCTATCACGGAACAGGACCAGGAGGAGCGCAGCTTTTTAACACTGCCCGGCCGCCGTCTGAATCTGCATGTCACGGTACACTGACTCGAGTATAAGCCGAGTGGGTCACTTTCAGCCCAAAAAAAAGGGCTGAAAAACTTGGCTTATACTCGAGTATACAGTCCCTGACAAAAGTCTTGTCGCTTCTCTATTTTGTAGAAACTCCTGCTATTAACCTGACTTTTAATTAATCAATTGGTGTTAGAAATAGCTCCTATGAAAAGCTAAAGCCCTCCCAAATGATGTTTAATGCACTGAAATAAATTAGTTTCACTGAAAAAAGATTTATCATTTAATCAAGACAGACAGGTCAAATTTTGGCAAGACAAAAGTTTTGTCGCCTATATAGAAATTGAACAACTTTACTGAAAATCCAAAAATATGTCAGCAAATTAAGTAGTGGTGCTGTGAGATCCAAATGTATTATCTTGTATGACTTCCATGAGCTTGAAGGACAGCATCCATGCGGTTTGGCAAGGATTCATACAATTTATTGATGAAGTCATCAGGAATAGCAAAGAAAACAGTCTTGCATGCCTCCCAGAGTTCATCAATAATCTTTGGTTTCGTCTTCCATGCTTCATCTTTCATCCTACACCACATATGCTCAATGATGTTCATGTCTGGTGACTGGGCTGGCCAATCCTGGAGCATCTTGATCTTCTTTGCCTTAAGGAACTTTGATGTGGAGATGGAAGTATGCGATGGAGCACCATCCTGCTGCAAAATTTGGCCTTTTTTATGGTTGGGAATATAAGAGGTAGTTAAGATCTCTTGGTATTTTAGACTATTGATGTTGCCTTCCACCCTGCAGATCCCTCGCACACACCCATACTGGATGTAACTCCAGACCATGATTTTGCCTCCACCAAACTTCACTGTTTTCTGGGTAAATCTCGGCTCCATGCGGGTTCCAGTTGGTCTCCTGCAATATTTGCGGCGACTGTGGTGTAATTCAACAGAAGATTCATCTGAAAAATCCACCTTCTGCCACTTTCCCAGAGTCCATCCTTTTAGCAGGCTGTGGCCCTTGGCAAATGCCACACGGTATTTCAATTGTCTTTTGTTTAGTGCTGGCTTACGGGCACTGATTCGACCATGGAGGCCATTTCGAGACCGAATCCGACAAACTGTTCTGGTTGACACAGGGACTTCAGGTGACCAGGTCTCATGGAGCTCTGCTGCAGTGGAAAATGGGCTGGCCTTGGATTTTCGAGCCAACAAACGGTCCTCTCCAGCAGTTGTCTTGCGGGGTCGGCCTGACCTGGCCTTGTCCAAAACGTCTCCAGTCTCTTCAAATCTTTTTTTTTATCCTCTGAACTTGACGCTGAGACACATTGAAGGTGTCTGCCACATCAGCAGTGGATCTGGTCTTCAGCCTCTTAATAATCAACACTTTAGTCTCCGGGTGAATCTTAGGCATGTTTGCAGAGGTCTAGTTGCAGTTGAGAAGTTCTAGTGTACTGGTGTTCTTTTTATACACACCTGAGACCTAATTGATCCATTATTAGTCACAGGTGAAGCTCATATAACAAGGCGACAACACTTATGTCTTGGCAAAAATTTACTCAATGGGCTTTACCAAGCTGTGAATATTAGAATACTTTTTGTCAGTTTCGTTTTGCACTGAAACATTATTACAAAAGCTCTTGGGATTAAAATGACCCATTTCTTGTAACAAAATCTTGATTAGAAATATATTTTAGCAGCACTTCAGGTCAATTTGTATACAAGCGACAAGACTTTTGTCAGGGACTGTATACGGTACGTACCTTCGGCCGGAAGTGGTTAAGCTTTAGTCATATTCTTTTGACTAAAAATAGGATTTTTGCACTCACAGTAAAATCCGTTTCTCTGACGTCCATGGACTGGCACAGCCTCTTCATACTTGACAAGTGGGTTTATGTCCCCGCTCATAGGAGAAGACTAGGCAGAATGTTAGATGTTACAACATACATTCCAAAACCAGAGCTGAACAGCCCCGCCCAGGGTGCGGTCCCTCCGGACATAACCCTCCTACCTGCAGCCAGCAGCCTCAGTTCGTAACAAAGCAGTACAAACCTTAAAAAAGGAAGGGTGGATGCTGTGTCAGTCCATGGGTGTCAGAGAAACGGATTTTACGGTGAGTACAAAAATCCTATTTTCTCTTACCGTCCATGGACTGACACAGCCTCTTCATACTTGACAAGTGGGAAGTCCCAAAGCAGTGTCAAAGAAGAGGGGTGTGAGCAGTTTTAACGGAAAAAAAAAAAAAAAAAAAACTTCACTCCAAACAAGCAGAGCTCCTCAACAGAGGAGTTGCAACATTAAACAGCCACCTGCAAAACCTTGCGGCCGAAGGAAGCATCAGAAGATGCAGAGACATCAACCTTGTAAAACTTTGAAAAGGTATGGCAGACGACACCGCTTGGCCCTGTTGTGGGCCAGACACAGCCACAAACAGTGAGTCAGACTTCCGAATAGGAGCAGTAACAGACAGGTACACCCGCAAGGCATGTACCACGTCTAACGTGTGAAGCGCAAACTCCCTGGGATGCGATGGATGAGAACACAAGGACGGAAGAACAATGTCCTTGTTAAGATGAAAGGCCGGGACCACCTTCGGAAGAAAAGAAGGCCGCAGGCGCAACACCGCCTTATCCTTAGGAAGGACCAGGTAAGGCGGCTTGCAAGACAATGCCGCCAACTCAGACACCCGCCTGACAGAAGTAATGGCTACCAGGAAAGCCACCTTCTGAGACAAGGTTAAGAGAAGGATATCTCAGATGTTTTCAAAGGGCGGTTCTTGAAGAACCGAGAGCACCAAATTCAGATCCCAAGGAGGGAGAGGAGGTTTAACAGGGGGGAGCACATGGCGAACCCCCTGCACAAAGAAGCTAATCAAGGATTGGTCTGCCAGCGGTCGTTGAAAGAAGACAGCCAAGGCCAAAATCTGACCCTTGATGGTACTTAAAGCAAGCTTTTGGGCCACACCACGCTGTAAGAACAGCAGGATCCTAGGAACGGAATACGTCCGTGGACGCCAATCCAGCTCCTCGCACAGAGCGATGTAAGCCTTCCAGGTACGGTGATATAATCTTTCTTGAGATAGATTTCCGTGCCCTCAGCATGTGTGAGATGACCGAATCCGAGAGACCTCGGTCTCTCAGTACCTGGCTTTCAATAGCCATGCCGTTAAAGCCAGCGACTGTAAAGCAGGATGAAGTATGGGACCTTGAGACAGAAGGTCCTCCCATAATGGCAGACGCCAGGGAACATCCGCGACGAGGCGCACAAGATCGGCGTACCAATGACGCCATGGCCAATCCGGAGCAATGAGAATCACCGGAATGCCTTCGGCCTCCACCCTGTGAAGCAGGCGAGGAAGCAACTGCAGCGGAGGGTAGGCATACATCAGGCGATACTGACCCCACGGGGCAACCAACGCGTCTGAGGCGTCTGCCCAGGGATCCCTGGACCTGGCCACGAATCTCGACACCTTGCGATTGAGTCGAGAGGCCAACAGATCCACATCCGGCGTGCCCCACCGCCGGCAAAGGAGTTGAAACACCTCCGGATGCAAGGACCACTCCCCCTGGTCCAACGTCTGGCGGCTCAGATAGTCCACCTTCCAGTTGTCTATTCCTGGAATATAAACGGCCGATAGAGCCGGCACGCTTCTTTCCACCCACCTTAGGATGTGAGCGACCTCGGACACCACATGCTGAGCTCCAAGTTCCCCCCTGATGGTTGACATAAGCCACCGCTGTGGCGTTGTCCGACTGGATTCTGACCAAGTGTCTCTGTAGCCTCTCCGACCACGAGGAGAGGCACAGTCTGATTGCCCGGAGTTCCAGGACATTTATCGGTAGACGGGATTCGTCCGGAGTCCAAAGTCCTTGGGCTGATAGGACTCCCCAAACTCCACCCCAGCCCGCAAGGCTGGCGTCCGTCGTGATCACCGTCCACTGTCAGGGATGCCCTGACCAGGTGACTCACCTCTGACGATCCAACGAGAACGGGGACTTGTCCCAAGTGGACAGGATCTCCCTCTGTAAGGCCCGAGTGTGTGATTGGGCATACGGAACGGCCTCGAAGGAGGCCACCATGAGTCCCAGGACCCTCATGCAGAAACGGATCGACAACCATTTTTGGGGGAGTCAGAACCCGAAACGCAGATTGAAGAGTCTGTAACTTCTCCAAGGGAAGGAATACCTTTGCTTCCGAGGAGTCCAGGATCAAACCTAGATACTCCAGACGCTGAGTTGGAACCAGGACCGACTTCTGAGTGATCATTAGCCAACCGAAGTCCCGGAGGGTCTGACTGACTATCGTCACATTTTCTTCTAATTCTGAGCCAGAGTCTGCTCTCAGAAGAAGATCGTCCAGATAGCCCACTATAGCAATGCCTCGCTGTCTCAGCAAAGCCAGAATCGGGGCAAGCACCTTGGTGAAAACCCTCGGTGCAGACGCCAAGCCGAAGGGAAGGGCCACAAATTGATAGTGGACCTCGCAGATTGCAAAGCGCAGAAACTTCTGGTGACTCGTGCAAATTGGGAAATGCAAGTAGGCGTCCTTGATGTCCAAGGACGCCAGAAAGTCCCCAGGATGGAGTGCAGCAATCACCGTGCGAATGGATTCCATGCGGAACTTTTGAACCTTCTCAAAGGCATTTAAGGCCTTGAGGTCCAGGATTGGATGTACTCCGTCCTTCTTTGGGACCACAAACAGATTCAAATAAAATCCCTGAAACCTCTCCTGTGACGGTACCGGCACAATTACTCCGTACCTGAGCAAGTCCTGCACTGCCCCCAAGAGGGCCGCCCGACGTGAGGGAAAGAATCTGTATGGAGGCCAGGAACGGAACTCTATCCTGTACCCCGAGGTGACCACCTCGCACACCCACCGGTCGGAGATCCGGGAGGTCCATTGATCCGTGAACCTGCAAAGTCGTCCCCCCACCCCGGAGTCGGGTGGGGGCAAGACTTCATGCGGTGGCAGGCTTACGCACCCAGGGACGCTTCTGTCCACCAGCCGCACTCTTGTCAGTTTGGGAGGGCTTACCCGTGGACTCTGACTGACGAAAAAACCTTTTATGTGCTGAAAAGGAGGGGCCCGGCTTACGGCGGGGCTCCTTACCTTTAGTAGTCTGAGGAAGGAGGGCGCTCTTACCCCCCCGTGACATCCTTAATAATGTCATCCAGGGCAGCACCAAACAGCCTACCGCCCTTAAAGGGCAAATCAATCAGGAGCTTCTTAGAGGCCAGGTCAGCAGACCAGCATTTCAACCAGATAAGACGACGCAACACCACCGCAGACACAGAGACCCTAGAAATTAAGGGTGCAGCGTCCAAAGTGGCATCGCACACATACACTAAGCCCTGCACCAGTTGGTGGGCCAGTGCAATGGTTTCTGGAGGAAGATTATGCTCCTGCACAGTCTGGTGCAAAATCTTTGCCCATTCCGTGAGTGTCTGAGACACTAGGGTCGCCGCTACTATAGGACGTAAGGCGGGTTCCCAGCAAGGCGAACATGGCTCTGCTCACCACTTCCGACCTCCTGTCAGTGGGGTCCTTAAAGGCAGGCGTCCCTTCCATCGGGAGAGTTGTGGCTTTATTCAAACGGGTGACCGGGGGGTCGACCACCGGAGGAGAGGCCCATTTTTTAATCAGGGCCTCATAATAGACAGACGCCGCGGGAGCACAAAAGTCTTCTGCGGCTTTTCCCAAATCTGATCTATGAACCTGTCAAAGAAAGGCATGTAAGGAATAACTTTTTTTTAGAAGGCTTGGCTTTAAAAGAACCAAAGGAGACAGCCTCCACCTGAGGTTCCTCAGCCGCAGCATCCAGCTTGAGAGTGTCCCTCACAGCATCAATGAGTTCACTTACAAGCGCCCTGTCATGTACTGACTCAGAGCAGGAGTCTTCCTCACAAGGAATGTCCTGTTCAAAAACATCAAAAAATTCAGAGCTAGGGTCCTGAGCAGCAGCAAGGCCCATATCTGAATCAGAGCACTCCCCTTGTGGAGATTGTGTGGGGAGAGGGCACTTAATAGCTCCCCTGCGCTCGCACGCCTCTTCCATCCTGGCAAGAAATGATTCCAGGACTGCCGACAACTGGTCTATGGGGACCGCAAGTGCAGGGCACTGCCTGTTGCCTCTGACATGTATGGGGAAGCAGATGAACCAGACCCCATAACTCGCCACTCTCTTAGACTTTTGTCAATAGTAAAAGAAAAGCCCACCCTCTGGCTGCGCTGACTGTGGGGGGGTTACCCAGGGGACTCACCAACCCGGATAGGACCACTTGGCTCCGCAGCCTCTGCTGTGCTCACAGCGCGAGTGAGCAGTGAGGAGAGTGTGAGGTAAATCGCGCCGTGTCAGCAGCGACAGAGGCCAAACAGCACAAAAAGCGCGCGCGGCACCAAGAAAATGGTCGCCGCAATGTAACTGCTCCATAGCGATCCACGGCAAGATGGCCGCCATGCGCACTATGTAAAAACATACAGTATGAGAAAAAAACATGGCGCCGGACAGCGCACCAGGCCCCAAAACACTGAAAACATTCCCCAGCTCAATGCAGACACCCGCCAGACGCCAGAGAAAGGTGACAGAGCAACAAACAACAAGGGGGAGACAGGGAAAATCCCCCATACAGAGGAACACACAGCACGTACTCACCTGCGGAGGCAGGAGATACTACTTACCCATCCCAGAAGGACCCACTGGTGTGTTCCTGACAGACCTATCACAGTTCGGTACCGAGTAGCTGTCGGCCCGGTCCACTGCGAAAGATACAGCAGAACTGTTCAATCTTATGTGGACCGCGGAGCATAAAAGACCACCGGCCACCCCTGGAGCCGTGAACTGAGTCTCACGCAGAGCGAGGATCAGCACGCTCAATGGTCGGACAGGGAAGACTATGAGGATATCTTGTACCCAACATGTTGCCCAGCCGACAGTTGATAGAAGATCTCAAAAATAAAATAATAAAAATTCCTTGTCAAAGTATTTTATTGGACATATATATTAGTCACATACAGATCATATGTAATACATGTTGTTGATATTTGTCCAATTATTACAAATATAGAAAAATAACAAATAATAGGGTCTACAGAATATATCCTAATGAAAATTATAAGGACTTAAATGAGATAGAAAGTAAATAAATCCTTGTACTAATATATTCAAGACTGTAGTTGAAAGAAATATTTAACAATAAAAATTCCAAAAGGAATAAAAAATATCTTAAGGAGACTGGCTCCGAAGAGAGCCACGTCCTCTCCTCTGCTCGGCAGAAAAAAACTGAGGCTGCAGGTAGGAGGGTTATGTCCAGAGGGACCGCCTCCTGGGCGGGGCTGTTCAGCTCTGGTTTTGGAATGTATGTTGTAACATCTAACATTCTGCCTAGTCTTCTCCTAGGGGACATAAACCCACTTGTCAAGTATGAAGAGGCTGTGTCAGTCCATGGACGGTAAGAGAAATTCCATTTTAGTTTTAGTTATACTTTATCTGACTAAAATAATGTTAATTTTGTTAACATTTTTGTTGATGAAATTAAAGCCTAGTACACACTATCAATCCGATGTTAGTACAGCGATCTCACTCGCCAGAACACTCCATTGGTTGAGTGCGCTGATCAGGAGTCATTGGCTGCTGGTTTTCCAGCATGCTCGTCCAACAGAAGCCGGACGACTTCTGTCGGACTGGATGCCATACGCACGGGGCGAATGTCAGCTGGTTTTTATTTAACCTACTGGTGTCAGTAGGGCAGTGGACGGTGTGTAGACAGTCCAGTAGGACAGTGGAAGGTGTCAGTAGGGCAGAGGATGGTGTCAGTAGGGCAGTGGAAAGTGTCAGTAGGGCAGTGGAAAGTGTCAGTAGGGCAGTGGAAAGTGTCAGTAGGGCAGTGGAAAGTGTCAGTAGGGCAGTGGAAAGTGTCAGTAGGGCAGTGGAAAGTGTCAGTAGGGCAGTGGAAAGTGTCAGTAGGGCAGTGGAAAGTGTCAGTAGGGCAGTGGAAAGTGTCAGTAGGGCAGTGGAAAGTGTCAGTAGGGCAGTGGAAAGTGTCAGTAGGGCAGTGGAAAGTGTCAGTAGGGCAGTGGAAAGTGTCAGTAGGGCAGTGGAAAGTGTCAGTAGGGCAGTGGAAAGTGTCAGTAGGGCAGTGGAAAGTGTCAGTAGGGCAGTGGAAAGTGTCAGTAGGGCAGTGGAAAGTGTCAGTAGGGCAGTGGAAAGTGTCAGTAGGGCAGTGGAAAGTGTCAGTAGGGCAGTGGAAAGTGTCAGTAGGGCAGTGGAAAGTGTCAGTAGGGCAGTGGAAAGTGTCAGTAGGGCAGTGGAAAGTGTCAGTAGGGCAGTGGAAAGTGTCAGTAGGGCAGTGGAAAGTGTCAGTAGGGCAGTGGAAAGTGTCAGTAGGGCAGTGGAAAGTGTCAGTAGGGCAGTGGAAAGTGTCAGTAGGGCAGTGGAAAGTGTCAGTAGGGCAGTGGAAAGTGTCAGTAGGGCAGTGGAAAGTGTCAGTAGGGCAGTGGAAAGTGTCAGTAGGGCAGTGGAAAGTGTCAGTAGGGCAGTGGAAAGTGTCAGTAGGGCAGTGGAAAGTGTCAGTAGGGCAGTGGAAAGTGTCAGTAGGGCAGTGGAAAGTGTCAGTAGGGCAGTGGAAAGTGTCAGTAGGGCAGTGGAAAGTGTCAGTAGGGCAGTGGAAAGTGTCAGTAGGGCAGTGGAAAGTGTCAGTAGGGCAGTGGAAAGTGTCAGTAGGGCAGTGGAAAGAGTCAGTAGGGCAGTGGAAAGAGTCAGTAGGGCAGTGGACGGTGTCAGTAGGGCAGAGGACGGTGTCAGTAGGGCAGAGGACGGTGTCAGTAGGGCAGAGGACGGTGTCAGTAGGGCAGAGGACGGTGTCAGTAGGGCAGAGGACGGTGTCAGTAGGGCAGAGGACGGTGTCAGTAGGGCAGAGGACGGTGTCAGTAGGGCAGAGGATGGTGTCAGTAGGGCAGAGGATGGTGTCAGTAGGGCAGAGGATGGTGTCAGTAGGGCAGAGGATGGTGTCAGTAGGGCAGAGGATGGTGTCAGTAGGGCAGAGGATGGTGTCAGTAGGGCAGAGGATGGTGTCAGCAGGGCAGAGGATGGTGTCAGCAGGGCAGAGGATGGTGTCAGCAGGGCAGAGGATGGTGTCAGCAGGGCAGAGGATGGTGTCAGCAGGGCAGAGGATGGTGTCAGCAGGGCAGAGGATGGTGTCAGCAGGGCAGAGGATGGTGTCAGCAGGGCAGAGGATGGTGTCAGCAGGGCAGAGGATGGTGTCAGCAGGGCAGAGGATGGTGTCAGCAGGGCAGAGGATGGTGTCAGCAGGGCAGAGGATGGTGTCAGCAGGGCAGAGGATGGTGTCAGTAGGGAAGTGGACAGTATGTGGACAGTGTCAGCAGGGCAGAGGATGGTGTCAGCAGGGCAGAGGATGGTGTCAGCAGGGCAGAGGATGGTGTCAGCAGGGCAGAGGATGGTGTCAGCAGGGCAGAGGATGGTGTCAGCAGGGCAGAGGATGGTGTCAGCAGGGCAGAGGATGGTGTCAGCAGGGCAGAGGATGGTGTCAGCAGGGCAGAGGATGGTGTCAGCAGGGCAGAGGATGGTGTCAGCAGGGCAGAGGATGGTGTCAGCAGGGCAGAGGATGGTGTCAGTAGGGCAGAGGATGGTGTCAGTAGGGAAGTGGACAGTATGTGGACAGTGTCAGCAGGGCAGAGGATGGTGTCAGCAGGGCAGAGGATGGTGTCAGCAGGGCAGAGGATGGTGTCAGCAGGGCAGAGGATGGTGTCAGCAGGGCAGAGGATGGTGTCAGCAGGGCAGAGGATGGTGTCAGCAGGGCAGAGGATGGTGTCAGTAGAGAAGTGGACAGTGTGTGGACAGTGTCAGTAGGACAGAGGAATGTGTCAGTAGGACAATGGACATGTCAGTAGGTCAGTAGAGCAGTGGACGGTGTCAGTAGGGAAGTGGATGGTGTGTGGACAGTGTCGGTAGGGAAGTGGACAGTGTCGGTAAGGCAGCAGTCAAGGGTGTACACGTGCCGCAGCAAGAATTATACCTTCTGCTGCTTTCTGTGGGCGCTACCGCCCACCAATCTTAAACCATTCAAGTAAATAGGGCCACTCTGCAAGCGCCGCCCAATGGCATCCTTGAGTGGTGACCAAGGGGTTATTGCAGGTGGTGTGAAGGTGATACAATGTCTCTCTGCCTGCTTTAACCCCTTGGCTGCTGTACTGCTCAAGATTGCAGAGCGCCTGCAGAGCAGCCTCATTCACTTTTTACCGCCCCCATAACCATAAATGTAAAGAGCCCTTACTGTCCTGAACCCCCTAAAATTGTAACAAAGAGTTCACAGAGTTTTAGATGCTATTATGGCCATTTCAGTATCGTGTAAGAGACTCTGACCTGAAGGAGATTTGAGTGCCCACTTTCAGTTCACCACAAATCTCTTCTCTCACATCTCCTGCGGACATTTCTCCAGCTAGCAGGGTTGAAAGGGGGCATTCAGGAGAGATCACTCCATCTTATACTGCAGCCGGAACTACAGAAGAGGTATCGGCTGATGCCCCCCCTTGCTCTGTCTGTGGCCCGGCATCTGCTTCATCAGACCACGGTCCACTGGTAGATCGCGATCAACCAGTTGCCAACCCTGTTGCTTTGCACTGTTTGCTATGGAACAGCATTCTACAGCAGTGTTTCTCAACTCCAGTCCTCAAGGTGCCCCAACAGGTCATGTTTTCAGTATTTCCATAAGCCCTGGTTCACACTGGTGCGATTTGATCGCATGTCAAATCTGCGAAATTTGCCGCAAATTACGGGCAATGGCACCGTCCTAATCGGTGCGACGCCGCATCTGCGGCGCTGCACCGATTTCAAAAAGTAGTTTCTGTACTACTTTTTGCGATTTCAGCCGCGATTTACATTGATATCTGTGTCAGATGTCTCTGTAATCGAGCTGAAATCGGGACTGGTCAGGCAGGAGTGAAATCGTGCGAGTTCAGCTAAACTCGCACGGCTTCACTCCCGCAGCCCCAGTGTGAACCTGGGCTTATTTTGCACAGGTGATTTGATCACTGCCCTAGTAATTACCACAGCTGTTTCATCTGAGGGAAATCCTGAAAACGTGACCTGTTGGGGTGCCTTGAGGACTGGAGTTGAGAAACACTGTTCTACAGTACTTTCTGGTTCCTGAATAACATATTCATTGTTACATCCCATCTAACAGAATTTCTCTTACACTGACCAACCTACTTTATAGTGACGCAGAGCCGCTCCTCAGGGGATATGGCCAGTCTCATCTGCGTGTCGCTCCGTAAGAGCGCCGGTCTCAAGAACTCCAGCAACTCATCGAACGTTCCGATGGACATCTTGAAGTAATTGAAGAACCTCTTGGGACACTTGCGCAGATCTCCATAACGGAGGTGAAACTGTCCCTTGGAGAACCTCTGGCTGGTCAGCGGGTGCACCCAGTAATTCCTCACCGTCTCCCGTCTACGTTTTCTCTTTTTGTTCACCACATAACCCAGAACCAGCAACCAGAACTGGATCTCGTGGTCCGTGGACATCTTTACACAACGAGCAAAAAAATAAATATTGATAAAACAATTATCAAAAATAGATTTCAGGCAACCAAATCCAGATCGTTCTTCTGCCTACATCACCCAAAAATTCTGTGTTCAGAAAATCAGTTTGAGACGTCCCGGAATGACAACAAAGGCCGAAGTGTTATTTTTTTCTAATGGCACAAACTATAGATAAACCTCAAGATTCCGATATATTCCTTGTGTAGTTCTATAGTAATGTGTAATATAAAATAATGCGACAAATCAGGACCGATCACTTTTCAGGACATATAAGTTTTGGTTTGGGGGTCACGGAATGTACATCTGATTCTATTTTTGCCCGTCGTTCCAGCTGGTTCTGTGACATCAATAGATCTATAGGACACCAGAAGCTAGACGGTGACAACAACTACTACACGCATCTGTTCTCTGTCAATCTTCAGAGCAGGCCTGAACATTCCGGAAGGGGTCGGGCTCCTCCCAGTGGCGGATCCAGTCTGAGGATATAGATCCAGCTCAACTACAAGTCTGATCAGCAGAGGAAGCGTTCTGATCTCACCGCACTGACAATCTAGGACCATGGAGTTCAATTGGAACGTAAGCACAGACAGCAGATCGTAGAAACGGTGACAATCTCACACAGATGACAGCAGATCGTAGAGACGGTGACAATCTTACATAGATGAAGGCAGATCGTAGAGACGGTGACAATCTTACATAGATGACGGCAGATCGTAGAGACGGTGACAATCTCACATAGATGACGGCAGATCGTAGGGACGGTAACAATCTCACATAGATGACGGCAGATCGTAGGGACGGTGACAATCTCACATAGATGACGGCAGATCGCAGAGACGGCGACAATCTCACATGGATGAGGATCTGTAGACAAACAGGAGCTCAGCATGGACAGAGCAGACCAGAGAAGTCAGGGATCAGATGGGGGCAGCCATGGCTTCTTAGAGGGGAGATGATAGTGAGGAAGATGCAGAAGATTTGGGGGTCATCAAAGTCTCTAATAACCCCCAGACCCCCCTCCTGATGTCTACCTGTTCCTGCCTGACATCAGAAGATCAGGTCTGTGACACGTGTATGATGAGGGATCAGCAGATCTCTATCTTCTCCTTCCCCATGGAAGTAATAAATGATTACAAAGACACCATCCCTGCAGCCTGCCGAGCTGACACACGTGATAAAAGCTGCTAGATCCCTTTTACTGATGTGTCTGCAATGCAGTGCACTGAGCTCCGGGGCGTCCTCCATTTTTATGGAGATCGATTTAGTGCAAGAGAAGGGAGAGAGCTCAGACAAAATGGCTACTGAGGTGGAGACACAAAGATAGATGAAATCACAATCTAGTGGTCTAAAAATAAACAAAAACAAAGATTTAACTATGTCACTGCTAGAAGAATTTAAACAGCTAGTTAATATATTTTTTAGTTATTCTGTTATATATATATATATATAAATGTGTAGATAATACTGAAAGCATGCTTGAATCTAAAAGGGGAACCACATGCAAATTTTAAAAAGACCATTTAAAGTGGAACTAAAGGGAGAATGTTTTGGAGAGGGTTATAATAACCTATGTCAGTTTTTCATTGAGGATATTTCTCATCACTTCCTGCCCCATAGCCAAAACAGGAAGTGAGAAGAAAATCCTCTAAAGCGAGAGAATCCCTGGTTGTCGCCAGAACTAGCGTCCCCATTGGAAGGTTTCCCCTTTATTCATGTTCTGGGGACAACACAAAATTTGGGGTTTTCTTTTCCCTTCGTTGGTAACGGTCACCAGGACAAAAAGAAAGTGAATCTCCCAAGACCCCTTTCACACTAAAGGCGTTTTTCAGGCGTTTTAGCGCTAAAAAAAAAAGCACCTGTAAACTGCCTCCCATGCCACCCCAATGTGAAAGCCCGAGTGCTTTCACACTGGGGCGATGTGCTTGCGAGACATTAGAAAAAGTCCTGCAAAAGCAGCATCTTTGGGGCAGTTTGGGAGCGCTGCATACAGCACTCCTGAACCGCCCCTGCCCATTGAAATGATTTAGCAGGGCTTCCGAATCGCCGCAAAACGAGCACTTTTAACTCTTTCTTCAGCCGCTAGTGGGGGGTTAAAAGGGCTTCGCTAGTGGCTGAAAAGCGCTGCTTAAACAGCGCTAAGGTGAGGCAAAAACGAGCGGCGCTATGGCGCTAACGCAGCCCGGCCCCAGTTTACTCAGCTATGAGTAAACACTGAATTGGTGTGAAACGAGTCATCTGTCCTGAGTTCTGCTGGTTTTTGTAGTGCCTGTTTTGCCTGAATAAATATACGTTGGATTAGAGTGCGGCTGTCCTCACTAATTTTCTTCATTTGCTACGTGCATTGCCGGCACCTTTGGTCCCTGAGAGAAGTACTTTCCTTATCTCATCTGCCTGAGCGGCAATTTCTGTTCTTCCCAGTGTGAAGGGGGTCTAAAAAAAAAAAAAAACACAAACAGAAATAAAAACCTGACATGGGTTCAAAGCTCTGGACTTTCCCATGGTTCACAAAGCTCAGGATTCCTGACAGGATTTGTCATTGTGCATGGCTCCCAACTGACCCTGATTTAGAGCAATGGCCCTCATTCCTCCTCATTTGTCCCTCATTTTGGTCTGATCTATATAGTTGTATATAAAATGCACTTTTTATCTATCAAAATGTGTTTTCCAGCTCTAAACCTTTTCCCCTGATTTCAAAATTGCTGCATGTGTAAATTCCAAAAACGAATAAAAAGGAATAGAAGTGGTAAAAAAAGAACTTGTGGGTTTAAAGTGGTTGTAAACCCACTTATGCAACTTGCACCTACAGGTAAGTCTAGATTAAGGCTTACCTGTAGGTGCAAGAAATATCTCCTAAACCTACACGGTTTAGGAGATATTCGCAAAAAATGACATGCACCGATGCATTCACAGGGTTAATCCCATTCACAAATCCGGCTTTGCCAGATTTGACGGCTCCCGCGCGCATGCGCGGAGTGACGTCTTTGCCGCTCCGGCCAATCACAGCGCCGTGATTGGCTTGAGCAGCAATACCCGGAAGTATCCTTCCGGGTATCTGGAGCGATGGCTGCGGCTGGAGGGGGAGACAAGGACAGCTTTGGGGGCCCCGATCTAAGGTAAGTGATGCATAATGAGCTAGTATGCTAGTCATACTAGCTCATTATGGCTTTGTCTTGCAGGTGGGTTTTTAAAAAAAAAAATATTTTCAGGGTTTACAACCACTTTAACTAATCTTGTATGTTTGTACAATTCTCCTTTAAGGGGGCGTGGCAATGGGGTGTGTCCTATGCCTGATAGGTGTCCCTCATTCCCATCTCAAAAAGTTGGGAGGTATGGTTGTGTATTTCCTGTTGGCATTTAAAAAAAAAAAAAAAGAAAAAAAAATTATGCAGTGAATATTGTAGCTGCAGCCTTTATTAGTTAGTAAGAAGGGCTGCTGCTGATGACCTTTCTGGCTGGAAATGCTGTTTGCCCGGCTGTCACATCGGCCCTCTGTGTGCAGAGAAGGATTTCTGAAGTAACTGCAGCCAAAGGATAGAGACAAAACCCTATTCACATTGGGGCCGCCCGTGTGTTTGCAGTTAAGCGCCGCTTTTCAACCGCTAGCGAAAAGGGGTTAAAAACTCCCGTGTTGTGGTGCTTCGGAAGCGCTTTTCAGGCACTTCGGAAGTGCTGCCCATTTATTGCAATGGGCAGGGATGTTTTGGGAGTGCTTCCAAACCACCCTAAAGATACTGCTTGCAGGACTTTTTCTAACGTCCCGCAAAGCGCACTGCCCCAGTGTGAAAAAGCACCCACTGCAATGAATGGGAGGCAGTTTTCAGGCGCTATTTCAAATGTTAAAATGCCTGAAAACTGCCTCCATGTGAAAGGGATCTTGCAGGCAGGCAGCTGGTTTTCAGAGAAAGATCAGCAATGGCAGCCCCTGTGTTTATCTCATGACAGGTTTACTTTAATGCGGCCCTTTGCAGAGTGTCAGGGAGGGTTGGGGGCTGCAATCACATGTGTTGTAGTAATGTGCAGGGCAATGCACGTTAACTAGAGATGAGCTTGGGCGTCCTCTGAACTTACACTATAATTACCAAAAGTATTCAATATTGAGTTGGCCTACCCTTTGCAGCTATAACAGATTCAAACCTTCTGGGAAGGCTGTCCACTGAGACGCAAGAGGAAGCAATTGATTTCTAGGTGCCCTGTTCAATTTATATGTGCGGTGGTGTGCGCTGCATAAACATTAAGGGTGCCGAATTTAATCGGTGCATCGTGATTCGGGTGTCCCCGATGCGGCATCGATGCAGGCGACCCTAATAATCGATGTTTACCCCCCATTACATCTACTCGCCGCAGCCGCCACGAGTAGATGTAATGTAACACTAACAAACTGCAAGCCGCCGTCTGCCTACCTGAACAGCGTGTCATGCAGACAGACGGTGGCCATTGCAGTTTTCCAAAGCCGCGCCTCCCGAGTCCTCGTTGCCTGTGATGGGCGGAACACTCAATTTCCCAGCAGGCAGTGTTCCGCCTATCACGGACATCCTCTCATCCTCGTCTGTGTTATGAGGATGAGAGGATGTCCGTGATAGACGGAACACTGAATGCTGGAAAATTCAGTGTTCCGCCTATCACAGACGACGAGAACTCGGGAGGCGCGGCTTTTGAATAATGTGGAATGGCCGCCGCCGATCAGGTAGGGGCATTGAAGCACGGGCACAGTGAGGCATTGGGCACAGTGAGAGGCATTGGGCACAGTGAGGCATTGGGCACAGTGAGGCATTGGGCACAGTGAGGCATTGGGCACAGTGAGGCATTGGGCACAGTGAGGCATTGGGCACAGTGAGGCATTGGGCACAGTGAGGCATTGGGCACAGTGAGGCATTGGGCACAGTGAGGCATTGGGCACAGTGAGGCATTGGGCACAGTGAGGCATTGGGCACAGTGAGGCATTGGGCACAGTGAGGCATTGGGCACAGTGAGGCATTGGGCACAGTGAGGCATTGGGCACAGTGAGGCATTGGGCACAGTGAGAGGCATTGGGCACAGTGAAGCATGTTTAGTAGATTTTAAATTAACAGCAATATAAACTAAATCTACAAAAGGAAAATATTTTATATGCAAAATTAAAGGCTAAGTTCACCTTTTCGGGCAAAATTTCAAACAGAATAAAAAAAATGGAGTACTTAATTTTTTTTTTTTTAATGAAAACCATGCGCACTTGCGCTATAATCATGATGCATCGCGGAATCAAATCGAATCATTGACATGATAAACGTAATCGAATCGAATCGTGAGGCCAGTGAAGATGCGCACCCCTAATAAAGGGATTTTTATAACAGCTTACCTGTAAAATCCTTTTCTTGGAGTACATCACGGGACACAGAGCGACTTAGTCATTACTAATGGGTTATATAGTTTACCTTCAGGTGCTGGCACTGGCAACTTCCAAACCGGAAGTACCCTCCCCTATATAAGCCCCTCCCATCCGGGAGCACCTCAGTTTTGTAGCAAAGCAATAAGTGGCCCAAAAAGAGGGGTGGGAGCTCTGTGTCC
This sequence comes from Rana muscosa, assembly GCA_029206835.1. Lineage (NCBI taxonomy): Eukaryota > Metazoa > Chordata > Amphibia > Anura > Ranidae > Rana > Rana muscosa. The sequence goes on from CM055117.1 coordinate 72,640,690, forward strand.
CGTGATGTACTCCAAGAAAAGGATTTTACAGGTAAGCTGTTATAAAAATCCCTTTTTCTTTTTCGTACATCACGGGACACAGAGCGACTTAGTCATTACTAATGGGACGTCCCAAAGCAATGCCAAATGAGGGGAGGGATACACTATACATAAGCTGGGCGCCATCAGGCATGAGGATCTTTTGCGGCCTGCAACACACTGCGCCCAAAGGCGACATCCTCCTGACTTCTAACGTCTACCTGGTAGAATCTAGTAAACGTGTGTACTGAAGACCATGTTGCGGCCTTACAGACTTGAGCCAGGGAGGCCTGGTGATGCACTGCCCATGAAGTTCCAACTGCTCTTGTGGAGTGCGCCCTAACTTTGAATGGAGGCGGTCTCTTTCTCAAGCCATAGGCTTGTATTATGACCTGTCGAATCCACTTGGCTAAAGTAGATTTTGATGCTGCCTGACCCTTTCTGGGGCCTTCCGGCAGAATAAACAAAGTATCCGTTCTGCGAATCTGAGCAGTGGCTTTTAGATAAGCCTTAACTGCTCTTACTACATCCAAAGAATGCAATAACTTTTCCTCTACCGAGCTAGGTTTGGGGAAAAAAGAAGGAAGAACCACATCTTGGTTCAAATGAAACCTCGATACCACCTTAGGAAGAAAGGCTGGATGAGGACGTAATACTACTCTGTCCTTATGGACAACCAGATATGGCTCCTTACAGGACAAGGCGGCTAATTCCGATACTCTTTTAGCCGAACAAATGGCTACTAAGAAAATCAATTTCCTGGTGAGAAGAACCAAGGAAATGTGTTGCAATGGTTCAAACGGTTGTTTCTGTAGAACCGACAGAACCAGGTTTAAGTCCCATGGACATATGGGAATACTAACCGGAGGGCTAATACGCATCACTCCTTGTATGAAAGCTTTGACTAGTGAATGCGAAGCCAAGGGCCTTTGAAAAAATATTGACAAGGCCGAAATCTGACCCTTGATAGTACTCAAGGCCAGCTTCCTATCTACAGCCCACTGTAGGAAGTCCAAAATCCTACCTATTACGTACTTACGTGGATGCCATTTCTTGGCCTCACACCATGTAATGTACGCCTTCCAGATCCTATAATAGATCTGCCTGGATACCGGCTTCCTGGCATTGATCATGGTAGATACCACAGGATTAGAGAGCCCTCTCTTTTTCAGAATGTGGGCTTCAATAGCCAGGCCGTCAAACCTAGGGCTGGTAAGGAAGGGTGGTATATCGGTCCTTGCGACAGCAGGTCCGGACGATGTGGGAGGGTCCAAGGACTCCTCACTGACATTTTTACAATCTCCGCGTACCATGCCCTTCGGGGCCACGCTGGAGCCACCAGAATCACTGGTTTCTTTTCTACCCTGATTCTGCGGATTAATCGCGGTAACAATTGTGGCGGTGGGAATGCATATATCAGCTTGAACTGATCCCAAGGGAACACTAGGGCATCCGAGCCGCAAGCTAGGGGATCCCTTGTCCGAGAGACAAACCTGTCCACCTTTGCGTTGAATCTGGATGCTAGCAGATCTACATCCGGTGTTCCCCACCGCTGGCATATTGCCTGGAAAACCTCGGGGTGAAGAGACCATTCCCCCGGGCATAATTGCTGGCGACTTAAAAAGTCCGCTTTCCAATTTTCCACTCCTGGGATGAAAACCGCGGATATGGCTGGGACATATCTTTCTGCCCATTCCAGGATGCAATTCGCTTCCCTCTGGGCTGCACGACTCCTGGTGCCACCCTGGTGATTGATATATGCCACTGCTGTGGCATTGTCTGATTGAATTCTGACAGGGGACCCTTGGAGTTTGGATGTCCATGCTACTAGGGCATACCGGGCTGCTCGTATCTCTAAGAGATTGATGGGCAGGGCCTTCTCTGCTTCTGACCACTTGCCCTGGAGAGACCATTGCTCCAGTACTGCCCCCCAGCCTATGAGGCTGGCATCTGTAGTGACCACCTTCCAAGAAACCGGACTGAAGGGTTTCCCTTTTTCCAGATTCTGGGGCACCAACCACCAATGGAGGCTCTTGCGAACGGAAGGGGACAGGGACATTGGTAAGTCTAAAGCCTGAACTTTTTTGTTCCAGGCTGACAGTATGGCCCTCTGCAAGTTCCTTGAATGGAATTGACCGTTGGGTACTGCTTCGAATGAAGCCACCATTTTTCCCAGCAGCCTCATGCACAGGTGTATGGATGGTTTTCTTTTTGTACCCACTAAGTGGGTCAAATCTTTTAAAGACGACACCTTTTCTGGAGGTAAGAAAATCTTTCTCCGATTTGAATCCAGCCTTAGCCCTAAGTATTCCAGACTTCTGACTTGTCCCGGTTGATAATCCAACCGTGATATTCCAGATATTTGATTGTCTTGTGAATAGCTACTTCCAGCTTTTCCACTGAGTGGTCTATTAGTAGCAGGTCGTCTAGATATGCCATTATCGTTACACCTTGTGTTCTTAGATTGGCCAATAGTGGGACCAGAATTTTTGTGAACACTCGTGGTGCTGTGGCCAGACCGAAAGGTAAGGCTCTGAACTGAAAAGGGCGCCCTTCTACTGCAAAGCGTAGAAATTTCTGGTGGGCCGGAAAGATGGGAATATGCAGATAAGCATCCCTTATGTCGATCGAGGCTAACCATTCCTGCCCTTGTAGGGCGGTGGCCACCGATCGGATCGACTCCATCCGAAAAGTCCTGATATTTAGGAACTTGTTAAGCCCTTTTAGATTTAATATGGGCCTCACGTCCCCATTTGGTTTGGGGACTGTGAAAAGGTTCGAGTAAAACCCGAACCCACTTTCTTCCAGGGGAACCTTCATGATTACACCTTGGAGCAATAGTTGTTCTAGTGCCAAAAGGAGGGATCCTCTCTTCTGGGGATCGCTTGGCACGTTTGACCTCATAAATTGGGCAGGAGGAGTGTCTTTTAACTCCAGCTTGTATCCCAGACTTACTGCGGAGAGCACCCATCTGTCTCTGATGGTGTCCCGCCAGGTCTCTGTGAACAACTGAAGTCTTCCCCCCACCCAATTGAGTGGGGGCAACCCTTCATGACTTGGGGGGAGGTTTTGTACCTCTCTTGACCCAGGGTTTCTTGTTACCCTGTGATTGTCCCTGATTTCTGCCCCCTGAATTTGACCGCGGAGGCCGTCGGAACTGTTTCACAGCCGATGTGCCAGGGAATGGAGAAGTAGGCCTCTTAAAAGAAGGACTTCTACTCTTGTTCTTAACCGGTAAGAGTGAACTTTTACCGGCAGAAATTTTCTGGATATATTTGTCCAGATCTTCTCCAAATAAGCGTTCTCCATGAAATGGGAAGCTAACCAGCAATTTCTTACAGGGAGCTTCAGCAGACCAGTTTTTGAGCCATAGAAGCCTACGCATATGTACTACAGACAGCGTAAAGCGGGAGGCCTGTTGGATTGTATCCTTTATGGCGTCCACCGCAAAACACAAGGCTCTAGGTAGGTCAGCTAGGGCAAGAGCCTGCTGATCTGGTAAGTCCCTTAAGACTTGTTTCAACTGATCTTTCACCGCTTGGCAGACTCCAATCGCTGCTACCGCAGGTTGTGTCACCATGCTTGCTGTAGAGAAAGCAGATTTTAGTAAAGACTCCAATTTTTTATCTATTGGGTCTTTGAACATTGGAACATTATCTACTGGACATGTCAGTGATTTGTTAACAGAAGAGATGGCTGCGTCCACTGTAGGGACCCTCCATTTTTTTATGAACTTATCCTCCATGGGATAGATCACCGGAAATCTCTTGGGGGGAGTAAATATTTTATCAGGATGCTCCCAATCCTGGTAAATAAGCCCTTCCAAAAAAGGGTGGATTGGGAAGGAACAGACAGCCTGGGGAGCTTTCAACGACCCCAGCGAGGAAACCGTAGTGGTTGATGGTTCCGCCAGAGGCATTTTAAATGCTGATCGGACCATGTTAGTCAGAGACTGAACCCATAATCTTTCAGCCTGAGATGCTGAGAAAGGTTCTTCCACTGTTGATTCCTACATAACTGAATCAACCTCATCCTGATCCCCTTCAGGTAGGTCGATCTCTGTGTGGGGCTGTTCCTCCACTAACAGGCACTCTGAAGGAGGAGACGGAGATCGGACACGCTTTTCCTGTGACAGGGAAGCAGCGATCAATGCTGTTAATCTCTCTTCCAATCCTCCCAGAGTTGAGGATAAAACCTCCTCTGTTATATATACAGGAGCAGGTGGACTGGGGACAGCCGCAGCACCAGGCACTGCGGGGTTCCTACGGCTACTGACCTCTGAATTCTCAGGGGAGATTGGTGCAGTACAAGCATGCCCAATATCCTCAGAGCCCAATGGAGACCCCTTTGGCTTCCTGGAAGACTTATTTCCGGAGCGTCTGGACGACATATCCTTTAAGCACAAAGCTGAGGTATTCCCGTCATCATACACCAATTTTTGCTGGTAATAGTCTAACACAGTTGCTGCTATATACCAGCTGGTGTCCACTAAAGTGCCTTTCTATGGGGATGCCTGCATCAACCGCCTCTGTGTGCCACTGTTTGTTGCTAGCTCTGTTTGCATCCAGCTGACACTTGTACTGTGTCTTTTATACATGCTGGGACGCCTGCACATGCGCAGAAGCGCCGCGGCGCGCATCGAGCGTCATCCACCCGCCCCGCCCCTTTTTTTTCATAGGAGGCGCGTGCACGCGCCCGCGCCCGTGCGCCATTGGTGCCCTTTTCGAAAACCAAGCAGGGACTAGGAGCCAGGGCCCTTTTTGCTTGAGGGCCTGTGCGGTGGATGAGCGCAGCAACAGGGCAGAGGAAGTGGATTCCCACAGAGAACTTACCAACTGCCTGGATCTTTTGACTTGAGAAAACCAAAGATCCACATGACAAGAAAAAATGGACCACAGCGGCCTCTAGTGGTTTAACACAGGTACCGCGGTCCTCTTTTTTTTTTTTTTTTCTTGACTACTATTAAAATTTTAAATTTTTCAGTAGTTACAGGCATACACAGATATTAGCGGGAATACCGTTAGGTAACAGACAAAGACAAATTAGGCTTGGGGGTCCCCCAATAGAACCAAGTTCCTGGGGGCCCCCACTTACCTGTTCCCCACCGCAGGACTCTGTTTGGTCCACAGAAGCCCAAACTTCACCTATCACGGCAGGCATTGTAATTAAACCTTCAGGGACCGGGTTCCCAAGGATTCCACTCCCCTGGACCTGTATAGCACCCTGCACAGAAAACATCTTGGTCGTGGGTATGACCAGAGCTCTGGATCCCAGGGTCCAGCCCTCCTAAGAGAGGCATTACAGGCAAAACCTTGCTCTTCTGCTGCAAGGCCCGGGTACCGACCGTTTAGCTATGAAGCTTTTTTGGTGGGTTCCGGAACAGCTTACTAAGGCCCGTAAAAGAACCTGTACGCAAGCCCAGTGAAAACACATGTTACTCTTTGGCCAACACCTTAGACACTGGCAAAAAACTGAGGTGCTCCCGGATGGGAGGGGCTTATATAGGGGAGGGTACTTCCGGTTTGGAAGTTGCCAGTGCCAGCACATGAAGGTAAACTATATAACCCATTAGTAATGACTAAGTCGCTCTGTGTCCCGTGATGTACGAAAAAGAAAAACATGCAGCATTATTTCAGGTTTGCGCAGCACAGCTCACTGCATCACGTCACCACAGCGCATCGCAACGCGCTGCATTGCAGAGAGCTGAATAAATTTTTATTTTGTGACATTTCAATAAAGTAAAAGAAAACAATAAACAGTTCAATGCATTGCACCTCCGCTACCCAATGCACATCAACAGAATATAACATGCACCCTGCTGGTGTGACCAAGCACTTACCCTAGGTTCACATCTATGCGGTTGATGGGGTTTTCAGGACCCTTTTGCTGTGCTATTTTTTAACATGCTTTTTTTTTTTCTCTTCAACAAACTGTGTACAGTATAGCTGATTGTTAAAGGGGTTGTAAAGGTACAAGTTTTTTCACCTTAATGGATTCTATGCATTAACCACTTAAGGACCGGACCAATACGGACCATAATGACCAGAGGTGATTTCACAATTTGGCACTGCGCTGCTTTAACTGGAAATTGTGCGGACATGCAATGTTGTACCCAAACGAAATTTGCGTCCTTTTCTTCCCACAAATAGAGCTTTCTTTTAATGTTATTTGATTGCCTCTGCGATTTTTTTTTTTTGCAATATAAACGGAAAAATACCGAAGATTTTGAAAAAAAATGATATTTTCTACTTTTTGTTATAAGAAAAATCGAATAAACTCAATTTTAGTCATACATTTAGGCCAAAATGTATTCAGCCACATGTCTTTAGTAAAAAAAAAATGTCAATAAGCGTATATTTATTGGTTTGCGCAAAAGTTATAGGGTCTACAAACTAGGGTACATTTTCTGGAATTTACACAGCTTTTAATTTATGACTGCCTATCTCATTTCTTGAGGTGCTAAAATGGCAGGGCAGTACAAACCCCCCCCCCCAAATGACCCCATTTTGGAAACTAGACAGCCCAAGGAAATTGCTGAGAGGCATGTTGAGCCCATTGAATATTTTTTTTTTGTCCCAAGTGATTGAATAATGACAAAAAAAATTAAAAAATTACAAAAAGTTGTCACTAAATGATATATTGCTCACACATGCTATGGTTATATGTGGAATTGCACCCCAAAATAAATTTGGCTGCTTCTCCTGAGTATAGGGATACCACGTGTGGGACTTTTTGGGAGCCTTGCCGCGTACGGGACCCCGAAAACCAAGCACCGCCTTCAGGATTTCTAAGGGCACAAATTTTTGATTTCACTCCTCACTACCTATCACAGTTTCGAAGGCCATAAAACACCAAAATAGCACAAAACCCCCCCAAATGACCCCATTTTGGAAAGTAGACACCCCAAGCTATTTGCTGAGAGGCATGGTGAGTATTTTACAGCTCTCATTTGTTTTTGAAAATGAAGAAAGAAAATATATATATATATATATATTTTTTTTTTTTAAAATTTTCAAAACTTTGTGACAAAGTGAGATCTGCAAAATACTCACCATACCTCTCAGCAAATAGCTCGGGTGTCTACTTTCCAAAATGGGGTCATTTGGGGGGGTTTTGTGCCATCTGGGCATTCCATGGCCTCCGTAACTGATAGGTAGTCAGGAGTGAAATCCAAAATGTACACCCTTAGAAAGCCTGAAGGCGGTGCTTGGTTTTTGGGGTCCCGTACGCGGCTAGGCTCCCAAAAAGTCTCACACATGTGGTATCCCCGTACTCAGGAGAAGCAACAGAATGTATTTTGGGGTGTAATTCCACATATGCCCATGGCATGTTTGAGCAATACAGGTCCTTCTCAAAAAATTAGCATATTGTGATAAAGTTCATTATTTTCTGTAATGTACTGATAAACATTAGACTTTCATATATTTTAGATTCATTACACACAACTGAAGTAGTTCAAGCCTTTTCTTGTTTTAATATTAATGATTTTGGCATACAGCTCATGACAACCCAAAATTCCTATCTCAAAAAATTAGCATATCATGAAAAGGTTCTCTAAACGAGCTATTAACCTAATCATCTGAATCAACTAATTAACTCTAAACACCTGCAAAAGATTCCTGAGGCTTTTAAAAACTCCCAGCCTGGTTCATTACTCAAAACCGCAATCATGGGTAAGACTGCCGACCTGACTGCTGTCCAGAAGGCCATCATTGACACCCTCAAGCAAGAGGGTAAGACACAGAAAGAACGAATAGGCTGAACGAATAGGCTGTTCCCAGAGTGCTGTATCAAGGCACCTCAGTGGGAAGTCTGTGGGAAGGAAAAAGTGTGGCAGAAAACGCTGCACAACGAGAAGAGGTGACCGGACCCTGAAGAAGATTGTGGAGAAGGACCGATTCCAGACCTTGGAGGACCTGCGGAAGCAGTGGACTGAGTCTGGAGTAGAAACATCCAGAGCCACCGTGAACAGGCGTGTGCAGGAAATGGGCTACAGGTGCCGCATTCCCCAGGTCAAGCCACTTTTGAACCAGAAACAGCGGCAGAAGCGCCTGACCTGGGCTACAGAGAAGCAGCACTGGACTGTTGCTCAGTGGTCCAAAGTACTTTTTTCGGATGAAAGCAAATTTTGCATGTCATTCGGAAATCAAGGTGCCAGAGTCTGGAGGAAGACTGGGGAGAGGGAAATGCCAAAATGCCTGAAGTCCAGTGTCAAGTACCCACAGTCAGTGATGGTCTGGGGTGCCATGTCAGCTGCTGGTGTTGGTCCACTGTGTTTTATCAAGGGCAGGGTCAATGCAGCTAGCTATCAGGAGATTTTGGAGCACTTCATGCTTCCATCTGCTGAAAAGCTTTATGGAGATGAAGATTTCATTTTTCAGCACGACCTGGCACCTGCTCACAGTGCCAAAACCACTGGTAAATGGTTTACTGACCATGGTATTACTGTGCTCAATTGGCCTGCCAACTCTCCTGACCTGAACCCCATAGAGAATCTGTGGGATATTGGGAAGAGAAAGTTGAGAGACGCAAGACCCAACACTCTGGATGAGCTTAACCACTTAAGCCCCGGACCATTTGGTAGCTAGAGGACCAGAGGTGAATTCAGAATTTTGCACTGCGCTGCTTTAACTGTAAATTGTGCAGACATGCAATGTTGTACCCAAACGAAATTTGCGTCCTTTTCTTCCCACAAATACAGCTTTCTTTTAATGGTATTTGATTGCCTCTGCGATTTTTATTTTTTGCGATATAAACGGAAAAAGACCTAAAATTTTGAAAAAAACTGATATTTTCTACTTTTTGTTATAAGAAAAATCGAATAAACTCAATTGTAGTCATACATTTAGGCCAAAATGTATTCAGCCACATGTTTTTAGTAAAAAAAAATGTCAATAAGCGTATATTTATTGGTTTGCGCAAAAGTTATAGAGTTTACAAACTAGGGTACATTTTCTGAAATTTACACAGCTTTAAATTTATGACTGCCTATCTCATTTCTTGAGGTGCTAAACTGACAGGGCAGTACAAAACCCCCCCAAATGACCCGATTTTGGAAAGTAGACACCCCAAGGAAATTGCTGAGAGGCATGTTGAGCCCATTGAATATATTTTTTTTTTGTCCCAAGTGATTGAATAATGACAAAAAAAAAAAATTACAAAAAGTTGTCACTAAATGATATATTGCTCACACATGCCATGGTTATATGTGGAATTACACCCCAAAATAAATTTTGCTGCTTCTCCTGAGTACGGGGATACCACATGGGTGGGACTTTTTGGGAGCCTAGCCGCGTACGGGACCCCGAAAACCAAGCACCGCCTTCAGGATTTCTAGGCACAAATTTTTGATTTCACTCCTCACTACCTATCACAGTTTCGAAGGCCATAAAATGCCAAAATCGCACAAAACCCCCCCAAATGACCCCATTTTGGAATATAGACACCCCAAGCTATTTGCTGAGAGGAATGGCGAGTATTTTACAGCTCTCATTTGTTTTTCAAAATGAAGAAAGAAAATATATATATATATATATATATATATATATATATATATATATATATATATATATATTTTTTCAATTTTCAAAACTTTGTGACAAAAAGCGAGATCTGCAAAATACTCACAATACCTCTCAGCAAATAGCTTGGGGTGTCTACTTTCCAAAATGGGGTCATTTGGGGGGGGGGGGGGGTTTGTGCTATCTGGGCATTCCATGGCCTCCGAAACTGTGATAGGCAGTGAGAAGTGAAATCAAAAATTGACACCCTTAGAAAGCCTGAAGGCGGTGCTTGGTTTTTGGGGTCCCGTACGTGGCTAGGCTCCCAAAAAGTCTCACACATGTGGTATCCCCGTACTCAGGAGAAGCAACAGAATGTATTTTGGGGTGTAATTCCACATATTTTTTCTTTTTTTTTATTATTAATTTTGCTTTTTTATTTTATTTTTAAATTGTTCCTTCCAAGTATTTTTTTTTTTTATCATTTTTATTGTTATCTCAGGGAATGTAAATATCCCCTATGATAGCAATAGGTAGTGACAGGTACTCTTTTTTTTTTAAAACTGGGGTCTTCTAGACCCTAGATTTTTCCTCTGCCCTCAAAGCATCTGACCACACCAAGATCGGTGTGATAAAATGCTTTCCCAATTTCCCAATGCCGCTTTTTATATCCGGGGGGGGGGGGGGCATTCCCTCCCACTGCTTGTAAAAGCAGTCCAGAGGCTAATTAGCCGCTAGGATTGCTTTTACATGAAAGCCGGCCGCAGGCTGAAAAGAATGATACCAAGATGATACCTAAACCCGCAGGCATCATTCTGGTATAAACATTCAAAGTCCAGCAACATACCAGTACGTTGCTGGTCCTTGTTGGACATGTATTGTAATCTTTTTTTTTTCATGCAGCCAGTTGGCTGAACGAAAAAAGAGATTGATCGGTGGGTATGCCCACCATTAGAATACCGCCCTTCATCCACCCACTTCCAATGATGGGCATACACGCACCATTTATATATGCCGAAGCATGGGGGCATCCTCCCGCAAAAAAGTTATGCCGCACACACATGGTCAGACTTTTCCACGGGCAAGCCTCCGTCGGAATTTCGACCGTATGTACGCGGCATTAGGAGCAAAATCGCTCCTCCGCCCCTGCTGCCCCAATGCTTCGGCATATTTGCTTTTTTTTTTTTAACTGTGGTGGTGAAATCACCTCCTACAGCACTGGAGTCGCAGGGATCAGGCCTGTCTCTGCGAACGCTGCAGTTGTGTGTTTTTGTTTTGTAAGCGACAGTGATCGATCGATACTGCACTTGGGTGGCCTGGGCTGGACGGAGGGGCAAAACGCAGGTGCCAGCAGGTATCTGGGCTGATCCCGCTAACACTGCGTTTTTGGGAACCCGAAACTGCTGGGGACGCTAGTATAGATCAGATCAGATATTGATCTGTTCAGATACTATACCACTAAGGGGGGTGTATGCTTCACGCGTGGGTGTTAGCGTTACTGGCACTAACCTGACGCTGCCTGGGGTGTGACTCAGACCCTCTCTGACGCTAAAACCTAATTGATATCACCCGCCGGGCGATCAGGGGGTTAAACCTTTATTGGGTTATATACACGGCGGGTGCCCTGACACTATAAAAAGCAAACTAACTAACCAGCGTCACCCGTAACACTTATATGGTGATCACTGGTGAAAGGGTTAACTAGGGGCAATCAGGGGGTTAAAACCTTTATTAGATAATATATGGGGGTACCTGACGCTATAAAAACCTGCGGCGAACCTAAAAAAAATTACCAGCTACCGATCTGCATCACCGACACTAAGACAGCGTTTAGAAAAACGATTGCTTAGCGACAGTGGTGATGGGGGTGAAAGGGTTACCTGGGGGGGCGATCAAGGGGGTTAAACCTTTATTAGATAATATATTGGGGTACCCGACGCTATAAAAACATGCGGCGAACCTAAAAAAAATTACCGGCTACCGATCTGCATCACAGACACTAAGACAGCGTTTAGAAAAACGATCGCTTAGTGACAGTGGTGATAGGGGGTGAAAGGGTTACCTGGGGGGCGATCAAGGGGGTTGAACCTTTATTAGATAATATATTGGGGTACCTGACGCTATAAAAACCTGCGGCGAACCTAAAAAAAAATTACTGGCTACGATCTGCATCACCGACACTAAGACAGCGTTTAGAAAAACGATCGCTTAGTGACAGTGGTGATAGGGGGTGAAAGGGTTACCTGGGGGGCGATCAAGGGGGTTAAACCTTTATTAGATAATATATTGGGGTACCTGACGCTATAAAAACCTGCGGCGAACCTAAAAAAAATTACTGGCTGCCGATCGGCATCACTGACGCTAAGACAGCGATCAGAAAAATGATCGCTAAGCGACAGTGGTGATAGGGTTATCTGGGGGGTGATCAGGGGGTTAAACCTTTATTAGGGGGGGTTAGGGGGCTACACTGGACCTAAGACTAAACTTTGGTGACACTTTTACAGTCACAAATGTCACTGATTGCAGTGATCACTAAATAAATGGTCACTGCAATCAGTGACACTGTGACTGGGGGCTGGGGGGGGGGTGATCTGGGGGGTGATCTGGGGTGTCTGGGGGGGCCTGGGGGGCGATTTATGTCCCTATGTGTCCTGGTGTCAGTGTAGTGTTGTGTGCACTGACCTGATATCTTCTCTTGTACGGCGCTCGGTATATGTGAGCGCCGCACCAGAGATGACATCACTTCCTCCTGCTCCCTCTGTCTGACACAGACAGAGGGGGCATTTCCATTCGCCGGGAGCGATCGCGAGGGGGTGGCCAGAAACGAATGGCTGCCCCCTCATCCCGGAACGCTCCCGGACACTTAGCCACCGCTCACTGTACAGAAGGGGGGTCCGATTGGACCCCCCAACTGTACAAAGGCAATCACGTATGCTCTACGTGATTGTGCCTGTCGGTGCCATTCTGCCGACGTATATATACAGTGAGCGGTCGTTAAGTGGTTAAGGCCGCTATCGAAGCATCCTGGGCCTTCATAACACCTCAGCAGTGCCACAGGCTGGTTGCCTCCATGCCACGCCGCATTGAAGCAGTCATTTCTGCAAAAGGATTCCCGACCAAGTATTGAGTGCATAACTGAACATAATTATTTGAAGGTTGACTTTTTTTGTATTAAAAACACTTCTTTTATTGGTCGGATGAAATATGCTAATTTTTTGAGATAGGAATTTTGGGTTGTCATGAGCTGTATGCCAAAATCATCAATATTAAAACAAGAAAAGGCTTGAACTACTTCAGTTGTGTGTAATGAATCTAAAATATATGAAAGTCTAATGTTTATCAGTACATTACAGAAAATAATGAACTTTATCACAATATGCTAATTTTTTGAGAAGGACCTGTATATCATTTAGTGACAACTTTGTGCAAAAAAAAAAAAAAAAATTGTCTTTTTTCCGCAACTTGTGTCAACATATAAAATATTCCATGGACTCGACATGCCTCTCAGTATATAGCTTGGGGTGTCTACTTTCCAGAATGGGGTCATTTGGGGGGTTTTGAACTGTCCTGGCATTTTATACACAACATTAGGAAGCTTACATCCACTCTTCTAACCACTTGAAGACAAAGCCCTTTCTGACACTTTTTGTTTACATGAAAACATTTTATTTTTTTTTGCAAGAAAATTACGTTGAACCCCCAAACATTATATATTTTTTTAAAGCAAAGGCCCTACAGATTAAAATGGTGGGTGTTGCATTTTTTTTCCACACAGTATTTGCGCAGCGATTTTTCAAACGCATTTTTGGGGAAAAAATACACTTTTTTTTATTTTAATGCACTAAAACACACTATATTGCCCAAATGTTTGATGAAATAAAAAAGATGATCTTAGGCCGAGTACATAGATACCAAACACGACATGCTTTAAAATTTCGCACAAACACGCAGTGGCGACAAACTACATACATTTTTAAAAGCCTTTACAGGTTACCACATTAGATTTACAGAGGAGGTCTACTGCTAAAATTACTGCCCTCGATCTGACCTTCGCGGTGATACCTCACATGCATGATGCAATTGCTGTTTACATATGATGCCAGACCGACGCTTGCATTCGCCTTTGCGCAAGAGCAGGGCAGGACAGGGGTGCTTTTTTTTTTATTATTATTATTTATTTTGCTTTTTTATTTTATTTTTAAACTGTTCCTTCCATATTTTTTTATTTTATTATTTTTTATTGTTATCTCAGGGAATGTAAATATCCCCTATGATAGCAATAGGTAGTGACAGGTACTCTTTTTTTGAAAAAAATGGGGTCTATTAGACCCTAGATCTTTCCTCTGCCCTCAAAGCATCTGACCACACCAAGATCGGTGTGATAAAATACTTTCCCAATGGCGCTTTTTATATCCGGGGGGGGGGGGGGGCGGGACATTCCCTCCCACTGCTTGTAAGAGCAGTCCAGAGGCTAATTAGCCGCTAGGATTGCTTTTACATGAAAGACGGCCGCTGGCTGAAAATAATGATACCAAGATGATACCTAAACCCGCAGGCATCATTCTGGTATAACCATTCAAAGTCCAGCAACATACCAGTACGTTACTGGTCCTTGTTGGACATGTATTGTAATCTTTTTTTTCATGCAGCCTGTTGGCTGAACGAAAAAAAGAGATTGATTGGTGGGTATGCCCACCATTAGAATACCGCCCTTCATCCACCCACTTCTAATGATGGGCATACATGCACCATTTATATATGCCGAAGCATGGGGGCATCCTCCCGCAAAAAAGTTATGCCGCGTACACACGGTCAGACTTTTCCACGGGCAAGCCTCCATCGGAATTTCAACCGTATGTACGCGGCATTAGGAGCAAAATCGCTCCTCCGCCCCTGCTGCCCCCATGCTTCGGCATATATGGTCTTTTTTTTTTAACTGTGGTGGTGAAATCACCTCCTACAGCACTGGAGTCGCAGGCATCAGGCCTGTCTCTGCGAACGCTGCAGTTATGTGTGTTGTGTTTTGTAAGTGACAGTGATCGATCGATACTGCACTTGGGTGGCCTGGGCTGGACGGAGGGGCAAAACGCAGGTGCTAGCAGGTATCTGGGCTGATCCCGCTAACACTGCGTTTTTGGGAGCCCTAAACTGCTGGGGATGCCAGTATAGATCTGATCAGATCAGATATTGATCTGTTCAGATACTATACCACTAAGGGAGGTGTATGCTTTGCGCGTGGGTGTTAGCATTACTGGCACTAACCTGACGCTGCCTGGGGCGATGCAGACCCTCTCTGATGCTAAAACCTAATTGATATCCCCCGCCGGGCGATCAGGGGGTTAAACCTTTATTGGGTTATATACGGCGGGTGCCCTGACACTATAAAAAGCAAACTAACTAACCAGCGTCACCCGTAACACTTATACGGTGATCACTGGTGAAAGGGTTAACTAGGGGCAATCAGGGGGTTAAAACCTTTATTAGATAATATATGGGGGTACCTGACACTATAAAAACCTGGCGGCGAACCTAAAAAAAATAACTGACTACCTAGCGGCACCAGCATAACTAATACAGCAATCAGAAAAACGATCGCTTAGTGACACTGGCAAAAGAGGGTGAAAGGATTACCTGGGGGGCGATCAAGGGGTTAAACCTTTATTAGGTAATATATATGGGGGTACCTGGCGTTATAAAAACCTGAGGCGAACATAAAAAAATAACTGACTACCTAGCGCATCACCGACACTAATACAGCGATCAGAAAAACGATTGATTAGTGACAGTGGTGCTAGGGGCTGAAAGGGTTACCTGGGGGGTGATCAAGGGGTTAAACCTTTATTAGGGGGGGTTAGGGGACTACCCTGGACCTAACACTAACTGCCCTGACACTTTTACAATTACAAATGTCACTGATTGCAGTGATCAGTAAATAAATGATCACTGCAATCGGTGACACTGTGACTGGGGGGTAATCTGGGGGTGACTGGGGGAACGATCGTGTGCCTATGTGTCCTGGTGTCAGTGTACTGCTTGTGCACTTACTTGATGTCTTCTCTCGACGGCGCTCAGGTATATGTGAGCGCCGCAGGAGAGATGACATCACTTCCTGCTGCTTCCTCTCTGCCTGTGTTTACATTACACAGGCAGAGGAAGCATTTGATTCGCCGGGAGCGATCGCGAGGGGGTGGCCAGAAACCAATGGCCGCCCCCTCATCACGGATCGCTCCCAGAGCGATCCCGACCGTCCACTGTACCGGAGGGGGGTCCGATCTGACCCCCCACTCATACGAAGGCAGTCACGTACAGGTACGTGATTGTGCCTGTCCGTGCCATTTTGCCGACGTATATATACAGTGGGCGGTCGTTAAGTAGTTAAAGTGGTTGTAAAACCTGATAAAAAAAATAAATAAAAAAATGCAAGACAAAGCTATAATGAGCTAGTATGACTAGCATACTAGCTCATTATGCATTACTTACCTAGGATCGAAGCCCCCAAAGCCGTCCTCATCTCCCCCTCCGGCCGCAGACATCTCTCCGGAAGGTTACTTCCGGGTATCGCCGCTGTGATTGGCCGGAGCAGCGAAAACGTCACTCCGCGCATGCGCGCAAGAGCCGTAAAAGCCGGCTCTGCTGGTTTTATGAATGGGATTCTCAGTGCGCCTGCATGCGCGCTGTAGACAACGGTGTATTCCTTTTGGAAAATATCTCCTAAACCGTGTAGGTTTAGGAGATATTGCAAACACCTACAGGTAAGCCTTAAAGCCTGTAGGTGTTTACAACCACTTTAAGGTGAAAAAACATCCGAGCATTAGCGCCCCCCCCCCAAGCCCGTTTACTTACCTGACCCCTCGAAAGTCCCACGCCATAAACGTGCTGGCTTCTCGGCTCATTCATTGGTGATTGAAAGCAGCGCAGCCATTGGCTCGCGCTGTTGTCAATCACATCCAATGACGCGCCGCGCCGGGGCCAAGTGATACAGCGAGTGGTTATAGCCGCCGGCTCTATCGAGGGAGCGCACCCGCAAGAACTTACCACCATGCGAGAGAGCTCGCATGGAGGTGGAAAGTTCTTGCGGGGGGGGGGGGAGCCGAGACAGCCGCCGAGGGACCCCAGAAGACCAGGATCGGGGCCACTGTGTGCAAAACGAGCTGCACAGTGGAGGCAAGTATAACATGTTTGTTAATTTAAAAAAAATGTAGTGTTCCTTTAAGGACATATTTACAAGCATTGCGGCCCAAAAAAAAAAAAATGTTGGTCTGGTATGGATTTTGAGGGGAACACCATGCCAAAATAAAAAAACGGCATGGGGGAGAGCGTCCCCCCTTATGAACCATACCAGACCACATGCCCTCAACCATATTGATGTGGACAAGGGCCTCTTCCCCAAAACCCTGGCCAATGGTTGAGGGGGTCTGCGGGCGGGGGGCTTATTGGAATCTCAAAGCCCCCTTTAACCACTTACCTACTGGACACTTTTACCCCCTTCCTGCCAATGGCAATTTTCAGCTTTCAGCGCTCTCACACTTTGAATGACAATTGCGCGGTCATGTAGCACTGTACCCATATGACATTTTTATCATTTCTTTTCACCCAAATAGAGATTTTTTTTGGTGTTATTTAATCAACGATGGGTTTTTTATTTTTTCCCCCCCAAAAAAACTGAAAAAAATAGAAAATTTGGAAGATAAAACGTTTTTTTCTTAGTTTCTCTAAGTACATTTTGTAAAGTAATTTTTCACTAATATACCACACTGATGGGCACTGATACGCGGCACTGGTGGGCACTGATGGACAGCAATGACTGGCATCACTAATGGGCACTGATTGGTGTCACTAATGGGCACTGCTGGGGCTATATACTGTTATCAGGGCACTGATCATCAGTGCCCTGATTATCTGTACAGGTCTCCCCTGCGAGGAGATGCCGCTGATTGGCTCTCCTCGCCACACACACACTGTCAGTGTGAGGCGAGGAGAGCCGATAAACGGCACTTCTTTGTTTACATGTGACCAGCTGTGATTGGGCACAGCCGATCACATGGGTAAAGAGCTGCGTCATCGGCTTATTACCAAGATTGAGGTCGCTCTGTGTCCTAGGAACACACCACGGCCGCGAACGACGTGCTGCACACCCCAACGGGCATACGAGATCGGCCATTCTGGGGTGCTGTCATATGACAACGTCTTAGAACACGAGCGCATCCCACCCGCCATCATTTTACTATATGGCGGGCAGGAAGTGGTTAACAAGGGGGCCCCCAGATCCTAGCCGCCCCCCCCCATGTGAATGAGTATGGGGTAAAAGCGCATGTAAAAATGCATCAAAATTCACACCTGCGTTTTTGGTGCGGTTCCATTGAAGTCTTTTACATGCAAAACACATAGATGTGTACTTAGGGTTAAAGCGGGCCATAAAATTAAAAGGTCCACTTATCTGGGAGTCCATCACCCCTCCCCCCCATAAAAAAACAAAACACTAATTTAAAGCAGAACTATAGGCATGACTTTTTCTTTTTTTTATTTGGTTAGTGTAACCTAGAAACATAGAAAAGTGATGGCAAAAAAAGACCAAGTAGTCCATTAAGTCCGTCTCATTTTTTATTTATATATATATATATATATATATTTACTTTTTTCTCTGAGTATAGATCTATGTTTGTTACAAGCATGTTTAAATCAACTTACTGTTGACTGGCTCACTACCTCTGCTGAAAGTCTATTTCTATTGTCAACTACCCTTTCAGTAACATAATACTTTCTGAAATTAGTTTTGAACTTTCCTCCTGCTAGTCCGTGTTCTTGATCTTAGCTTCATATTAAAAATACTGTCCTCTTGAACCTTATTCACCCCTCCCCTCCCATGTATTTATTAACAACTTGACCTCCTGAAAATCTACCCCCCTTCATGACCAGGCCATTTTTTCCGATACGGCACTGCGTTATTTTAACTGAAAATTGCGCAGTCACGCAACGCTGTACCCAAATAAAATGAATGTCCTTTTTTTCCCACAAATAGAGCTTTCTTTTGGTGGTATTTGATCACCTCTGCAGCTTTTATTTTTTGTGCTTTAAAAAAAAGAAAATTTTGAAAAAAAAAACAATATTTTTTACTTTCTGCTATAAAACATACCCAATAAACAAATAAAAAAATAAAAATCGAATTTCTTCATTAATTTAGGCCAATATGTATCCTGCTACATATTTTTGGTAAAAAAGAATCCCAATAAGTGTATATATTAATTGGTTTTCACAAAATTTATAGTGTCTACAAACTATGGAATATTTATTTATTTTCACTAGTAATGGCGGCGATCAGTGACTTATAGTGGGACTGCGATATTGCTGCAGACATTCAGACGCTGACAATAATACAGTAATCAGTGCCAAAAAATATGCACTGTCACTTTACTAATGACACTGGCTGGGAAGGGAATAACATCAGGGGCGATCAAAGGGTTAAATGTGTGCCTAACCAGTGTTTTACTAAACGGTGTGTAGCACACTAACCCTTTTCTGACGTCCTCCGTCCGCAGTCGGCACACCTGCTACTTGCCCGGTATTCCCCCTTGTGTAGAGGGGCGAGCGGTGTTGTTGCTTGGGCCTTGCAGCAATTACCTCTTTCTTTTTTTAAAGGTGTTTAATTTTCAGATTTTCAAAAGAAACAATACAAAATAAATCAAAAACAGTACAGTCTGACAATTGAGCTGGTAGATGGAATCGTCCACAAAGTTTAAGTGAGTGCATAGACAGACTGCAATAACAGAAGTACCCCAAAAAACAAACATAAGAGCCAGTCACACACACATACAGGAACATTCAACCTTACAGCACCGACGACCCCATAACATCAGTATTGCGCTAAAGGTCCGTAGACCACATAACCACCATGACTCCTACAGCGAGTGCCACCCAGATATAGTGTTAGTAACCCATAATAGACCCCCAACCAGAAAATAAAAAATAAGAATTACTGAGAGAGCTGTGATGAGAGGACCTCCCCCCAGAAGTCCTTTGAGACATCCAGCCATGGCTGCCAGACCTTAGTAAACTTCTTAGGGCATTCCCTACTCTTGTAAATCAGTTTGAATATGGGGAGGAGACCATGAACAATTCGAAAGACCGCGTGAACCGAAAGGGGGACCGTGTCCTTCTAATGTAGCAAAATGGTTTTACGTGCATAAAAAAACAGTAGACGTAGCAAAGTCCTGGCATGAGTACGAGGCACATGGTCATTCAGCACCCCCAACAACCCAACCTCCGGCGTATGGGGTATCGGCAGGTGCAATTTGTCGGCAAAAAAGGCAAATAAATCCTTCCAGAAGGCGGAGAGTCCCGAACATGTCCAAAACATATGAAAGAAATCAGCAGCAACCATGTTACATCTAACACATGCAATATCATCTTAACCAGCCTAGCAGGCGTATAGTGTAAATGATGAATAAACTTAAACTGTACTAATAGATCAGCAGTGCTAATAATATCCTGAAAGCATATCTCTGTTACCTCCTCCCAATCCTCTTCAGAAAGCTCAGGCATATACAACAGCCATTTGCAGTGAGAATTCTGAAAGGGATCTGCTCCCACCCCCTGGAGGCGGCCATAAAAGGACGTCACCAACTTGGCCATTTCTGGAAACGACAGGAGGTCTTCAATGGAAGATTCCGTGAGCTCTATGGTCAAGGACCCAAATTGTGTCCGCAGGGCGTGCCTCAATAGGAGATATTTGAAGAAAAAATAGTTTTAGACCATAGTTAAGCCTGAGTGTCTCAAATGACATCAGATTATTCCCCTCAACTATGTGAGAGAGATGTGTGACCCCAAAACGGGCCCACCATACCGAATCCGGATGACCAAAGACCTCAGGAAGGTTCGGGTTCCGCCACAGAGGAGTCTGCGGTGAAACCCCAGGTGAGGATGTAGACAGCGTTTCCCCCCCTCTCTCCATGCCATAAAACCCACCTCCACAGGGGAAAGTCTAGAGCCCCCAACCTTGTTAGATCTATGTAATTCATCCCGCAATGAAGTCGGCGATTCAAATAAGGTAAGCAGGAAAGCAGTGGCGGGAGTCTGGGGGTCAGAGTGCATCCAGTCATGGACAAAGGTGAGCTGGGAGGCGAGAAAATAGTGTCGTAGGTTCGGGCAAGCCAGTCCACCCACAGCCTTGGCTGCTTAGAGGGAGGACCTGGCTATACGGGACTGGCAACCGTTCCAAACAAAACCAAAGAGGGCGGAGTCAAGTTTTGCAAAAAAAGTTTTGGAGAGAAAAACCGGGGAAGCTCGGAAACAATAAAGGAATTTTGGCAAAAAAAATAATTTTAAAGATATTTATGCGACCAATTAAAGGGGCAATGATGACCAGGTATTAGACATGGGCGCCGTCAAAAAATTTGTTTTGTTCCGTTCCGTTTCGTATTAAAAAAAAAATCGTATTTCGTAATTCGTGTACGAAATTTAATTTGGATTCGTACGAAATACGAATTTCGTACGAATCGTAAGATTTAAACGTCGCGCATGTTTCTCGTGCTTAGAACTGTGTCTGCACAAAATGTCATTTTTGATGGAAAAAAAGTCATTTAAAACTCACTCGTGGCTATTAATGAATTGTCGGCTTTTATCAATACATAGAAAAGTCATTGATGAAAAAAAAAAAAAGCGTGGGGGTTCCCCCAAATTCAATTACCAGGCCCTTCAGGTCTGGAATGGATATTAAGGGGAACTCCGCCGCAAATAAAAAAAAAAAAATGGCGTGCGGTTCCCCCTAAATATCTATACCAGGCCCTTCAGATCTGGCATGGATTTTAAGGGGTACTCCACCCCAAATAAAAAAAAAAATGGCGTGGAGTCCCCCCAAAAATCCATACCAGACCCTTATCCGAGCACGCAACCTGGCCGGCCGCAGGAAAAGAGGGGGGACGAGAGAGCACCCCCCCCCTCCTGAACCATACCAGGCCACATGCCCTCAACATGGGGAGGATGTCCCCATGTTGATGGGGACAAGGGCCTCATCCCCACAACCCTTGCCCGGTGGTTGTGGGGGTCTGCGGGCAGGGGGCTTATCGGAATCTGGAAGACCCCTTTAACAAAGGGGACCCCCAGATCCCGGCCCCCCTCCTATGTGAATTGGTAAGGGGTACATTGTACCCCTACCATTTCATGAACAAAGTGTAAAAATTTAAAAAAAAACACCTTGGAAAAGTCCTTTATTAAAAAAAAACAATAAATAATTTAAAAAAAACATACCAGCGATGAAATCCAGTGTCCCGCGGCGATCCCGATGTCCAGCGCTGTCCGTCATTGGTTGAGCCTGAGTGGACCTGATGGGGAACTTCCTCCGCAGTGTTTTAAATGTATAGACCCGCCCCTTCTAAAGTTCCCCATCAGGTCCGCTAAGCGGACCAGATGCAGAACATGAGAAGGGGCGGGTCTATTCATGTATTACACAGTGAAGGAAGTTCCCATCAGGTCCACCCCCTCGTAGAGTGGACCTGATGGGGAACTTCCTTTACTGTGTAATACATGAATAGACCCGCCCCTTCTCACGTTCCGCATCTGGTCCGCTTAGCGGACTTGATGGGGAACTTTAGAAGGGGCGGGTCTATACATTTAAAACACGGCGGAGGAAGTTCCCCATCAGGTCCACTCAGGCTCAACCAATGACGGACAGCGCTGGACATCGGGATCGCCGCGGGACACTGGATTTCATCGCTGGAATGTTTTTTTTATTATTATTTATTTTTTAATAAAGGACTTTTTCAAGGTGTTTGTGTGTTTTTTATTTACATTTTTTTACACTTTCTTCGTGAAATGGAAGGGGTACAATGTACCCCATACCAATTTACATAGGGGGGGCCGGGATCTGGGGGTCCCCTTTGTTAAAAGGGTCTTCCAGATTCCGATAAGCCCCCTGCCCGCAGACCCCCACAACCACCGGGCAAGGGTTGTGCGGATGAGGCCCTTGTCCCCATCAACATGGGGACATCCTCCCCATGTTGAGGGCATGTGGCCTGGTATGGTTCAGGAGGGGGGGGGGGGCGCTCTCTCGTCCCCCCCTCTTTTCCTGCGGCCGGCCAGGTTGCGTGCTCGGATAAGGGTCTGGTATGGATTTTTGGGGGGACTCCACGCCATTTTTTTTTATTTGGGGTGGAGTTCCCCTTAAAATCCATGCCAGATCTGAAGGGCCTGGTATGGATATTTAGGGGGAACCGCATGCCATTTTTTTTTATTTGCGGCGGGGTTCCCCTTAATATCCATTCCAGACCTGAAGGGCCTGGTAATTGAATTTGAGGGAACCCCCACGCTTTTTTTTTTTTTATCAATGACTTTTCTATGTATTGATAAAAGCCGGCAATTCATTAATAGCCACGAGTGAGTTTTAACCACTTAACGACCGCCCACCGCCGATTTACGTCGGCAGAATGGCACGGACAGGCAGAATCACGTAGATCTACGTGATAGCCTTTGTGCAGTTGGGGGGTCCATCCGGACCCCCCTTCACTGCAGTGAGCGGCCGTTAAGTGTTCGGGAGCGATCAGGCATGAGGGGGCGGCCGCTCGATTACGCCCCCCCCCGACCCCTCGCGATCGCTCCCGGCCAATGAAATTGCTTCCTCCGCCATGTGATGTAAACACAGGCTGGAGGAAGTGATGTCATCTCCCTCGCCGCGGTCTTTTCGTTCCCGGCGCCGAGGAGTGAAGACAGAGGTTAGTGCTCCAACAGTCCACTGACACGTAGGTACACATAGGCACACAAATCACCCCCCAGTCACCCCCAGGTCACCCCAAAGCCCCCAATCACAGTGTCACTGATTGCAGTGATCATTTATTTTACTGATCACTGCATTTAGTGTCATCTGTGATTGTAAAAAGTTGCAAGGCAGTTAGGATTAGGCCCCTTTAGGTCCAGGGTAGCCCCCTAACCCCCCCTAATAAAGGTTTAACCCCTTGATCACCCCCCAGGTAACCCTTTCACCCCCTAACTTCAGCGTCACTAAGCAATTGTTTTTCCGATCGCTGTATTTGTGTCGCTGGTGTTTTAGATAGGCAGTTATTTTTTTTTAGGTTCGCCGCAGGTTTTTATTGGTGTCAGGTACCCCCATATTTAACCTAATAAAGGTTTTAACCCCCTGATTGCCCCTAGTTAACCCTTTCACCAGTGATCACCATATAAAGGTTACGGGTGACGCTGGTTGATTAGTTTGCTTTTTATAGCATCAGGGCACCCGCCGTATATAACCCAATAAAGGTTTAACCCCCCTGATCGCCCGGCGGGTGAGATCAATTAGGTTTTAGCGCCAGAGAGGGTCTGCGTTGCCCCAGGCAGTGTTAGGTTAGTGCCAGTAACGCTAACACCCACGCGCAAAGCATACACCCCCCTTAGTGGTATAGTATCTGATCAGATCTATACTAGCATCCCCAGCGGTTTAGGGTTCCCAAAAACGCAGTGTTAGCGGGATCAGCCCAGATACCTGCTAGCGCCTGCGTTTAGCCCCTCCGCCCAGCCCAGCCCACCCAAGTGCAGTATCGATCGATCACTGTCACTTACCAAACACAACACACATAACTGCAGCGTTCGCAGAGACAGGCCTGATCCCTGCGATCGCTAACAGTTTTTTTGTAGCGTTTGATATATTTGCTGACGACAGTCAGGTGCTTTTTTTCCTGTGAATCTTACTAGTGTACCCCTAAATTTAGAGCCCAAAATGGCAAGACGAAGGTACACTAGTAAAGAGGCCTACGAGATTCTGAGCATGACAGATAGTGAAGAGGAGGTCACGTATCTGTCAGATTCAGGCTCAGAATATCTTCCCGTAGAAGACAGTGACGTCAGCGGCCCCACGTCAGATAGCTCTGACGACGAAGTTGAGGTCCCTGCTAAGGTCAGGCGTACCCGATCCCGATCTTCTGAGGTTGTTGAGGAGCAAGAACCGCAGGTCTCTCGTATCATGGAGCAGAGTAGTACTAGCGCCGCTATTCCTTCTGGTGAACTGGCAAGCACCAGCGGCCTAGTACAGCCTGGACGTACATCCAGCACTGCAGTAACACTTGGTGACGTGGCGAGTCCCATAAGTGCAGTTCAAGCTGGCTAGGTGGCAAGCACAAGTAGTGTCCCGCTGCCACCAAGAAGACAAAGGCAGGCCCGTCGTGCCCATACTGCCCTTCCTGCAGAATTCGCCTATCCTGATTGGGTCCCCACCACTTCTGCAGAACCCGTACTTCCCCCATTCACTGCCCAACCCGGTATTCAGGTGGAAACAGCTGATTTTATGCCAATCGATTTTTATTCGCTGTTTTTCACGGAAGATCTCTATAGATCTATTGTGGACCAGAGTAATTTATATGCTGGTCAATTTATCGCCGCTAACCCCCAGTTGCCTAAAATTGCCAGAAATTGGAAACCAATTACGGTTTCCGAATTTAAGACCTTTCTGGGCCTTTCCCTCAACATGGGCACACATAAATTTCCGTCATTGCGTGCTTATTGGTCCACGCACCCAATTGACCACATGCCCGTGTTCTCTGCCTCCATGTCCAGGGCACGATACGAGCAGATTTTGCGGTTCATGCACTTCAACGACAATGAACTTTGTCGTCCACGTGGGGACCCTGAATACGACCGGCTCTATAAAATTCGGCCCCTCATAAACCACTTCAACGAACGTTTTGCAGCCTTGTTTACTCCCGATCAAGTTGTCTGCGTTGATGAGTCCCTGATTAAATTTTCTGGCCGCTTGTCTTTCAAGCAGTACCTTCCCAGCAAGCGTGCCAGATACGGGGTCAAGCTCTACAAGTTCTGTGACAGGGCAACAGGCTATGTAGTGAACTTTACGGTTTATGAGGGAAAAGACAGTCAGATTGAGTCGGTTAACTGCCCGGATTACATAGGGAGCGCTGGCAAGATAGTGTGGAACTTGGTGTCACCCTTATTCGGAAAGGGGTACCACTTGTATGTGGACAATTATTACACGAGCGTGCCACTGTTTAGTCACTTGTTTGATCATAAGATTGGAGCATGTGGCACCGTGCGACCTAATCGCCGGGGCTTTCCCCAGCGGCTTGTAGATGCCCGTCTTAGGCTGGGGGAGAGAGCCTGCTTGAAGTGTAATAACTTGCTCGCTATGAAGTGGAGGGACAATAAGAATGTTTTCCTTCTTACCTCCCTTCATGCAGACACGACAGTCCAAATTCGTACGGCGACTGGTGTTGTGGAGAAACCCCTCTGTGTCCACGAATATAACCAAAATATGGGAGGGGTGGACCTCAACGACCAGTTGATGGCGCCGTATCTAATTGACCGTAAGGCGAGATGCTGGTACAAAAAAGTGTCTCTATCATTATTCCAATTGGCTTTGCTGAACGCTCATGTGCTATACAGAGCTTCAGGCGGGACGTTATCTCTTCTAAAATTCCAGAATGAGATAGTCACAGAACTCCTGTATCCAGGCGGTTCTGCACCTCACCATCCCCAACCAAATGCAGTAAGCCGGCTGCATGAGAGGCATTATTCGTATGTCCTCCCGAGTACCCCTACCCAAAGCCACCCCCAAAAAAGATGTCGTGTCTGTAGCAAGCGCGGATTTAGGCGTGACACCCGTAGTTTTTGTCCACTCTGTCCTGACAAGCCTGGTCTTTGCCAAGGTGAATGTTTTGAACGCTACCACTCAAAAGTGAAGTTTTAGCGTAGGGTACAGCATTTCACAGACTAGGACACACTTACACAGGGTCTCCCAAGATGCCATTACATTTTGAGAGACCCGAACCATTACAGTTGTAAAGTTACAAAAAAAAAAAGTGTAAAAAAGAAAAAAAAAAAAAAACGTAAAAAACAAAACACAAAAAAAATATAAAATAAAAAAACCAAAAATAGTTGTCGTTTTATTGTTCTCTCTCTCATTATTTTCTCTCTATTGTTCTGCTCTTTTTTACTGTATTCTATTCTGCAATGTTTTATCATGCTTGCTTTTCAGGTATGTAATTTTTTGTTTTCAGGTGCGCCATTCAACTGCAGCGCGGAATTATTTATCTTGACAGCAACAGCGTTTGCTCCCACGATACATAAAGCCGTGACTCCAGTGCTGTAGGAGGTGATTTCACCACCAGTTAAAAAAAAGAGCATATATGCCGAAGCATGGGGGCAGCAGGGGCGGAGGAGCGATTTTGCTCCTAATGCCGCGTACATACGGTCGAAATTCCGACCGTGTGTACGCGGCATAACTTTTTTGCGGGAGGATGCCCCCATGCTTCGGCATATATATATTTTAGGCACAGGTTGCGTTAAAACATTTTTTTATTTTTTACTAGGTTTTGTTTTGGTATTTGCTTTGCAGGTATGGCATGGTAAGGTCTTACTGTTGTACTGTAATGTTACTTTGTTTTAATGTTAACCACCATTTGCTTAGCAGGTACGCCATTCAGTTGCAGCGCGGATCTATTTATCTTGACAGCAACAGCGTTTGCTCCCACGATACATAAAGCCGTGACTCCAACGCTGTAGGAGGTGATTTCACCACCACAGTTAAAAAAAAGAGCATATATGCCGAAGCATGGGGGCAGCAGGGGCGGAGGAGCGATTTTGCTCCTAATGCTGCGTATATACGGTCGAAATTCCAACGGAGGCTTATCCGTGGAAAAGTCCGACCGTGTGTACGCGGCATAACCTTTTATGCCGCGTACATACGGTCGAAATTCCGACGAAGGCTTGACCGTGTGTACGTGGCATAACTTTTTTGCGGGAGGATGCCCCCATGCTTCGGCATATATGCCCATCATTAGAAGTGGGTGGATGAAGGGAGGTATTCTAATGGTGGGCATACCCACCAATCAATCTCTTTTTTTCGTTCAGCCAATAGGCTGTATGAAAAAAAAGATTACAATACATGTCCAACTAGGACCAGCAACGTACTGGTATGTTGCTGGACTTTGAATGTTTATACCAGAATGATGCCTGCGGGTTTAGGTATCATCTTGGTATCATTCTTTTCAGCCAGCAGCCGGCTTTCATGTAAAAGCAATTCTAGCAGATAATTAGCCTCTAGACTGCTTTTACAAGCAGTGGGAGGGAATGTCCCCCCCCCCCCCGGATATAAAAAGCGCCATTGGGAAATTGGGAAAGCATTTTATCACACCGATCTTGGTGTGGTCAGATGCTTTGAGGGCAGAGGAAAGATCTAGGGTCTAACCCCCCAATTTTTTTCAAAAAAAGAGTACCTGTCACTACCTATTGCTATCATAGGGGATATTTACATTCCCTGAGATAACGATAAAAAAATAAAATATGGAAGGCACAGTTTAAAAATAAAATAAAAAAGCCAAATAAATAAAAAAAAAAAAAAAAAAAAAAAAAAAGCACCGCTGTCCCCCCCTGCTATTGCGCAAAGGCGAACGCAAGCGTCGGTCTAGCGTCATATGTAAACAGCAATTGCATCATGCATGTGAGGTATCACCGCGAAGGTCAGATCGAGGGCAGTCATTTTAGCAGTAGACCTCCTCTGTAAATCTAACGTGGTAACCTGTAAAGGCTTTTAAAAATGAATGTAGTTTTGTCGCCGCTGCGCGTTTGTGCGCAATTTTAAAGCATGTCGTGTTTGGTATCCATGTACTCGGCCTATGATCATCTTTTTTATTTCATCAAACATTTGGGCAATATAGTGTTTTTTAGTGCATTAAAAATAAAAAAAGTGTGTTTTTCCCCCAAAAAATGCGTTTGAAAAATCGCTGCGCAAATACTGTGTGGGAAAAAAAAATGCAACACCCACTATTTTAATCTGTAGGGCCTTTGCTTTAAAAAAATATATAATGTTTGGGGGTTCAACATAATTTTCTTGCAAAAAAAAAATTTTTTTTTCATGTCAACAAAAAAAGTGTCAGAAAGGGCTTTGTCTTCAAGTGGTTAGAAGAGTGGATGATGTGTGACATAAGCTTCCTAATGTTGTGCATAAAATGCCAGGACAGTTCAAAACCCCCCCAAATGACCCCATTTTGTAAAGTAGACACCTCAAGCTATTTGCTGAGAGGCATGTTGAGCCCATTGAATATTTTTTTTTTGTCCCAAGTGATTGAATAATGACCAAAAAAAATAAAAATAAAAAAAAATGTACAAAAAGTTGTCACTAAATTATATATTGCTCAAACATGCCATGGGCATATGTGGAATTACACCCCAAAATACATTCTGCTGCTTCTCCTGAGTACGGGGATACCACATGTGTGGGACTTTTTGGGAGCCTAGCCGCGTACGGGACCCCAAAAACCAAGCACCACCTTCAAGGTTTCTAAGGGCATAAATTTTTGATTTCACTCCTCACTACCTATCACAGTTTTGAAGGCCATAAAATGCCAAGATGGCACAAAACCCCCCCAAATGACCCCATTTTGGAAAGTAGACACCCCAAGCTATTTGCTGAGAGGCATATTGACCCCATTGAATATTTTTTTTTTTGTCCCAAATGATTGAATAATGACAAAAAGAAAAAAAAAAATGTACAAAAAGTTGTCACTAAATGATATATTGCTCACACATGCCATGGTTATATGTGGAATTCCACCCCAAAATACATTCTGTTGCTTCTCCTGAGTACGGGGATACCACATGTGTGGGACTTTTTGGGAGCCTAGTCGCGTACGGGACCCCAAAAACCAAGCACCGCCTTCAGGATTTCTATGGGTGTAAATTTTTGATTTCACTCCTCACTGCCTATCACAGTTTCGGAGGCCATGGAATGCCCAGATGGCACAAAACCCCCCCCAAATGACCCCATTTTGGAAAGTAGACACCCCAAGCTATTTGCTGAAAGGTATGTTGAGTATTTTGCAGATCTCGCTTTTTGTCACAAAGTTTTGAAAATGTAAAAAAAGAAAAAAAAAAGAAAAAAAAATGTCTTTAATTTTCAAAAACAAATGAGCTGTAAAATACTCACCATGCCTCTCAGCAAACAGCTTGGGGTGTCTACTTTCCAAAATGGGGTCATTTGTGGGGGTTTTGGGCTATTTTGACATTTTATGGCCTTCAAAACTGTGATAGGTAGTGAGGAGTGAAATCAAAAATTTATGCCCTTAGAAACCTTGAAGGCGGTGCTTGGTTTTTGGGGTCCCGTACGCGGCTAGGCTCCCAAAAAGTCCCACACATGTGGTATCCCCGTACTCAGGAGAAGCAGCAGAATGTATTTTGGGGTGTAATTTCACATATAACCATGGCATGTGTGAGCAATATATCATTTAGTGACAACTTTTTGTACATTTTTTTTTTTCTTTTTGTCATTATTCAATCATTTGGGACAAAAAAAAAAATATTCAATGGGGTCAACATGCCTCTCAGCAAATAGCTTGGGGTGTCTACTTTCCAAAATGGGGTCATTTGGGGGGGTTTGTGCCATCTTGGCATTTTATGGCCTTCAAAACTGTGATAGGTAGTGAGGAGTGAAATCAAAAATTTATGCCCTTAGAAACCTTGAAGGTGGTGCTTGGTTTTTGGGGTCCCGTACGCGGCTAGGCTCCCAAAAAGTCCCACACATGTGGTATCCCCGTACTCAGGAGAAGCAGCAGAATGTATTTTGGGGTGTAATTTCACATATGCCCATGGCATGTGTGAGCAATATATCATTTAGTGACAACTTTGTGCAAAAAAAAAAAAGTTTGTCATATTCCCGCAACTTGTGGCAAAATATAAAATATTCCATGGACTGAACATGCCTCTCAGTAAATAGCTTGGGGTGTCTACTTTCCAAAATGGGGTCATTTGGGGGGGTTTTGTGCTATTTTGGCATTTTATGGCCTTCGAAACTGTGATAGGTAGTGAGGAGTGAAATCAAAAATTTGCGCCCTTAGAAATCCTGAAGGCGGTGCTTGGTTTCCGGGGTCCCGTACGTGGCTAGGCTCCTAAAAAGTCCCACACATGTGGTATCCCCGTACTCAGGAGAAGCAGCAGAATGTATTTTGGGGTGCAATTCCACATATAACCATGGCATGTGTGAGCAATATATCATTTAGTGACAACTTTTTGTAATTTTTTTTTTTTTTTTTTGTCATTATTCAATCACTTGGGACAAAAAAAATAATATTCAATGGGCTCAACATGCCTCTCAGCAATTTCCTTGGGGTGTCTACTTTCCAAAATGGGGTCATTTGGGGGGTTTTTGTACTGCCCTGCCATTTTAGCACCTCAAGAAATGAGATAGGCAGTCATAAATTTAAAGCTGTGTAAATTTCAGAAAATGTACCCTAGTTTGTAAACGCTATAACTTTTGCGCAAACCAATAAATATACGCTTATTGACATTTTTTTTTACTAAAGACATGTGGCTGAATACATTTTGGCCTAAATGTATGACTAAAATTGAGTTTATTCGATTTTTCTTATAACAAAAAGTAGAAAATATCATTTTTTTTTCAAAATTTTCGGTCTTTTTCTGTTTATATCGCAAAAAATAAAAATCGCAGAGGCAATCAAATACCATTAAAAGAAAGCTCTATTTGTGGGAAGAAAAGGACGCAAATTTCATTTGGGTACAACATTGCATGTCCGCACAATTTACAGTTAAAGCAGCGCCGTGCCGAATCCCAAAAACAGGCTTGGTCCTAATGGCCCGAAATGGTCCGGGGCTTAAGTGGTTAAATGACTTTTTTTCCGTCAAAAATGACATTTTGTGCAGGGACAGTTCTAAGCACGGGAAACATGTGCGACTTTACATGCATATCATACACACCCCCCAGGTACGAAATTTAAAGGATTTTTTCACTTTTGGATCCGAAATTCGTAAACGAAATTTCGTATTTCGTACAGAATTTGTATGCATAAAAATTCGTATTTCGGATTCGTACGAACGTACGGATTTCCGGAAATTCGTACGAATTTTAGATTCGTACGAAACTAATCGCACATGTCTACCAGGTATGGAATTTGACTGTCATTTGTTGAACTATAGGGGTGACATTAAGTTCCTCATACCTATAGAAGTCAGCATGTATCTGTATACCCAAATGAAAACGTTAGCTGAACACCTCTAAGTATTCAGCCGGAAAAAGGGGGGCCGACAACAAAGGCTTGGGATTTCTCCCAGCCCACCCAAAGACCCGAGACCGCACCAAACTTCTCAACCACCTGTAACAACTTATCAAAGGAACTCTCCTTGCCATCCAAATATACCAGGGCATCATCTGCGTAGAGAGAAATCCTCTCTATCAACAGGCCTGACCGGATGCCCCCAATCTCGGACGTCTGCCGCACTGCCAGAGCCAGAGGCTCAATGGCCAGCACGAACAGAATTGGAGAGAGAGGGCACCCCTGTCTGGTGCCCCTCCCCAGAGAGAATGAACGTGAGATATCATTATTTGTGCAGACCCTAGCCCTCAGGTTCCGCGTACAGCAATCGGGCCCATTTGAGAAAATATGGTCCAATCCCCATCCTAGCCATAGTTTCCCAAAGAAAGGGCCAGCTAACAGTGTCAAAAGCTTTTAGTATGTCTAAGGAGAGGACCAAACCACTACATTCTGTGTGTGCAGCCCTGTGAATGTGCAGGAACAGGCTACGAATGTTATCAAATGTACTCCTGCCAGGCATGAATTCGGATTGATCCGGGGGGTATGAGGGATAGAATGACCGTCTTTAGTCTGAGGGCGAGTATCTTTGCTAGAATTTTGGCATCACTGTTCAGGAGAGAGATGGGCCTATAGGATGTGCATTGCGACTTATCCTTACCAGGCTTGGGTATCACCACTATAAGGGCCTCATTCATAGAATCAGGGAGCTTTAGAAATTCAAGGGAGTCATGAAATGTCTTGAGGAGCCTGGGAGCCAACACCTCTACGTGGGCCTGATACCACTCCGAGGGGAGGCCGTCCAAGCCCGGAGTCTTATTGGAAGGCAATCGTCCAATAGCCGCAGTGACCTCCTCCAGAGTGATGGGCTTATCTAAGAGAGATTGCTGGGAGCTACTAAGTGCCGGGAGGTCAAGGGATTCAAAAAAGCCTCGGAAGTCAGGTTCAGGAGGGGTGTCTGCCCCCCTGTATAACGTGCAATAGAAGTCTATCTGGTTGATAACTAGAGTGTCAGAGGTGGTCGAGCCGTCCGGGAGTTGGATGGAGGCAATCAAAGTATCTTTGAAATCAGTGTGGGCAAGATAAGCGAGGAGCCTACCATTCTTCCCCCCATGCTCGTGAATACGAGCAGAGAGGTATAGCTGCTGTTTCTTGGTCAGATCTATCATGTGAAGTTGTAGCGCCCTATAAACTTCTGTCAACATACCCTGAGTCTCAGAGAAAGGAGCACCCGTGTGGCGGGCGCGAGCCTCCTCAAGAGCCTTTTGGAGGGCTTCCTGCGTCACCCGGCCCTTGGATCTATAACTCTTAATTTGTGAGATGTAAGAGCCCCTAACAACAGCCTTAAAAGGCATCCCAGACAGGGCCTCCGGAAGTAGAGCCTACATTAAGGGACCAGTAGACAGCCATGTCGGTCAGAATGGGGCAATTACCTCTTTCTAATGGTTCCCTTGCTCCGTTGTCTAGGTAGAGAATAAGTCCAATGTCCACACAGGAGTAAAACCTAAGCAGTAAGGTTTTATTCTTTATATTTGCAGTAAACTTGGAGAGAGTAGGGAAATGAGAGAAGTAGGGAAATGTTCAGGTACCAAGCACTTAAACCACGGTGCAACTCTTTCGTCGCCACTCAAGCCTGAGTGGGTATTGCTCACCCGGATAGTCCCCTTGTGAGCGGTCCTAGCAGCCGGGATGGAGCACGGATAAATTGTGAACTTTTAGGGGATGCTATCAGGAATCCTCTGCCACAGGATTGTTAAGTCCCGAACCTCCCAGCCAAGCAAAAGAAGAAAAAGAACCTTTATGCCAGATTGGCGCATTGCGAGGCCTCCAATATATTGTATCCCTCCTCAGATAAGGTGCCAGGCCTCTCCCGAGACAGCAAAACCATCGCCAGTCTCCTCATGGGACCGATCCTCCCCCGACTTCCTCTTTCTGGAGTGGGCTTCCCTCAGGTGGGTAGCCTGGGATCCTTCTTCAGGTGTAGGCCCTAGCTGAAGGTGCTGGGCTTACCAGGTAGCGATGTAGCCTCGGGCTGAAGGTGCCCGGGACTATTTCACACACACGCACCCCTGGCCTGGAGGGCCATGAGGCACACAAGAACCAACATTAATGGCGTCTGCCCCTTATGTACCCTCTCCCAGCATGCACAGCGGGTAGACCACGCCCACTGCACGGCTGCCGAGAAAGGACATCCAAGGTGCTGTGATACCCCCTGTAGTTCAACCTATGCCGGAGATGACAGTGTCACCTACAGGCAAACAGGGAACACTACTGCCAGGCAGTATCACACCCAGAGCAGAAACAAATCCAGAACAATCAATTGGTCTGAGCCCAACTACTGGCTCAGACTACCCTTAAATTTACACATAGCGCCCCCAAATATTGGGGGGAGGGGCTACAGGTGGGAGGGTGCTTTTACTAGGGGAAGACATGGATCCTGGTCCCTGATCGGCGCTGGGCTCCCGCTTTGTGTGATCACTGCGGGAGCAAGCCACTGATGGCGTGCATGCGCATCCACTACCCGGAAGAGCCGGATCACAGATATATATGCGATCTGGCGCACAGGTGCCGCCCTGTAGCAGTAAAACTGCTATAGGGCGGATCTGAAGTAGTTAAAGGTTTCAATCACTTCTCTCCTTTCCCCCAAACTGTACATATTACGTTCCTGAAGTCTCTTCTAGTATGTTTTATCCCTCAGACCTCTTACAATTTTTGTTTCCCATCTCTGGACTCGTTCTATCTTATCAGTATCTTTTTGTAAGTGAGGTCTCCAGACCATAAGGGAGGGTTATAACCCTTTATTTATTTTTTGCCATCTGTGTTTCCATTGGGTTTCCCATGGCCAGAACAGGAAGTGAGAGGAAATCTCTCCAAAGTGATAGAATCCCTGGTTGTTACCAGAACTAGTGTCCCAAGTGGAATATTTTCCTATCTATTTCTGTTCTTGTGACAGCCCAAAATTTGGGATTTTGAACAGTCATCAGGACTCAGATTACCATTTTTTTTAATCACTAAAATTTGTTTTCCTATGGCAGGTACTGGAGAATTTCCCATTGTTGATGTACATTTTAGCAGCAAAGACTGTGCTGTTGTGTCTGGGATTCGCTTGCGCCAAGATATACCAAAGTAAAAGAATTGAAGCAAAGTTAAAACAGGAACGGGAGGAAAAATTTCGACGTTTAGCTGAAGGGAAAGAAGAGATTGAGAAAAAAGAAGATTGAGGTGAGAAGTGGAGTATTATTTTATGATTTTTTTTCTACTTTGGGTGGAGTAGGAAAGGATCCCCCCCCCCCCGCAGGCCTTTGAAGAAAAAAGGATAAAGGTCCAATGTCACCAGTGACACCCCTCCATCCCTGTATTGTGCAACGGACCCTGCCTGGCCTACTCCACTCCAGCCTAAAGCTGGTTTGAATCTCGAATGATCAACTTTTATATCCGTCTCCTGGCAGGGACGGCTTCCTACCCCCCCTTCGGGAGAACACTGCAGCTTCAATGCACTAAGACAATGCATCTACATTGCAGTGTGCCACAATGGTAGTGCATTACAAAAAATGGGTCATATCTGCTTTTTGGCATGTCAGGGTGCAGTGGCAACTCATTAATTTCAATCGGCTGTATAAATGCAATGCATGACAATAATGCAATGCACAAATTCACATCTATTTAACCTGAATCCGATTGAGCGTGCATTTCACTTGCTGAAGAAAAAACTGAAGGGAAAATGCCCCAAGAACAAGCAGGAACTGAAGACAGTTGCAGTAGAGGCCTGGCAGAGCATCACCAGGGATGAAACCCAGCGTCTGGTGATGTCATCACGTTCCACACTTCAGGCTGTAATTGACTACAAAGGATTTGCAACCAAGTATTAAAAAGTGAAAGTTTGATTTATGATTGTTAATCTGTCCCATTACTTTTGGTCCCTTAAAAAGTGGGAGGCACATATACAAACTGTTGTAATTCCTACACTGTTCACCTGATTTGGATGTAAATACCCTCAAATTAAAGCTGAAAGTCTGCAGTTAAAGCACATCTTGTTCGTTTTATTTCAAATCTATTGTGGTGGTGTATAGAGCCAAAAAGATTAGAATTGTGTCGATGTCCCAATATTTATGGACCTGACTGTAAGAAAGTGAAAAAATTATAAAAAAGAAAATAAATGAATTATGAAAGAATAAATACAAGAATGAAAAATTAAAAAGCTGAAAAACCAAGTACAAAATGCATATTAACCACTTCTGGACCCCCGCACGACTATATACGTCTGCAGAGGGATATCTCGGTTATGGCAGCAGCTGGCGGCGGTCCGGTTTATGATAATGGTGGTCTCTGCGGCG
The DNA here is from genome assembly GCA_029206835.1 of Rana muscosa. Classification (NCBI taxonomy): domain Eukaryota; kingdom Metazoa; phylum Chordata; class Amphibia; order Anura; family Ranidae; genus Rana; species Rana muscosa. The sequence continues at coordinate 72,676,573 of CM055117.1, forward strand.
GATTCGCCGCAAGACCACCGTTATCAGCGGCGGGAAAGAGGCCCCCCGCCGCTCTCCCGCACTCTTGGTAGCAGCGGAGACGACCGGGTCCTGTCTCGTGCTGGGTATGGATACGAGTGAGGGCAAGATGGCCCCCACCCGTCTCCATACCATAGCAGGCTGGAAGCATTTTAGTCTAAATATGAGATCGGATGTCTTTTTGACCCCAGATCTCATATTTAAGAGTACCTTTCATGCTTTTTTCTATTACAAGGGATGTTTACATTCCCTGTAATAGGAATAAAAGTGACCCAATTTTTTTTTGTTAAAAAAACTGTGTAAAAATCAATAAAATAAAGTTAAATAAATAATAATAAACAAAAAAAAAAATATTTAAATCGCCCCGTCCCGACGAGCTTGCGCGCAGAAGCAAACGCATATGTGAGCAGCGCCCGCATATGAAAATGGAGTTCAAATCACACATGTAAGGTATCACCCCGATCATTATAGCGAGAGCAATAATTCTAGCCCTAGACCTCCTCTGTAACTTAAAACATGCAACCTGTAGAATTATTTAAACGTCGCCTATTGAGATTTTTAAGAGTAAAAGTTTGACGCCATTCCACAATTTTGAAGCGTGACATTTTTGGGGATCAATTTACTTGGCGTAACATTATCTTTCACAATATAAAAAGAAATTGGGTTAACTTTACTGTTGCCTTTTTTTTTTTTTATTCAAAAAAGAAAAAAAAATCCCCAAAAAAGTGTGCTTGTAAGACCGCTGCGCAAATGCAGTGTGACAAAAAGTATTGCAATGACCGCCATTGTATTCTCTAGGGTGTTAGAAAAAAAAAATGTGTAATGCTTGGGGGTTCTAAGTAATTTTCTAGCAAAAAAATAGGATTTCTTGTACTCACCGTAAAATCCTTCTCTGTCGTCCATGGACAGACACAGCTCCTTAAAGTGGAGTTCCACCCTCTTTTTGAACTTTGCTGCATCCTCTCTATGAATGTCTCCTTAAGAACAATTGGCATATTTTAATTTTTTGTTTTTAAAACTCACGTTTTGCTGCGACTCTTTTTGTATCTCCCGCCGCGGCCACTGAAAACTCTGCGCGTCATACACTGAACGCTCGGCCTCCTGGGAGATATTTGTCATCGATTCCCAGGAGGCTCATCGCGTTCCCATGTTCATGTAGGCACGCCCATCCTGCCCTCCCTCGGTCCGCCTGGTGAGGTGACCACCTTCCTCCGCCCCTCCCTACCCAGCGAGCCTCAGCCTGTCACATCTCACACTGCACTGTGTGATGATGTGACCGGTGTTCTGCCGAATAAGTTCCCCAGGCAGAGGTGGAAGCGTTGAAGCGCCAGAGTGCTCCCCTCCCTCCTTCTTCTCCTCTCCTCTCCCCGCTACCTTCCCTGCCGAAAGCCCCCCACCCTCCTCCCTCCTCCTCCTGTCAGAGGAGGAGAGCGAAACAGCTGCAGATCGGAGCAGCTGTCTCTGACCAGCCACGCAGTGACGTTGCTGGGGGGGTTAGTACTAATAATGGAGGGGGGGAGGGGGGGTTAGTACTAATAATGGAGGGGGGGTGGGTTAGTACTAATGATGGAGGGGGGGTGGTTTGTTCTGGGGGGGGGGGTTAGTACTAATGATGGAGGGGGGTGTTTTGTTCTGGGGGGGGGGTTAGTACTAATGATGGAGGGGGGTGGTTTGTTCTGGGGGGGGGTTTAGTACTAATAATGGAGGGGGGGGGGGGTTAGTACTAATAATGGAGGGGGGGGGGGGTTAGTACTAATAATGGAGGGGGGGTGGGTTAGTACTAATAATGGAGGGGGGGTGGGTTAGTACTAATGATGGAGGGGGGGGTGGTTTGTTCTGGGGGGGGTTAGTACTAATGATGGAGGGGGGTGGTTTGTTCTGGGGGGGGGGTTTAGTACTAATGATGTAGGGGGGGTCAGTAATAATGATGGAGGGGGGGTGGTTTGTTCTGGGGGGGTTAGTACTAATGATGGAGGGGGGGTGGTTTGTTCTGGGGGGGTCAGTACTAATGATGGAGGGGGGTGGTTTGTTCTGGGGGGGTCAGTACTAATGATGGAGGGGGGTGGTTTGTTCTGGGGGGGTCAGTACTAATGATGGAGGTGGGTGGTTTGTTCTGGGGGGGGTCAGTACTAATGATGGAGGGGGGTGGTTTGTTCTGGGGGGGTCAGTACTAATGATGGAGGGGGGTGGTTTGTTCTGGGGGTGGTCAGTACTAATGATGGAGGGGGGTGGTTTGTTCTGGGGGGGTCAGTACTAATGATGGAGGGGGGGTGGTTTGTTCTGGGTGGGGGTCAGTACTAATGATGGAGGGGGGTGGTTTGTTCTGGGTGGGGGTCAGTACTAATGATGGAGGGGGGTGGTTTGTTCTGGGGGGGTCAGTACTAATGATGGAGGGGGGGTGGTTTGTTCTGGGTGGGGGTCAGTACTAATGATGGAGGGGGGTGGTTTGTTCTGGGGGGGTCAGTACTAATGATGGAGGGGGGTGGTTTGTTCTGGGTGGGGGTCAGTACTAATGATGGAGGGGGGTGGTTTGTTCTGGGGGGGTCAGTACTAATGATGGAGGGGGGGTGGTTTGTTCTGGGTGGGGGTCAGTACTAATGATGGAGGGGGGTGGTTTGTTCTGGGTGGGGGTCAGTACTAATGATGGAGGGGGTGGTTTGTTCTGGGGGGGTCTGTACTAATGATGAAGGGGGGTGGTTTGTTCTGGGGGGTCAGTACTAATGATGGAGGGGGTGTGGTTTGTTCTGGGGGGGTCTGTACTAATGATGGAGGGGGGTGGTTTGTACTAATAGAGGGGGGTGGTTTGTCCTGGGGGGTCTGTACTAATGGAGGGGGGTGGTTTGTCCTGGGGGGGTCTGTACTAATGGAGGGGGGTGGTTTGTTCTGGGGGGTCTGTACTAATGGAGGGGGGGAGGAAAGCCACACAGCCTGGCGCCATCCCTGGCAGAGAAAGGAATGGAGTCATTGCCAGAATACAGATCTGGGCTCTACCCAGTGGAGTCGCCACGGGCAATTCAGAGTGAGCCGACTCCTGATCAAAGGAACCGCTGTTGCTGTATTGCTGGGTCAGGTGAGAGGGCCAATCGGCTATTATCTACTAACGTCCATAGGAACTGCAGTCTCTGACCATCTCCTGTACTATGTCTGCATAGATGTGATTCGATGTGCTGGGGGTGATGCAATGTGCTGTAAATGAAGCGATTTGACGTGCTGGGGATGATGCAATGTTCTGTGGGCCATGCGATTCGATGTGCTGGGGGTGTTGCAATGTGCTGTGGGCCCATGCGATTCGATATGCTGGGGGTGTTGCAATGTGCTGTGGGCCCACGCGATTCGATGTGCTGGGGGTGTTGCAATGTGCTGTGGGCCCATGCGATTCGATGTGCTGGGGTGATGCAATTCGATTTGCTGGGGGTTATGCAATGTTCTGTGGGCCATGCGATTCGATGTGCTGGGGGTGTTGCAATGTGCTGTGGGCCCATGTGATTCGATGTGCTGGGGTGATGCGATTCGATTTGCTGGGGGTTATGCAATGTTCTGTGGGCCATGCGATTCGATGTGCTGGGGGTGATGCAATGTTCTGTGGGCCATGCGATTCGACGTGCTGGGGGTGTTGCAATGTGCTGTGGGCCCATGCGATTTGACGTGCTGGGGGTGATGTAATGTTCTGTGGGCCATGCGATTCGATGTGCTGTGGGTGTTGCAATGTGCTGTGGGCCCATGCGATTCGATGTGCTGGGGTGATGCGATTCGATTTGCTGGGGGTTATGCAATGTTCTGTGGGCCATGCGATTCGATGTGCTGGGGGTGTTGCAATGTGCTGTGGGCCCATGCGATTTGACGTGCTGGGGGTGATGCAATGTTCTGTGGGCCATGCGATTCGATGTGCTGGGGGTGTTGCAATGTGCTGTGGGCCCATGCGATTCGATGTGCTGGGGTGATGCGATTCGATTTGCTGGGGGTTATGCAATGTTCTGGGGGTGATGCAATGTTCTGTGGGCCATGCGATTCGATGTGCTGGGGGTGTTGCAATGTGCTGTGGGCCCATGCGATTCGATGTGCTGGGGTGATGCGATTCGATTTGCTGGGGGTTATGCAATGTTCTGTGGGCCATGCGATTCGATGTGCTGGGGGTGATGCAATGTTCTGTGGGCCATGCGATTCGGTGTGCTGGGGGTGTTGCAATGTGCTGTGGGCCCATGCGATTTGACGTGCTGGGGGTGATGCAATGTTCTGTGGGCCCATGCGATTTGACGTGCTGGGGGTGATGCAATGTTCTGTGGGCCCATGCGTTTCTGTGTTCTGGGGGTGTTGCAATGTGCCGTGGGCCCATGCGATTCGATGTGCTGGGGGTGTTGCAATGTGCTGGGGTGATGCGATTCAATGTGCTGGGGTGATGCGATTCGATGTGCTGGGGTGATGCAATGTTCTGTGGGCCATGCGATTCGATGTGCTGGGGGTGATGCAATGTGCTGTAAATTATGCAATTTGATATGCTGGGGGTGATGCAATGTGCTGTGATTGATACACACACATACCCCTCATCCCTCACCTTCGGCCTTCTCGTCCCTCATCCCTCACCTTCGGCCTTCTCGTCCCTCATCCCTCACCTTCGGCCTTCTTGTCCCTCACCTTCGGCCTTCTCGTCCCTCATCCCTCACCTTCAAATACAGAAATCTGTTGCTAAGGGTAAGAGCTTTAAAAATGTCCTAATTGTAAACTAAATAATTTGTTTCTGTGCAGATATATCTACATAATAAGATTATAATATATATAATGTAGTGTGAGGGGGTTAGCTCGGCAGCGGGTGTGTGTGACCCCCGGGATGGGCTCCCCACACAAAAACAGGCCCAGCAAACGGAGGTTGTGGTTTTCAAAATCAAAAAGGTGCGGTTTATTTTCTATTTACAGTGACAAAACACAGCAAAGCAAAAGAAACATAAATAAAATAAATCCTGGTCAACTTGACCTCTGACTAAACATACAGGTTTCCTAACTAACAACTGGGATCAGCCTAGTGCTGTCCTAGTCCCTAAGTCCCTGGTTTTAAATGTCCAAGCAAATAGCCACACAGGCTTTGTCTCACCGCACAGGGGTTCACTCTCCCTAGACAGTCCACACAGGTCTGGGTCCAGGCATGAGCAAACACCTAATGAATCTGGGAGTTCTTATAGAGGCCTAAATGAGCTGACAAGCTTCAGCTGGTCTCATCAACTCCCTGTCTGCACGACGCCCCACACTCTCCCTAGAGGTATGAGTCATCCATGAGCCCACTAGCCTTAGCTGGGCTTATACAACTCTCCACCTAGTTGTATAAGTCGGCGTAAAGCCTGAATCTGGGCGAAATATATCTACCCCCCTGGATGCAACCAGGTGACTTTACCTTCCTGCTGTCACAGTAGATATATCTGCACAGAAACAAATGATTTCGTTTACAATTAGGAAATTTTTAAAGCTCTTACCCTTAGCAACAGATTTCTGTATTTCTAGAATATTATTGCTTGTACATACTGGAGGGGAGGAGGGGAGGAGATGTTTACATAAATAGGGGGCGGCAACTTGCTATGAAACTGGAGAGAAAATGTAACATGAAACTGAAACCGATTACACTGCTTGTGATATCCAGGAAGATATATGCAGTCTGGCTTCAGATGCCCACACTTAAAATGGCCACGGCCTATTTCTAGTTTATACACTATCTAAATGCTGTAATAACCTAACAAAACAGACCTTAGTTTACAGACTAACTTTACTAGAATACATTAAAATTGTGTATTCTAGGGGTATTTTTATTTAAAAAGTGTAATTTCGGCCAGAACACCACTTTAATTCATGAAAGTTGGGTTATGTTCCTGTTCTATAGGAGAGGACTAGGCAGAACATGTTAGACATTTAATACATGTTATTTTAACAGAGATGAAACAGCCCCGCCCAGGGGACGGCCCCTCCGTACATAACCCTCCACCCTGCAGCATGCAGCCTCAGTTCGTAACAAAGCAGTACAAACCTAAAAAGGAGGGGTGGGTGCTGTGTCCGTCCATGGACAACAGAGAAAAGGATTTTACTGTGAGTACAAAAATTCCTATTTTCTCTTTTCGTCCATGGACTGACACAGCTCCTTAATTCATGACAGTTGGGACGTCCCAAAGCAGTGTCAAAAAACGAGGGGTGGGCACAGCAAACAAAAAACATTTTCACCCCAAACGAGCAGAGCTCCTCAATGCGGCCTAAACTAGCATCCGAAGATGCATTCACATCAACCTTGTAAAATTGTGAAAAAATGAACGGACGACCAGGTCGCCACCTTACACACCTGTGAGACAGATGCTTGATGTCGGAAAGCCCAAGAGGCACCAAAAGCCCAGGTCGAATGCGCTGTAACAGGAAAGAGAGGCACCCGGCCTTCAAGGGCAAAGGCCTGGATGACGGTCCGCCTGATCCGCCGAAAAATGGTGGCCGACGAGACCGCCAGGCCCATCTGTGGACCAGACACCGACAGAAACAGTAAGTCAGACTTCCGGAACGGAGCCGATACAGACTGGTACACCCGCAGGGCACGTACCACGTCTAAAGTAATATCCTTGGAATGCGATGGCCGAGGACACAACGTGGAAGTACCATGTCCTCGTTCAGGTGAAAGGCCGAAACCACCTTCGGGAGAAAAGAATGCTGCTGGCGTAGCACTGCTTTGTCCCATTGGAGGACCAAATATGGGGACTTGCAAGATAAGGCTGCCAAGTCAGAAACCCTCCTGACAGATGTGATGGCTACCGGGCAGGCCATCTTCTGAGAGAGACAAAAGAGGAGTTCCCTAATGTCCTCAAGAGGAAGTTTCTGAAGCGCCGAGAGCACCAGATTCAAAACCCACGGAGGTAGTGGTGGCCGCACCTGAGGAGCCACATGACGGACCCCTTGTGCAAACGTACTTACTCGTTAAAGAGACACCAGGGGTCGCTGAAAGAAAACAGCTAAGGCTTAAATCTACCCCTTAATGGTGCTTAAGGCAAGTTCCTGATCCACTCCGCGCTGTAAAAACAGCAGGAATCCTGGAAACAGAATAAGTCCCTGGACGCCATTCCATCGCCTCACACAGAGATGTAGGCTCTCCATGTGCCAAGGTAGATCTTCCTAGAAGAAGAATTCCGTGCTCTCAACATGGTTGAAATGACCGAATCCGACAGGCCTCGGCCCCCCAGTACCTGGCTTTCAATAGCCATGCCGCTAAGCCAGCGACTGCAAAGCAGGATGAAGAATGGGACCATGCGAGAGCATGTCCCCCCCATTGGCAGCTGCCAAGGCATATCCGCCACCAGTCACATGAGGCTGGTAAACCAGGGACGCCTGGGCCAATCTGGGGTGATTAAAATTACTGGAATTCCTTCGGACTCTACTCTGCTGAGTAGAAGAGTAAGCAACTCCAGTGGTTGAAAGGCATAAATTAGCCGAGCTGACCCCACGGGGCCACCAACGCGTATGACGCTACTGCCCAGGGATCTCTGGACCTGGCCACAAACCTTGACACTTGCGATTGAATTGAGAGACCAGGAGATCCCCGTCTGGCATGCCCCCTCCAGATGTAACGACCATGCCCCCGTGGTCCATCATCTGGCGACTCAATAGTCCGCCTGTCAACTTCCCACGCCGGCATGTAAACTGCAGACAGGACTGGCACGTTCTCGTCCGCCCACCGTAGGATGTGAGCGACCTCCGAGGTTGTAGCCGAGCTTCTTGTTCCCCCTGGACGATTGACGTATGCCACAGCCGTGGCGTTTTCTGACTGGAAGCCCACTTAGTCTCAGAGACCACCCGGAAAGGCACAGCCTGATCGCCCGGAGTTCCAGAACATTGATCAGCAGTTGGGATTCGGACGGAGCCCAGCGTCCCAGGGCCGCCTGAACCCCCAGACTCTTCCCCAACCGTCAGACAGGCATCCGTCATGAACACAGTCCATGAAAAGGGAGGAACGACTTCCTGACCCGAGGAGCCGGGAATCTCAGCCACCAACTCAGAGAGGACCTGACAAGATGACTGATCTGAATCTGGTGATCCAGAGACCACAGAGATAAGTTTCATTCTTTGCGAATCTACCTCTGCAAGACTGCAAAAAACGGATATACGACAATTTGCAGGATGTCAACAACTTCACCGCAGAGGAGTGCCTGCCACTTCCCAAGGGAAGAAACACTCTGGCCTCCGAGGAGTCCAGGATCAACACCAGGTACTCCAGGCTCAGGGTTGGTACTAACGCCAACATCTGGAGGTTCAGTATCCACCAAACTCCCTAAGGGTTTGACTGGCTATAGACACGCCCTCCTCCAATTCTGAGGGTGAAGCAGCTCTCAGAAAAAAAAGGTCGTCCAAGTAGCCTACGACGGCAACGCTAGAATCGGGGCAAGCACCTAGGAGAAAACTCTTGGTGCCGAAGCTAGGCCAATGGGAAGAGCCACAAGTGATAGTGGTCTTCGCCTACCACACAGCGCAGTAATCACTGATGCCTGACGCAGATGGGGACATGCAAGTATGTGTCCCTGATATCCAAGGACGCAGGAAGTACCCCGGACCAAGCGCAGCCCTCACCGAACCAATCAAGTCCATCCGGAACCTTTTGAATCCAGATAAAGACATTGAGGACCTTGAGGTCCAGGATTGGACAGACTCCGTCCCTTTTTTGGGACCACAAACAGATTTGAGTAGAAACCCTGAAACCTGTCCTGCAATGGAACAGGTAAGCTCCACAGCCCCCCGCCGGGACCAGGAGCCCCCCTAAAGGTATTTCCCGGTCGCAGTAGCCCCATGAGGGGAGGAGGAAAAAGGGTGACAGAGGGAGAGAGGGGAAGGTAGGAGAACCTAATGACCCCCCTAGGAATGCCCAGCTGTTCCATCCCACGGAAGCAGGAGGAACTGTACTTACCCGTCCCTGCTGGTGCGTTCCTGACAGACCTACAACTGAGCAGTACGGAGTAGCTGTCGGCCCGATCCACTGTGACTGAGACAGCAAGCCGTTCAGTCATATGTGGACCCCAGAGCAAAGCTCACCGGCCACCCCTGGAGCCATGGGGTATGTCGTGACAGACCCGACGCCTATTTGCAAGGAACTGTAACACGCTCGCTGGCCGGACTGGGGGGACTACAAGGATCTATAATATCCTGCCTGTCATGCCCTACTGGTAGTTGATAGAAGATTCTCAAAAATAAAATAATAAAAGTAAAAATCTCCTCAGGACTCAGGGCCCACGTCCTTCTCCTCTACTAGGCAGAAAAAATCTGAGGCTGCATGCTCCAACGTGGAGGGTTATGTACGGAGGGACCGCCCCCTGGGCGGGGCTGTTTCAACTCTGTTAATATAACATGTATTAAATGTCTAACATGTTCTGCCTAGTCCTCTCCTATAGAACAGGAACATAACCCAACTGTCATGAATTAAGGAGCTGTGTCCGTCCATGGACGAAAAGAGAAAACTTGTTTTTAACTTGTAAATATCGAGTCTGAAAAAGAGGCTTGGTCCTTAAGTAGTTAAAAACATGAGTTTATGGAAATAAAATAAAACACATTGAAACACACCGTCTTTTCTTTTTTCTGTGTTTGCTCTATGTTTGTTCTATATAGCATAGAGTAACCGGAAAGAAAATAAATTAAATATAATCTATATATATATATATCAATGATATTGTAACGCAAAATATGTCACTGATTCCGGTACTACTATGTACATATAACTGTGATAATCACAGTATAGGAGGAATAACATAGCTTTAGTCCATCAATCATATTTAATGGAAAAAATCCTTGAAATCTCAAATAAATAGAGGATCCCATGGGGACACACAAACAGGAAATGTATGAAAACAAGCTGACGGGGACATGCAGACTAAATCTGCACAGATATGTGGAAAAATAAAACCAGTATACAGGCAGGGGTTATAAATGGATTGTAATAGCGTACCGGAGTGTCTACAAAAATCTACATGTATGGCTACAAATATATTCATTTAGTGTAAAGGTTCCAAATAAATTGTGCGAAGACACACACATAACTAGAGAACCACTAGAGGTGTCATAGGAATGTGAAATGATAATCAGCTTCTCACAAGGGATGAACATTACATATATGAGGCAGGAAAGAAGAAAACAAAAATATATATATATGCCAAAATAAATTTCAAATAGTCAAATGACTACATGGATAATTGGCATATCTTGTATCTATTTAACCACTTCAATACCAGCCACTTACACCCCCTTCCTGCCCAAGCCAATTCTTAGATTTCAGAGCTGTCGAATTTTGAATGACAATTCCGCGGTCATGCTACGATGTAACCAAATTTTTTATAATTTTGTTCCTACAAATAGAGTTTTCTTTTGGTGGTATTCGATCACTGCTGGGTTTTTTTTGTTTTTTTTGCAACAAATAAAAAAAGTCCGAAAATGTAGAAAAAAAAAATAAAAAAAAAATAAGCTTTTCTTTGTTTCTGTTATAAAATGTTGTAAATAAGTTTTCTCCTTCAATGACGGACACTGATGAGGTGGCACCAATGGGCACTGATGATGGGTACTGATAGGTGGCACTGGTATGCAGCACTGATGGGCATTGATAGGCAGCACTAATGGGTACTGATAGCTGGCACTGCTGGGCATCACTGATCTGGCAGGCATTCATAATGGGCACTGACTGGCACCATTTGTGGGCACGGATTGGCATATATTGGGCACACTGTGGCATCCCTGGTGGCCATGGGGGGGCATACCTAGCCATCCATGTGTTGGGGGCTTCCCTGGTGGTCCAGTGTGGGCATCCACGGGGGGGGCTGCACTGATAAACAATCAGCGCAGACCTCCTCTGCTAGGAGAGCCGCCGATTGGCTCTCCTCTACTCGCGTCTGTCAGATGTGAGTGAGGAAAAGCCGATAAACGTCTCTTCCTGATTACATCGTAATCAGCCGTGATTTGACACGGCTGATCACGTGGTAAAGAGCCTCCGTCAGAGGCTCTTTAACGAGATCGGTGTAGTGGGGTGTCAGACTGACACGCCGCAGCACGGATCGCCGCGATGCGCGCCATCACGGCTTATCCTACTGAACCTCACATGACACCCAGTCAGGATAACTGAACCAACGCCCGGCCGTCATTTTGCTATAGGCCGGGCGGGAAGTGGTTAAAGTTATATAGGAGTCGATCGATAATGATCAAACAAACATCATTCCCATCATATGTCCATATTTAACTTTTGATCTTTAACCACTTAAGGACCAGCCACTGTATATATACGTCGGCAGAATGGCTCGTACAGGCACAATCACGTACCTGTACGTCCCGTTTAACTGCCTGCTGCCGGCGGCGCGCTCGCAACCCCCCTGCCTTCCCCGTGAGTCAGACCGCGGGTATCGTCTCACAGAGGCATGGAGCGGGGAGATGTTAGTGTAAACACAACATCTCCTCGCTCCCCTACTGACAATGTCACCGATCTCCGCTTTGTGTAAACAGAGCGGAGATCGGTCACGTGTCACTCGTAGCCACGCCCCCACACAGTAGTAATCACTCCCCTAGGCAAACTTAACCCCTTCAGCGCCCCTAGTGGTTAACCCCTTTACTGCCAGTGTAATTTTTACAGTAAACAGTGCATTTTTATTACACTGATCGCTGAAAAAATGACAATGGTCCCAAAAATGTGTCAAAAGTGTCCGATGTGTCCGCCATAATGTCGCAGTCACGGAAAAAATCGCTGACCGCCGCCATTACTAGAAAAAATATGTAGAAGAATATGTATCGGCCTAAACTGAGGAAAAAATATGTTTTTTTTATATATATTTAGGGGGATATTTATTATAGCAAAAAGTAAAAAATATTGCATTTTTTTCCAAAGTGTCGCTCTATTTTTGTTTATAGCGCAAAAAATAAAAACCGCAGAGGTGATCAAATACCACCAAAAGAAAGCTCTATTTGTGGGGAAAAAAAGGATGTCAATTTTGTTTGGGAGCCACGTCGCACGACTGCGCAATTGCGACGCAGTGGCGAATCGCAAAAAGGGGCCTGGTCTTTATGCTGCGTAGTGGCTTAAGTGGTTAAACAAGAATATTTTTGAAAGATGTATGTGTCTATATCTATGCATTATATGCAAGTTTATATTTAAATTTAAATGTAAACCCTGTCGTGCTAATTGGGCACTAATGGCATAGACAATTATTTGGAAATATCTATTTGGGAACTTATACATATGCAAGAATCCAAAAATAATCATCATGATTATACCATAAAAATCTGGTTTATGGAAAAAATTATTTTTTTAAATCTGGCAAACCAACTAATCGGAATACGGGCCATTCACAATTGGCTCATATTCCATTCTCTGCATGTATGCCTGTGTATTGATTATAATTACAGGTAATTATTTAAAGATATTAATTTAAAGAGCTATGTGCATACAATAATATTTGTAGTGTCTATTGTCTCAACATATTGTGCTCCAACTAAACAAAAATAAAAGTACTAGAGATTGGCTCATATTTTATCCCCCAAATGTGTACATGCATGTATATTGATTGATTTAGTTGTCACATCTATTCATAAAATTGTGATACATCCCAGTCGTAATTTAACCCTTAGGTTTTCTAGCATTCAGATGGAATATCCAGAAAACTTCTCGTTTACATGGTAATCTGAATTTGTCTCCCCCTCTTAATGGCATGGTGATCTTTTCCATGCCTTGAATGGCCAGACTGGAAGTATCTTTATAATGGTATTCATTCCAATGTCTGGCTATATTTTGGAAAGTGATTTTTCTCGATGTCATATAGATGGTCATGGAGGCGTTCCCCCAATCTACGTGACGTACAGCCTACATATTGTATAGAACAGGATGTACATGTAATAACAAACTACAAAACGTGTATTGCAATTAATTAAAGATGACATTTTGGAAGATTTGCCTAAACTAACCAAGAGTACTTCCTCGTCTCTCTTCATGAACAATAAGAACTCCTCTTGACACCATAGGCAAAAGTGCCCTTGAACTGTAATCAATGTCTGGTAGATTTCTGGCTAGTATACAGACTTGGGGACAGAAATTGTCCACTCCCCTGGAGACAGCTCTAATACCATTAGACAGGATCTTAGAGTACACAGGATCATTGGACAAAATGGGAAAATACCTTTGAACAGTCCACTTAATCTTCTCAAACTCCATGCTGTAAGGGGTTGAGAAGACAGGAGAACTGGAAAACAAGGATGCCTTGACAAATTTGAACCACCCTTTGAAACTTTTTCAAGAAGTAAATTGTTTTGTGGGGTGTTCTCTGCAATGTGAAAAGCTCTATTAATGACCGATGTGAGATAACCCCTTTCTTTAAATCTCGATGCCATGTCCATTGCCTCATTTCTAAAGTCTGAATCCCTACTGCATATACGTCTTAACCTAAGGAATTGTCCTACAGGTATACTTTTGATAGTATGGCCTGGATGGCTAGAATCAGCCCTCAACAGGGTGTTTCCCGCAGGGGGCTTCCTGTAAAGACTAGAAACTATCTCATTACCACTACTTGTCAATAAGACATCCAAAAATGTATTCTGCGTTTGATAGCACTGTCCGGTGAACCGTAAATTCAAATTGTCATTCAGATAGTGCAGCCAACTCGCTAATTCAATCTCATGTCCTGGCATCACAAAGAGTAAGTTGCCTATATAGCGACAGTAAAAAACTGTATCTTTTGCTGCGGGGGCTATCATGTCCAAAGATGCAAGATCTCTCCCACCATCCCATATAAAGGTTGGCTAAGGATGGTGAAAACGTATCTCCCATAGAGGCCTCGCATCTTTGGAGATAATAGTCCCCGTCAAAGCTAAAAAAAAATTGTGGGTGAGTAAATATTCAAGACACATGAGAATGAATTCCTGAAGAGCAAGGGAAAACCGACCTGATTGTGACAAAAAAAAAGAAACCGCTTGTAGACCTAAGGAGTGAGGAATGGATGAATAAAGGCCGCGGACATCACATTTATCTATTGATCTACTTATATCCCTGCTTTCATTCAAAGTTTTGTAGTTTGTTCAAAAGCTGCTTGGTGTCCCTAAGAAAACCTGGTAATTCGACAACTAGTGGCTGTAGCTGTTGATCAATCCACTGACCCAATCTTTCGTTCAAAGAATAGATACCAGCTACTATAGGTCTGCCTGTTAATGGATTTAGTCCTTTATGCACTTTTGGGAGAAAATGAAACACAGGCATATTGGGAATAAATGTACACTGGGGAGAACAAGTATTTCCACCCATGTTGCTCCTTTTTTTTGTTTTTTCATCACTGTTGTTATTATTATTAGTATTATCACCCAGTTGGAAAACACTGTCATCAGTGATTGTATTTATTTGTTCACTAGGACTGTGCACAATTTACAGTATAGGTTGGTTTCAGCGCATCTTTTCTATATATTTAACGTATTGTTTGGAAAGCACAGAATTTCTTTTTGATTGCAGCAGTCACCATTTAGTTATCTATTATTTGGATTTTTCACGATTTTCACATATATCAGCGCTTTAGTAAATTTATATTTATAAGTATTTGATACACTGCCGATTTCCTACTTACAAAGCATGTAGAGGTCTGTAATTTTTATCATAGGTACTCTTCAACTATGAAAGACTGAATCTAAAACAAAAATCCAGAAAATCACATTGTATGATTTGTTAAAAATTAGTTAGCATTTTATTGCATGACCTAAGTATTTGATACATCAGAAAACCAGAACTTAATATTTGGTACAGAAACCTTTGTTTGCAATTACAGAGATCATATGTTTCGTGTAGTTCTTGACCAGTTTTGCACACACTGCAGCAGGGATTTTGGCCCACTCCTCCATACAGAGCTTCTCCAGATCCTTCAGGTTTCGGGGCTGTCGCTGGGCAATACGGACTTTCAGCTCCCTTCAAAGATTTTCTATTGAGTTAAGGTCTGGAGACTGGCTAGGCCACTCCAGGACCTTGAGATACTTCTTACGGAGCCACTCCTTAGTTGCCCTGGCTGTGTGTTTTGGGTCGTTGTCATGCTGGAAGACCCAGCCACGACCCAAGTTCTCATGATACATGGCCCCATCCATCCTTCCCTCAATACGGTGCAGTCGTCCTGTCCCCAAAGAATGATGTTTCCACCTCCATGCTTCACGATTGGGATGGTGTTCTTGGGGTTGTACTCATCCTTCTTCCTCCAAACATGACGAGTGGAGTTTAGACCAAAAAATTGGATTTTTTGTACACACCGTAAAATCCTTTTCTCGTTCGTCCATGGACGGACACAGCCTTCTCAATTCTTGACGTGTGGGTTATGTTCCTGTTCATAGGAGAGGACTAGGCAGAACATGTTAGATAATTAAAAACACATGTTACATTAACCAGAGTTGAACAGCCCCGCCCAGGGGGCAGTCCCTCCAGACATAACCCTCCGCCCGCAGTCAGCAGCTCAGTTCGTAACAAGCAGTACAAACCTAAAAAGGAGGGGTGGGTGCTGTGTCCATCCATGGACGAACGAGAAAAGGATTTTACGGTGAGTACAAAAAATCCTATTTTCTCTTTTCGTCCATGGACGGACACAGCATTCTCAATTCTTGACGTGTGGGACGTCCCCAAGCAGTGTAAAAAAAAATGAGGGGTGGGAACAGTATAAAAAAAAAAACTACTAACTCCACCCCAAACCAGCAGACCTCCCCAACGGAGGAGTTGCAAGCTCAAACAGCTGCCTGCAAAACCTTGCGGCCGAAGGAAGCATCAGAAAATGCGCTCACATCAACCTTGTAAAATTTGGAAAACGTGTGCACGGACGACCAAGTCGCCACCTTGCACACCTGTGAGACAGAAGCTTTATGTCGGAAAGCCCAGGAAGCACCAATTGCCCTGGTTGAATGTGCCGTGACCGGAAAGGGAGGTGCCCGCCCCTTAAGGGCATAGGCCTGGATGACGGTCTAGAATAAGTGTATGAATCCGCGCAATGGACCTATATGCCAGTTAGAACACACAACTGGGGTGAAGCAAACGTCCTGTGATGAATAAATAAGGAGCTGCCTCTACATAATCCACCTAGGTGGAATAAGTAAGTAAATTGAAAAAGGTGTATAATTGTCGCTAATTATAATTCATGGACTCCTACTCCCAAAGTGCAAATTAAAATATGAATAATAAATTAGTACCCCTATGTTGTACTGGTGCCAAATAGTGCAATGATGCTCACTCCTAAATAAATAACTGGAGTATATAAATATGTGCTAATTAAATTGTGCCAGTTGACGCGGATAATAAATAAATGTTGAAAGACCTCTACAGTGTTTCTACGCAATAAAGTGCAATTAGACCCGTGAAAAATTATACCAATATATAAAAAAAATATAAATAATATATAAACTTTGCATGCAGAATGTCCTGTGACTATGCAATAAAGTGCAGATGCAAACACGTGCAATTTGATTAAACGTCCAATAAGTTGATCTTGTAGCTTCAGATGCTATGTGCCCAGTGCCTGGTGATGTGACCTTTTATTAACTTCAAGACTGGTGACCACAGCAAACCGTGCTCCAATAAAGACCACACTCACCAGATGTTCACCCCTCTTGGGATGAGAAACAGTCACAGTGTGTGCCACTGTGCAGCAATCTGGCGGTGTCTTGTCTCCCTGGTCTCCTTGTGGTAATCCCAGTGTTATCTCATAAGTAAGGAAAGGAATCCCAAAATAGGGTAATTCCGTAAAAAAATCAACTTTTATTAAACTTGGCAATGGTTACTCACATTTGAGCTGTATCAAACAGACATGTAATGCTGAAAGATCCGGAAGTGTTGTGACATTCAGCTTGTCCGCTCAGCTGAATGTCACAACACTTCCGGATCTGTCAGCATTACATGTTACATGCCTGTTTGATACAGCTCATTGCTAAGTTTAATAAAAGTTGAATTTTTTTACGGAATTACACTATTTTGGGATTCCTTTCCTTCTTACTTATGAGATAACACTGGGATTACCACAAGGAGACCAGGGAGACGAGACACCGCCAGATTGCTGCACAGTGGCACACACTGACTTTCTCACCCCAAGAGGGGGTGAACATCTGGTGAGTGCGGTCTTTATTGGAGCACAGTTTGCTGTGGTCACCAGTCTTGAAGTTAATAAAAGGTCACATCACCAGGCACCTAGCATCTGAAACTACAAGATCAAATTATTGGACGTTTAATCAAATTGCACGTGTTTGCATCTGCACTTTATTGCATAGTCGCAGGACATTCTGCATGCAAAGTTTATATATTATATATATATTTTTTAAAATTTATTTATAATTATTTATATATTGGTATAATTTTTCACGGATCTAATTGCACTTTATTGCGTAGAAACACTGTAGAGGTCTTTCAACATTTCTTTATTATCCGCGTCAACTGGCAAAATTTAATTAGCACATATTTATATACTTCAGTTATTTATTTAGATTGTGAGCATCATTGCACTATTTGGCACCAGTACAACATAGGGGTACAAATTTATTACTGGATGACGGTCTGCCTGATCCATGAGAAATGGTGGCCGAGAGATCACCAGGCCCTTTTGTGGACCAGACACCGACACAAACAGCGAGTCAGACCTTCGAAACGGAGCCATAGCAGACAGGTACACCTGCAAGGCATGTACCACGTCCAAGTTATGGAGCACAGTCTCCCTGGGATGCGACGGTCGAGGACACAAGGACGGCAGCACAATGTCCTCATTCAGGTGAAAAGCCGAAACCACCTTCAGAAGGAAGGAAGGCTGCGGGCGTAGCACCGCTTTATCCTTATGGAGGACCAAGTATGGTGACTTGCAAGACAAGGCCGCCAATTTAGAAACCCTTCTGAACGATGTAATGGCCACTAGAAAGGCCACCTTCCGAGACAGAGTCAAGAGAGGAATCTCTCTGATGTTCTCAAAGGGAGGTTCCTGAAGAACCGAGAGCACCAGATTTAAATCCCATGGAGGAAGACGTGGTCTAATTGGGGGAGCCACATGTCGAACCCCCTGCACAAAAGTACCTACCAGGGAATGGGTCGCCAAAGGCCATTGAAAGAAAACAGCTAAGGCTGAAATCTGACCCTTAATGGTGCCTTAAGGCAAGTTTCTGATCCACTCCACGCTGTAAAAACAGCAGGACCCTGGAAACCGAATACGTCCGTGGACGCTACTCCATCTCTTCACACATAGAGATGTAGGCCTTCCAAGTACGATGGTAGATCTTCCTGGAAGAAGATTTCAGTGCCTGCAACATGGTTGAAATTACCGAATCTGAAAGACCTCGGTCCCTTAGTACCTGGCTTTCAATAGCCATGCCGTTAAAGCTAGCGACTGTAAAGCAGGATGAAGTATGGGACCTTGAGACAGAAGGTCATCCCGCATTGGCAGCCGCCAGGGTGCATCTGCCACCAGGCGCACGAGGTCGGCGTACCAAGGACGCCGGGGCCAATCTAGAGTGATTAGAATCACCGGGATCCCCTCGGTCTCCACTCTGCGGAGCAGACGAGGAAGCAACTTTAGTGGGGGATAGGAATAAATTAGCCGATACTGACCCCATAGGGCCACCAACGCGTCTGACACGTCTGCCCAGGGATCTCTGGACCTGGCCACAAATGTCGACACCTTGCGATTGAGTCGAGAGGCCAGGAGGTCCATGTCCGGTGTGCCCCACCTCTGGCAAAGGAGTTGAAACACCTCCGGGTTTAATGACCATTCCCCCTGGTCTAGCATCTGGCGACTCAGATAGTCCGCCTGCCAGTTTTCTACGCCCGAAATGTAGACGGCCGACAGAGCCGGCAGGCTTCTTTCCGCCCACCGTAGGATGTGAGCGACCTCGGACACTGCAGCCAAGCTCCTTGTTCCCCCCTGATGGTTGACATAAGCCACTGCCGTGGCGTTGTCCGACTGGATCCTGACTGGACGCCCTTGTAGTCTCTGTGACCACTTGGAGAGACGCAGCCTGATTGCCCGGAGTTCCAGGACATTGATCGGCAGACGGGATTCGTCCGGAGTCCAGCGACCCTGGGCCGACTGGACTCCCCAAACTCCCCCCCCAACCTGTGAGGCTGGCGTCCGTCGTAATCACAGTCCAATGAAAGGGAAGGAACGACTACCCCGGACTGAAGAGCTGGGGATCTCAGCCACCAACTCAGAGAAGCCCTGACCAGGTGACTTACCTGAATCTGACGATCCAAAGACAATGGAGATTTGTTCCATTTGGACAGGATCTCCTTCTGCAAGACTTGTGTGGAATTGGGCATACGGTACTGCCTCGAAGGAGGCTACCATGAGACCCAGAACTCGCATGCAAAAACGGAGAGACGACCATTCGCGGGATGTCAACAACCTCACCGCAGACTGGAGAGTCCTTCTTCAGGACCACAAACAGATTTGAATAAAAACCCTGAAACCTCTCACCCAGCGGTACAGGTAAAATCACTCCGCACCTCAGCAAGTCCTGCACTGCCCCCATTAGGGCAGACCGACGAGCTGGAAGGAGAGGGAGATGTGAGGGAAAGAATCTGTTTGGTGGACAAGAAAGGAACTCTATCTTTTACCCTGAGGTGACCACCTCGCAGACCGACTGGTCGGAGAGCAGGGAGGTCCACCGAGCTGCAAACCCTCAAAGCCGTCCCCCCACCCTGGAGTCGGGCGGGGGCAAAACTTCATGCGGTAGAAGGCTTGTTTGCTGGCTTGTTGGGCTTGCGCACCCAGGGACGCTTCTGTCCCCCCAGCTGGACCTTTGTCAGCCTGGGAGGGTCGTCCGACAGGTCCTGACTGACGAAAATACCTCTTCTGTGTGGAAAAGGGGGGCCCTGGTTTATGGCGTGGCTCCTTCCCTTTAGTGGACTGAGGGAGAAACGTGCTCTTACCTCCAATGACATCCTTAATAATGTCATCCAGCGAGGCACGAAAAAGCCTCCCACCTTTGAAGGGCAAGTCTGCCAAGGCCTTCTTGGAAGCCTGGTCAGCGGACCAGCATTTTAGCCAAATTAGGCAGCTCATTACCACTGCAGATACAGAGGCCCTGGATTTTAAGGGGGCTGCATCCAGAGTGGCATCACAGACATACACAAGGCCCTGCACCAACTGGTCGGCCAGTCTTACACACTCCAGAGAGAGCTGGTGTTCCTCCACGGTCTGGCGCAAAATCTTAGCCCAGTCAGTGAGTGTCTGAGACATCAAGGTTGCAGCCAAAATAGGTCGCAACACAGACCCCAGCAAGGTGAACATGGACCTGCTCAGCGCCTCGGACCACCTATCAGTATGGTCCTTAAATGCAGTGGTCCCCTCTACAGGGAGAGTGGTTACTTAATTTAACCGAGCGACCGGGGGGTTAAAAACAACTGGAGGAGAAGCCAATTTCTTCAAAAGGCTCTCCTCAAAAGGTTACCTGACCGCCAGGTGCTGAGGGACCACAAAGGTCCTCTGCGGCTTTTCCCATTCCTTATCTATGAATTTATCAAAGAAGGACACATAGGGGAACACCTTTACAGAACGGGTCGATTTGTGCGACCCAAAAGAAATGACCCCTCCGTGGAAGCCTCACCTGCGTCCGGCTTAAGGGAGTCCCTTACAGCATTGATAAGTTCACCAACAAGTGCCCTGTCTTGCGCTGACCCGGACAAGGGGTCTTCCTCACAAGGAGGGTCCTGGTCTGCATTTTCCGACAACCCAGAACCAGGTTCCTGTGCCGAAGCCAGGCCTGGGTCTGAGTCAGAACCTTCCCCTGGCGATGGCGGGGGTGCTTCCACCCTGGCAACAAATGATTCCAGGACTGCCGACAAAGCATCCATGGTAACTGCAGGTGCAGGGGCACTGGCTGCTGCCTCTGGCAAGTTTGGGGAAGAAGGGCCAGACACTGAATCCATGACACCACTGACCGCTCTCAGGGACTCAAAAAGAAACTGAAAAAAGTCCACCCTCCTTGCTGCACTGACCGGGGGGGGGGTTACCAAGGGGACTCACCACCCAGCAGGAGACCGCTCAGCGCCGCTGCCCGCCGTCTGCACAGTGTGTGTGAGGAAAATGACTGAGAATTGCGCTGCGCGCTGTTCAGGAAGCCAGCACTCAGAGAAAAAAGGGCGCGACCACAAGAAAATGGCTGCCCGCAATAACAACCTGCGCCATGACGCAGCCACGGCAAAATGGCCGCCAATGGAAAAAAATAATAGAAACCAGCAAGCATACAAAAAATGGCGTCAGCGCCGCAAAAATGGCGCCTAAGCACCGCGATGTGGACGAGAAGGCCTAGGCAGGGACTTCCCCTGAGCAGAACACCCCCCACAGAGAAACAGGCCCGACACACCACGGCCCCCCACTGAGATCCGGAGTCCCCCCACAGGTACGCCCCGGTCGCAGCGAGCCCTAGGGCAGAAGGAGATAGTGATAGAGAGCAGGGAAAGGGAGGACAGGAGAACCCTGCAATCCCTAGGACGCCCAGCTGTTTCCACCTGCCGAGGCAGGAGGAAAAGTACTTACCCGTCCATGCGAGGACCCGCTGGTGCGTCCTGGACAGACCTACAACAGTGTGGGAGTAGCTGTCGGCCCGGTCCACTGTGAGTGAGACAGCAAGCAGCCCAGTCATATGCGGACCCTAGAGCATGTGCTCACCAGCCACCCCTGGAGCCATGGGGTATGTCGTGGCAGAACCAGCACAAAGCTAAGGACTGGCACGCTCGATGGCCGGAACTGGGAAGACTACAAGGATCTATATATCCAGCCTGTCGCCCAGTCGGCAGTTGATAGAAGATTCCAAAAAATAAAAATAAAATAAAAAATTCTCCAGGACTCTGGGCCCAAAGGGAGCCATGTCATTCTCCTCTGCTAGGCAGAAAAAAACTGAGCTGCTGACTGCAGGGACTTTGTTCAACTCTGGTTAATGTAACATTTGTTTTTAATTATCTAACATGTTCTGCCTAGTCCTCTCCTATGAACAGGAACATATCCCACACGTCAACAATTAAGGCTGTGTCCGTCAATGGACGAAAAGAGAAAGCTCTATTTTTGTCTCATCAGACCACATGACCTTCTCCCATTCCTCCTCTGGGTCATCCAGATGGTCCTGGACATGCGCTGGCTTGAGCAAGGGGACCTTGCGTGTGCTGCAGGATTTTAATCCATGACAGCGTACTGTGTTACTAATGGTTTTCTTTGAGACTGTGGTCCCAGCTCTCTTCAGGTCATTGACCAGGTCCTGCCATGTAGTTCTGGGCTGATCCCTCACCTTCCTCATGATCATTGATGCGCCACAAGGTGAGATCTGGCATAGAGCCCCAGACCGAGGGAGATTGACCGTCATCTTGAACTTCTTCCATTTTCTAATAATTGCACAGTTGTTGCCTTCTCACCAAGCTGCTTGCCTATTGTCCTGTAGCCCATCCCAGCCTTGTGCAGGTCTACAATTTTATCCCTGATGTCCTTACACAGCTCTCTGGTCTTGGCCATTGTGGAGAGGTTGGAGTTTGTTCGATTGAGTGTGTGGACAGGTGTCTTTTATACAGGTAACAAGTTCAAACAGGTGCAGGTGCAGTTAATACAGGTAATGAGTGAAGAACTGTAGGGTTTCGGCTGGGTTCACACTAGTGCGACACGACATCCGTCCTACTTTGGATCCGACTTTGCCCTGCGACATGAAGCCGACATATGTCCGACTTTCAATGAACGGGGATCCGACTTGGATCCCCGCCAATATCAGGCACTGTGTTTGGTATGAATCTTGAGGGGGAACTCCAGGCCAAATTTTAAATAAAAAAAAAAACGGCGTGGGTTCCCCTCCAGAGGCATACCAGGCCCTTGGGTCTGGTCTGAATTTGAACGGGCGCCCCTACGCCGAAAAAACGGCGTGGGGGTCCCCCCAAAATCCAAACCAGACCCTTATCCGAGCACACAACCTGGCAGGCCGCAGGGGAAGAGGGGGGACGAGAGAGCGGCCCCCCTCCCTCCTGAACCGTACCAGGCCGCATGCCCTCAACATGGGGGGTTTGGTGCTCTGGGGCAGGGGGGCGACCTGCGGCCCCCCCACCCCAGAGCACCCTGCCCCCATGTTGATGAGGACAGGGCCTCTTCCCGACAACCCTGGCCGTTGGTTGTCGGGGTCTGCGGGCGGGGGGCTTATCGGAATCCGGGAGCCCCCTTCAATAAGGGGGCCCCCAAATACCGGCACCCCCACCCTATGTGAATGAGTATGGGGTACATCGTACCCCTACCCATTCACCTGGTGGAAAAAAATTGCAATAAAAAAACACTACGCAGGTTTTTAAAGTAATTTATTACACAGCTCCGGGGGTCTTCTTCCGACTCCGGCGCTCTTCTTCCGACTTCCGGGGGTCTTTTCCGACTTCGGGGGTCTCCGGTGTCGTCTCCGCGCTCTCCGGTTCTTTCTTCCGCCGGGCCTCCGCTAACTTCTTTTTAGCTCTCTTGCTAACGGAGGCCCGGTCTTCCCGTTGTCTCGTCCGGCTCTCCGTTGTCCTTCTGCCGGCCCCTCCACTAACTTCTTGGTAGCTCTTTCGCTAGTGGAGGGGTCGGTCTTCCCGTCGTCGCCGTCGGCTTCTTCTTCCCTCTTCTCCTCCTCGATGTTGACGCGTCGCTTCTTCCCGCTGTAATACTGGCTCTCCGCTCCGCTCCGCATTAATATAGGCTTCTCATGACGTCACAGTCACATGTTCCCATGACGTCACAGTCACATGCTCCGGGGCCATGTGCCCCGGAACATGTGACTGTGACGTCATGAGAAGCCTATATTAATGCGGAGCGGAGAGCCAGTATTACAGCGGGAAGAAGCGACGCGTCAACATCGAGGAGGAGAAGAGGGAAGAAGAAGCCGACGGCGACAGCGACGGGAAGACCGCGCCCCTCCACTAGCGAAAGAGCTAAAAAGAAGTTAGCGGAGGGGCCGGCAGAAGGACAACGGAGAGCCGGACGAGACAACGGGAAGACCGGGCCTCTGTTAGCAAGAGAGCTAAAAAGAAGTTAGCGGAGGCCCGGCGGAAGAAAGAACCGGAGAGCGCGGAGACGACACCTGAGACCCCCGAAGTCGGAAAAGACCCCCGGAAGTCGGAAGAAGAGCGCCGGAGTCGGTAGAAGACCCCCGGAGCTGTGTAATAAGTTACTTTAAAAACCCGTGTAGTTTTTTTTATTGACATTTTTTTCCTCCAGGTGAATGGGTAGGGGTACGATGTACCCCATACTCATTCACATAGGGTGGGGGCCGGGATCTGGGGGCTCCCTTATTGAAGGGGGCTCCCGGATTCCGATAAGCCCCCCGCCCGCAGACCCCGACAACCAACGGCCAGGGTTGTCGGGAAGAGGCCCTGTCCTCATCAACATGGGGGCAGGGTGCTCTGGGGTGGGGGGGCCGCAGGTCGCCCCCCTGCCCCAGAGCACCAAACCCCCCATGTTGAGGGCATGTGGCCTGGTACGGTTCAGGAGGGAGGGGGGGCCGCTCTCTCGTCCCCCCCTCTTCCCCTGCGGCCTGCCAGGTTGCGTGCTCGGATAAGGGTCTGGTTTGGACCCTGGGGGGACCCCCACGCCGTTTTTCGGCGTAGGGGTGCCCCTGCAAATCCAGACCAGACCCAAGGGCCTGGTATGCTCCTGGAGGGGGAATCTACGCCGGTTTTTTATTTAAAATTTGGCCTGGAGTTCCCCCTCAAGAGCAGCACAGCACAAGTCGCATGCCAAAGTCGGACCATGCAAGACTGCGGTCCGACTTTGATCCGACTTCAATGATAGTCAATGGGCTGAAGTCGGATCAAAGTCGGACCAAAGTAGTACAGGGAGCATTTTCAAAGTCGGACCGACATGTGTCGGACCAGTTAAGACGGCTCCCATAGGGAAACATTGATTTTCACACGTCATGCGACATGAGCTCCCAATGTCGGAGCGTTTGTCGCCCCAGTGTGAACCAGGCCTGAGGCCTGGTTCACACTGGGGCGACAAACGCTCCTACATTGGGAGCTCATGTCGCATGACGTGTGAAAATCAATGTTTCCCTATGGGAGCCGTCTTAACTGGTCCGACACATGTCGGTCCGACATTAAAAATGCTCCCTGTACTACTTCTGTCCGACTTTGATCCGACTTCAGCCCATTGAATATCATTAATGTCGGATCAAAGTAGGATCCTTGTCCTAACCATCCGACATTTGACATCCGACATGTGATTACAGCAGCAGTAAAAGGAATTTATCTCACCCTGGGATTGTTTTGATCGGTCAAAGAACAAGTCAGACTAGCACAATGTCGGATCAAAGTAGTATCCTGTTCATGAATGTCGGATGGATGTCGGACCAATGTCGGACCAATGTCGGACCAATGTAGGACAGATGTCGCAGAGCAAAGTAGGATGAAAGTCGTGTCGTATAGTGTGAACCCAGCCTAAAGAAAAAAATAACAGGTCTGTGAGAGCCGGAATTCTTACTGGTTGGTAGGTGATCAAATAATTATGTCATGCAAATTAATTATTTAGAAATCATACAATGTGATTTTCTATTTTAGATTCCGTCTCTCGCAGTTGAAAAGTTCCCATTATAAAAATGACAGACCTCTACATGCTTTGCAAGTAGGAAAACCAGCAAAATCGTCAGTGTATCAAATACTTGTTCTCCCCACTGTATCTCTCTCTTTTTGTGGAAAAATGCCTATTGCCACTGCTCTGTGCAATATGTTACCAAGTTCATGTTTAAAAGACATAGTGGGGTCACCCCTAAGCTTGAAAGAAGTCACTGTATCAGACATTTGACGCACAGCTTCTTCTTTATAGGTGGTAGAATCAAGAATTACTACCAAGCCCCCTTTATCCGCATTTCTAATTATATTAGTGTCTTCATTCAAACTTTTTAAAGCCTCTTTTTCAGTGTCTGCAAGATTATCTTGTGTGTGACTTCTACGGTGACTACATGCCAGGATAGTCAAATCCCTCTCTACAAGCTTCTGAAACAAATTCAAATCCTTGCCCCTTGACCCCATGCAGGTGGGATGCATTATGAGATGGCTGTCTAGAGCAGTGTTCTTTTGTTGTTTACACTGCAGAGTGCATGAGCATCATGGGAAATGTAGTTCCAAAACATCTGGGGTACCAAGGTTCGCCATCACTTCTATATAGAGTATCCACTGATGGTGCAGGGCTAGAAATGCTGTATCAGACCTATGATTAACCACTTGAGCTCCGGAAGATTTAACAGCCCCCCCACCCCTTCATGACCAGGCAATGTTTTGTGATATGGCACTGCGTTAATTTAACTGGCAACTGCCCGGTCATGCAACGCTGAACCCCGGTACTTTGAAGAGGAATACCGTTGTTAGGGCAGCAGCTAGCTACCATAACCCCGGTAGCCTCTTCTTCAGCCGGCGGTCCGCTTCAAGATAAAATTGATCTCTGTAGCGGATTCCCCGCAAGATCACTTTTATCGGCGGCGGGAGAAGGCCATTTTTTGATTTATTGCATTTTAGTGTAAATATGAGATTATGAGATCGGAGGTCTTTTTGACCCCAGATCTCATATTTAAGAGGTCCTGTCATGCTTTTTTTCCCTATTACAAGGGATGTTTTTCATTCCTTGTAGAATGAATAAAAGCGTTTTTTTTTTTTTTTTTTTAAAAGAACAGTGTAAATAAAAAAAAATTCAAAAAAGTTCAAATATTATTTTTTTAAACGCACCCCGTCCTGCCGGGCTCGCTTGCAGAAGCGAACGCATACGTGAGCAGCGCCCGCATATGAAAAAGGTGTTTAAACCACACATGTGAAGTATCGCCGCGATCGTTAGAGCGAGAACAATAATTCTAGCCATAGACCTCCTCTGTAACTCAAAACATGCAACCCGTAGAATTTTTTAAACGTCGCCTATGGAAATTTTTAAGGGTAAAAGGTTGTCAGCCATACCACGAGCGGGCGCAATTTTGAAGCGTGACATGTTGGGTATCAAGTTACTCAGCGTAACACTTTTTTCACAACTTAAAAAAAAATGGGCTAACTTTACTGTCTTATTTTTTATTTCAGTGTAAAATCCTTTTCTCTGTCGTCCATGGACGGACACAGCTCCATAAATCTTGATATGTGGGTTATGTTCCTGTTCATAGGAGAGGACTAGGCAGAACATGCTAGTTATCTTAAAACATGCCACTTTAACAGAGTTGAACAGCCCCGCCCAGGGGGCGGTCCCTCCGTACATAACCCTCCACCCTGCAGTCAGCAGCCTCAGTTTGTAGAAAAGCAGAACAAACTAAAAAAGGAGGGGTGTGTGCTGTGTCCGTCCATGGACGACAGAGAAAAGTATTTTACGGTGAGTACAATACAGCTCCATAAATCTTGACATGTGGGACGTCCCCAAGCAGTGACAGAAAAAACAAGGGGTGGGAACAGCATCAAATGAAGACTTAACTTCATCCCAAACAAACAGAGCTCCTCAACGGAGGAGTTGGAACCTCAACCAGCCGCCTGCAAAACCTTGCGGCCAAAGTAAGCATCCAAAGATGCACTCACATCAACCTTGTAAAACCTTGAGAAAGTGTAAACAGACGACCAGGACGCCGTCTTACACACGTGAGACAGATGCTAGCTGTCGAAAAACCCAGGAGGCACCAATTGCCCTGGTTGAAGGTGCCACGACAGGAAAGGGAGGCGCCCACCCCTTAAGGGCATAGGCCTGGATGACAGTCTGCCTGATCCACCTAGAAATGGTGGCCGACGAGACCGCCAGACCCTTCTGTGGACCAGACACTGACACTATTAGTGAGTCAGACTTCCAGAACGGAGCCGTAGCAGACAGGTACACCCGTAGGTCATGTACCACAACTAAAGAATGTAGTGCAAACTCCTTGGGATGCGACGGCCAAGGACACAAAGGAAGTACAATGGCCTTGTTTAGGTGAAAAGCCGAAACTCCCTAAGGAAGGAATGAAGGTTGCGGGCGTAGCACCGCTTATCCTTATGGAGGACCAAGTAAGGTGACTTGCAAGACAAGGCCACCAATTCAGAAACCCTTCTGACCAATGTAATGGCAACTAGAAAGGCAACTTTCTGAGAAAGCGTTGAGTTATCTCCCTGATGTCCTCAAAGGGTGGTTCCTGAAGTACCAAGAGCACTAGATTTAAGTCCCACGGAGGAAGCGGTGGTGAAATCGGGGGAACCATGTGTCGGACCCCCTGCACAAACATACTTACCAGTGAGTGAGCCGCCAGGGATTCATGGAAGACAGCCAAGGCTGAAATCTGCCCCTTAATAGTGTGTAAAGCAAGTTTCAGATCCACTCTGCGCTGTAAGAACAGCAGGATCCGAGAAACCGAATATTCCCGTGGGCGCCAGTCCATCTCTTCACATATAGAGATGTAGGCCTTCGAAGTTCGATGGTAGAACATCCGGGAAGAAGATTTCCGGGCCCTCAACATGAAGGAGATTACCGAATCTGACAGACCACGGTCCTTAGTACCTGGCTTTTAATAACCATGCCGGTAAAGCCAGCGACTGTAAAACAGGATGAAGTATGGAACCTTGAGACAGAAGGTCCTCCCGCATTGGCAGCCGCCAGGGAGCATCAGCTACCAGTCTCATTAAGTACAGCGTACCAGGGACGCCGGGACCAGACTGGGGCGATTAGAATCACCAGAATCCCCTCGGCCCCCACTCTGTGAAGCAGACAAGAAAGCAATTCCATTGGGGCAAAGGCATAGATCAGCCGATACTGACCCCATGGAGCCACCAACGCGCCCGACACGTCTGCCCAGGGATCCCTGGACCTGGCCACAAACCGACACCTTGCGATTGAGTCGAGAGGCCAGGAGATCCACAACTGGTGTGCCCCATTTCTGACAAAGTAATTGAAACACCTCCGGGTGTAACGACCATTCCCCTTGGTCTAGCATCTGGCGCCTCAGATAATCCGCCTGCCAGCTCTCTACACCCAGATGTAAACAGCCGATAGAGCCGGCACGCTCCTTTCGGCCCAACTTAGGATGTGAGCGACTTACGACACTGTGGCCGAGCGCCTTGTTCGTCCCTGATGGTTGACAGAAGCCACCGCCGTGGGGTTGTCCGACTGGATCTTGACCAGACGCCCTTGAAGTCTCTGCGACCACTTGGAGAGGCACAGTCTGATCGCTCGAAGTTCGAGGACATTGATCGGCAGGCGATATTTGTCCGGAGTCCAGCAACCCTGGGCCGACTGGACCCCCCAGACTCCCCCCCCCCAAACTGTGAGGCTGGCGTCCGTCGTGATCACAGTCCCATGGAAAGAAATGAACGACCTCCCGGACTGAAGAGCCGGGGATATCAGCCACCCTCTCAGGGAAGCCTTGACCAGATGACTTACCTGAATCCAGAGACAATGGAGATCTGTTCCATTTGGACAGGATCTCCTCCTGCAATGCTCAAGTGTGGAATTGGGCACACGGTACTGCCTCGAAGAAGGCCATCATGAGGCCCAGAACTCGCATGCAAAAAACAGAGACAACCATTTGCGGGATGCTAACAATTGCACCGCCGACTGGAGCATCTGCAACTACTCCAAAGGAAGGAAGACCTTTGCCTCCAAGGAGTCCAGGATCAAGCCTAGGTACTCCAGACGCTGAGTCGGTACCAACACCGACTTCTGCATGTTCAGTACCCAACCGATTTCCCGGAGGATCTGACTGGCTATAGACATGTCCTCCTCTAATCCTGAGCCAGAAGCAGCTCTCAGAAGAAGATCGTCCAAGTAGCCCACGATAGCAATGCCTCGCTGTCTCCCCCCCTCAGCAAAGCCAGATCGGGGCGAGCACCTTGTTAAAAACTCTTGGTGCTGATGCTATTGCAGAAGGGGAGATGCAAGTATGCGTCCTTGATGTCTAGGGACGCCGAAAAATCCCCCGGATGGAGCGCAACAACCTCTGTGTATTCCATCCTGAACTTTCGCACCCTCACAAAGGTATTGAGGGCCCTGAGGTCCAAGATTGGACGGACACCGTCCTTCATTGGGACCACCAACAGATTCGAATAGAATCCCTGAAACCTTTCCACCGGGGCACAGGCAAAATTACTCCGCACCTGAGCAAGTCTTGTACCGCTCCCATCAAAGCAGACCAACAAGCTGGAAGGAGAGGAAGATTTGAGGGAAAGATCTGTTTGGTGGACAAGAAGAAACTCTATCTTGTACCCCGAAGTGACCACCTCGCAGACCCACTGGGCAGAGAGCAGGAAAGTCCACCGAGCTGCAAACACGCTAAGCCTGAGTTGGGCGGGGGCAAAATTTCATGCGTTAGCAGGCTCATTCGACTTGCGCACCCAGGGACGCTTCTGTCCCCCAGCTGGAGCCTTGTCAGTCTGGGAGGATCTGCCGGATGACCCTGACTGACGAAAATACCGCTTATACACGGAAAAGGAGGGCCCCGGTCAACGGCGCAGCTCCTTCCCCTTAGAGGACTGCGGGAGGAGTGTGCTCTTACCTCCAGTGACATCTTTAATAATGTCATCCAGCGAGGTACCAGAAAGCGAGGTACTCTGAAAGGCAATCTGCCAGAGCTCTTTTTGGATGCTTGGTCAGCGGACCAGCATTTCAGCCAATCAGGCGGCGCAGTACCACCGCAGATACAGAGGCTCAGGAAATCAAGGGGGCCGCACTGTGTATGTGTTTACGGTGGCGCCGATGGCGCGCATGTCTTTGGAATGTGGGAGGAAACCGGAGCACCGGAGGAAACCCACGCAGACACATGCAAACTCCAGGCAGATGATGTCGGGGTCCGGGTTCGAACCAGTGACCCTCTGGCTGCCAGGTGAGGGAGTTAAACACTACACCACTGTGCCCCCCAGAGTGGCATCACAGACATACAAAGCCCTGTACCATTAGGTCAGCCAGTCTTACGCACTCTAGAGGAAGCTGATGCTTGCAAAATCCTTGCCCATTCAGTGAATGTCTGAGACACCAAAGTCGCAGCCAATATAGGTTGCAACGCTGACCCCAGCATGGTGAACCTGAAGCAGGTCACCGCTTCGGACCACCTATCAATAGGGTCCTTAAAGGCAGGGGTTCCCTCTACTGGGAGAGTGGTTACCTTATGTTCCAAGACCGGAGGAGAGGCCCATTTTTTTTTTTAAAAAGGCACTCCCAAAAGGATAACGGACCGCCATTGCGCTGAGGGACCACAAAAGACCTCTTCGGACATTCCCATTCCTTATCTATGAACTTTAAAAGAAAGTAACATAAGGAAAAAACTTTCACAAAGCGGTCAGATTTGTGTGACCCAAAAGGAGACAGACTCCTCTGCGGAAGTCCCAGCTGCATCTACCAGCTGGAGAGTGTCCCGCACAGCATCAGAAGTGCACTCATAAGTGCCCTGTCTAGCACTCCCCAGAACATGGCAGGGGGAGCTTTTTACCCCCCTTACACCCGCACGCCGTTTCTACCTTGGCGACAAATGATTCCAGGACTGTCGACAGCGTATCCATGGAAACCGCAGGTGCAGGGGCACCATTAGCTGGGCAATTTAGGGGAGGAAAGGCTGTGCGCCGTACAGAAAGCCAGTGCTAGAGGCCAAAACCCACTCCAAAATGGCCGCCAGACACCTCAGATAAAAAAGGTGCAGATCACAATAAAATGGCCGCCCGCAATACCGACCTGCGCCACAGCGCAGCCACAACAAAATTTTAAGAGAAGACAGACACTAAAAATGGCGTTGGCGCAGCAAAAAATGGCACCCGAGCCACGGGATGTGGACAAGGCGGCCGTGCAGAGACTTCACAGGAAACAGACCCCCCCCCTCACAGAAAGCGAACCCCGGCGCCCAACAGGGACTCAGAGCATCCCCACAGGTACACCCCGGTCTCAGTGGGCCCTAGGGCAGGAGGGGAAATGGCGACAGAGAGCAGGGAAAGGGAGGACAGGAGAACTCCTTAATCCCGGGAATGCACAGCTGTTACATCCTGCCAAGACAGGAGGAACTGTAAAACAGAAAATGTGCGCTAGTCTTAAAAAATGATGGGAACGGATAGCAGCTGCAATACAATGTGACTAAAATTCAAAATGTGCTGGTGATAAAAACTGTAGCGCTGAGTGTTCAAAGGGACCGTGAATGAAAGAAAATCCCACACAGTGAGCAGACAATAATAATGACACTAAAGTCCACATAAACGTGATAAATAGGGAAAATTGTCCATAAACAAAACAATATAAACAAATGATGAAGCTGGACGTGGAACCACATAGACCATCGAGTAGCCCTTCTTGTAAAGAGATACAGAGAGGTGAAATACCCTTACCAGAGCTGGTGGACCTACGTGTCAACGACAGCAGATCATTGGAGCGTGAGAAATCCAAATGGCAGATCTCTACGGCTTGTCTGGAGGTTCTCACTGTCGGGAACCATGGATCGAAGTCGTGGACCCAAACTGCACCTGTAGACAATCCTTGTTCAAGATGTCCTGGATCAAGAAGGAACTCAGGATGGACTGGATGTCCGTATGGTCCTCAAAAGAATGAAGAAAAAACTGACAAATATGTCAGTGCCTTATCTGGACTGTGGAAGGCACACAGGAGCGGAGCTTCAAAAACAATCGATTCACCAGGGCATGGAGAAAAACACAAGAAAAAGAGGGCCCCGATAGTGCAGATCAATTGCAGGTTTATTGGATAAAAACCAACAAGACCTAAAAAGTGATCACAATATGAACAATAAAATGGGGCAATAAGTGGAGTGGTTGAACCAGGCCCTACGCGTTTCGTACAACAGTACTTCAACAGGGGCATCGAGAGATGATGAAATGCATAGGGTCCTACGATTTCTGCCTGTACTGCGCCCTAAATTACATGTGATCACCTTGTATGAATCGCTGGATTTTAACATAGATTAAAATTTTTGTTTTTATATTTTAAATAAATCCTATTTTTGTCCTTTTGATCTACGCCATGTGGAGGCCTCTTTTTTTGTCTATTTCCATGTTCTTCATATGCTACCAACCCCTGGAGGGGTAACGGATGTCTGGCATATATTATCTACTCTTGGAGATTTGAGAATACGGATGCTGAGCCTTTATGCTCATTTTGGAAGTGATCCCTGGAACAGACGGACGGATTGTATTGGCAATCATCAGGAGACGACCACCAGAGGAAGCCATATCATCGCCACTCTTACCCTCGCTGTTTTGACCCACCCTTAACCGGTGTCTGGGTCCACATCACATGGTAAGAGAACCCATCTTCAATTCATTGATATTGGATCCAGGCTCTCTGTGTGTTTTTATCCCCTTAACACCAAGATTGCTTCTATCCTCCTTTTCCATCCCTTCTTCTTGGACACTGTTTTACCACCCCTTGTAGCTGTTTTCTACATGGACTCTCTCATAGGAGCCTGATTGTTTTTTCGATTTATTTCACCCATATATTGGAGATCTGTGTTGACACACTATTGGGGATGTCCTTTTAAGGAACTCTGTCATTCATTGCACTCAGTGTTTCTTTACAGATGCCCCTGTTGAAGTACTGTCGTACGAAACGCATAGAGACTTGTTCAACCACTCCACTTATTGTCCCCATTTTATTGTTCATATTGTGATCACTTTTTAGGTCTTGTTGGTTTTTATCCAATAAACCCGCAATTGATCTGCACTATCG
The DNA here is from genome assembly GCA_029206835.1 of Rana muscosa. Classification (NCBI taxonomy): domain Eukaryota; kingdom Metazoa; phylum Chordata; class Amphibia; order Anura; family Ranidae; genus Rana; species Rana muscosa. The sequence continues at coordinate 72,710,172 of CM055117.1, forward strand.
GAGCCCTCTTTCTTGTTTTTTCTCCATGCCCTGGTGAATCGATTGTTTTTGAAGCTCCGCTCCTGTGTGCCTTCCACACAGGGATGGACTGGCCATAGGGACTACCGGGAGTTTCCCGGTGGGCCGATGGCTCAGTGGGCCGTTTTTTTTTGTGGCCCGTTATTTTATGCAGTTCGGCGGCAGCGGGAGCGTGGCAGCAAACAGCGGCGGGAATTCAGGGAAGGTGGCCAGCGAGGAGGGCAGTTGGATGTAAAATTCTGAGGAGGGAGAAGAGCTCCACCCCCTTCCTGACCACGAAGAGGCGAACAGTAGCGAGCGCGGCCACCCCAGCGCTCCCAGAACCTCGATTCCTCCACCTCCTCTCTGCTCCAGGAACCATGCGGCCTGGGCCGGAGGGCAGGCTGACTGGGAGCCCGGAGGAAGAGAACATGCGCCACTGTAAGGAGCAGAGCAGCGAGAGCACCCCCCGGATCAAGAGGGAGACTCGCCGCTGCTGGCCATTAGGTACCTGGCATCCTACACAAACATGCCAGAACACTGAGACAGCGGGGAGGTGAGCAGGAGGGACTGCGGAAAGGGACAGTGCTATGTAGTCGTCTGTCTCAGCCCTCCCCTCTGTCTCTCAGTCCCCCCTCTTTCAGCCCCCTCCTCTGTCTCTCAGTCCCCCTCTGTCTCTCTCAGCTCTCCCCCTCTGTCCACTAAGGGAGGTGTATGCTTTGCGCGTGGGTGTTAGCGTTACTGGCACTAACCTAGCGCTGGCTGGGGCGACGCAGACCCTCTCTGGCGCTAAAACCTTTGATATCAGCCGCCGGGCGATCAGGGGGTTAAACCTTTATTGGGTTAAACCTTTATTGGGTTATATACGGCGGGTGCCCTGATGCTATAAAAAGCAAACTAACCAACCAGCGTTACCCGTAAAACTTATATGGTGATCACTAGTGAAAGGGTTAACTAAGGGCAATCAGGGGGTTAAAACCCTAATTAGATTATATATGGGGGTACCTGACGCTATAGAAACACCTGACGGGTAACCTAAATAACTAACTGGCTAACCAGTGTCACCAGTAAAACTTATACGGTGATCACTGGTGAAAGGGTTAACTCTAGGGGCAATCAGGGGGTTAAAATATATGGGGGTACCTGACGCTATAAAAACCTGCGGCGAACCTAAAAATAACTGTCTATCTAGGGCACCACCGGCACTAAATACAGCGATCGGAAATACGATCGCTTAGTGACGCTGGCGTTAAGGGGTGAAAGGGTTACCTGGGGGCGATCAAGGGGTTAAACCTTTATTGGGGGGGGGGTTAGGGGGCTACCCTGGACCTAAACCTAACTGCCCTGACACTTTTTACAGTCACAAATGACACTAAATGCTGTGATCAGTAAATAAATGATCACTGCAATCAGTGACTGCAATCAGTGACACTGACTGGGGGTGCAGGGGATGACCTTGGGGGGTGAAATGTGTGCCTATGTGTACCTACATGTTAGTGTAGTGTTGGTGCACTAACCTGATGTCTTCTCTCCATGGCGCTCTGGACGAAAAGACCGCCGCATGGAGAGATGACATCACTTCCTCTGCCTGTGTTTACATTACACAGGCAGAGGAAGATTCTCATTCGCCGGGAGCAATCGCGTGGGGGTGAACGGAAACGAATGGCCGTCCCCTCATCACGGATCGCTCCCGCACCGAGAACCACCGCTCACTGTATAGAAGGGGGGTCCGATGGGACCCCCCAACTATACGAAGGCAGGCACGTACAGGTACGTGATTGTGCCTGTCCGTGCCATTCTGCCGACGTATATATACAGTGAGCGGTCGTTAAGTGGTTAATCACCACTGGGTTGTTTTTTTTGCTGAAAAAATACAGTAAATTTTGAAAAACATAAGTTATTCTTAGTTTCTCATATAACATTTTGTAAATAAGCACATTTTTCTCCTTCACTGATGTGCGTTCATGAGGCCGACTGATAAGGTGGCACTAATAAGCAGCACCGATTGGCATCACTGCTGGGCACTATTGATCAGTGCCCCGATTATCTCTGCAGGTCTCCCCTGAGGAAATGCTGCTGATTGTCTCTCCTCACACGCTGTCAGTGTGAGGAGAGGAATGCCGATAACTGGCATTTCCTTGTTTACATGTGATCAGCTGTGATTGGATACAGCTGATCACATGGGTAAAGAGCCTCATTATTGGCTCTTTACCAAGATCAGTGATGCGGGGTACAGCAGTACTATGCGATTTGGTGCAGTGCATTTTTGAAAAGTATTGAATGCAGTAATTATTCTCCATTCCAGTGCGATTTGCAGCTCATTCAAATGAATGGGCTGCAAAATCACTCAGCAAAAAAGCACCCAGGAATTCGCATTCCAAGTTGCTGCATGATTCATGTGTGCACCGGCCCTTAATTCTAGACATTGCCCGATAGGTACATATGCTACTATATAACCAATTCCAGAGAACTCAGTCACGATGTCCATCCAGACTAGACTGGAAGACTAACCCCCACCAAACAATACACTGATATACACTGTAATAAAGAAAATGGGAGGGTGGCTGGGAGCCGCGGTCCAGTCCTCTTCGGCAATTCTGACTGAGTGGGAAAAGTGGGGTTCTTTATAACGCAGTGAGCGGTACATGGCATCCCAAACTTGCCAAAAGGCGCCAATAGCCCACTGTTACCAGCAGCAGATTTCTTAAGTTGCAACCTGTACGAAGAGACTAGTGCCCTTTGGGCTTTCCCCTGCTGATGTCAAGTTCAATGCAGGAGCAGCAGTCCTGCATTGTTCGTGAGAAGGACGAGGGCCTGAGGAATACTTTATTCCAGCTTATCGGGCTCCACTGCAAAAGGTATTTTTTTTAGGTTTAGACAATCGAATCAGATGGTCGAATTTTGCCTGCATGTCCGAACACCCTCTAATGTCCCGCCAAAATGTTACCCATAGAATTTAGAGGACTGGTGGCTGTCCATGCAGGATCCATCTGCCCTCAGGTTCTTCGTTGTACACAACCTTGCTTCTTTCAGGGACACAGAGGTGTATCTTAAAATTCAATCCCTTGGTATGCATGTACAATATATATCTCAAAACACATTTTTAATACAGTACCATGATTGTTCATTAATTTTATCTTTCACAGGTGAATTGTGACATTTGGTTTTGTATCTTCTTTGCTGTCTTGGGATTGGATTGCGGAAGAACTGAACATTCAGGACTGTTAAGCTTGGTTTCCACTAGTGCGACTTGGGACTGCAAAGTCCCATGACAAGTCGTACCCCATGATTTCCAATGAGTACCGTTCATATCTGTGTGACTTTAAAGTAGTCCCTGCACTCCAGCCCTCTTTTTTCCATATCTCTTGAAAGTATAACCCCATTTTTTTGCACCTCCAAAGTCCAACCCCCCCCTTTTTTTTGTCGCTTCAAAGTCCTACATCCCCTCCTTTTTTTGTCTCTTCAAAGTCCAGTCCCAATTCACAGGCATCAGAATTGTCATGTAGACATTTTGTAATAGTTGGCAGGGAGATGAGTCCTTCAGGAGAAGGTTGTCTAGATAGCCTGTGACTTGGATGCTCAGAGTTCTGAGAAGGGCAAAAAGATGCAGAGACCTTTGTGAACCCTCTGGGAGTAGAGAATAGGTCTAAGGGCAATGCGAAAGAGTGATTAACAGCTACTGCGAAGCACAGAAAACGCCTGATGAGGTTGGTACATGGGAATATGCCGAAAGGCATCTTGAATGTCTATGAAAGCCATGTATTGCCCTTGTGTAAGATTTTACTTCATTCCATGCAAAAAAAATTAGGGAATCTGTCGGGGGATTTTAAGTCCAAATTAGGAGGAATACCCCTGTTAGTGTTTGATATTGTAAACCAGTTTGAGTAGACTTTGAACCTGTCTTGTGGTGGGGTACTGGCACAAAAGTACACGCTGGGACAAGAGATGGATTTTCAACACTATTATGCCCCCCTCCGAAACCACCGACTGAACCCACAGGTCTGGGACCCAAATGGAGGCAAAATGTAAAAGACAGATGGAGGAGAGTCCGGCTGCACAATGAAAAGGCTTTTGCGGACAGAAGCAATCAGCTTTTCAACATTAGCAAGCATGTTGCATGAATCTCGCTTTTTAAAATATATAACACACACACACGGGAAAATAATCATTTGATCTCCTATAAGTTTGCTCACTTACAAAGAATTTGTTATCATACAGTGCCCCCGGAAAATATTCACAGCGCTATACTTTTTCCGAATTTTGTTATGTTACAGACTTACTGTATATACTCTAATATAAGCAGAGTTTTTCAGCACATTTTTTTGTGCTGAAAATACCCCCCTCGGCTTATACTCATGTCTGTTTCCATCTTCAACTTTGTGCGCCTGTTCCCGGCCAAACTTGGCACACATGTAGCCCAACTCTTCCTCTATAAGTGTGCAAAGTTTGATGTCCAGGGGACCTACGGCCGGGGCGCACCGATTTTTCAAACCCGGGCACCCCTTCCATAGACTCCTATGTTAAACATCAGTCCAGTCACACAGCGCCAGAGATCAGGTAGGGAGATTGGGCACAGTGAGGCATGCAGATGAATACCCTAGGCTTATACTCGAGTCAATACGTTTTCCCAGTTTTTTGGGATAAAATTAGGTGCCTCGGCTTATATTCGGGTCGGCTTATACTCGATTATATACGGTATTCCAAAATGAATTAAATTCATTATTTTTCTCAAAAATTCTACAAATACCCCATAATGACAACGTGAAAGAAGTTTGTTTGAAATCTTTGCAAATTTATTAACCACTTAAGCCCCGGACCATTTGGTAGCTAAAGGACCAGAGGTGAATTCAGAATTTTGCACTGCGCTGCTTTAACTGTAAATTGTGCGGACATGCAATGTTGTACCCAAACAAAATTTGCGTCCTTTTCTTCCCACAAATAGAGCTTTCTTTTAATGGTATTTGATTGCCTCTGCGATTTTTATTTTTTGCGATATAAACGGAAAAAGACCGAAAATTTTGAAAAAAAAATGATATTTTCTACTTTTTGTTATAAGAAAAATCGAATAAACTCAATTTTAGTCATACATTTAGGCCAAAATGTATTCAGCCACATGTCTTTAGTAAAAAAAAGGTCAATAAGTGTATATTTATCGGTTTGCGCAAAAGTTATAGCGTTTACAAACTAGGGTACATTTTCTGGAATTTACACAGCTTTAAGTTTATGACTGCCTATCTCATTTCTTGAGGTGCTAAAATGGCAGGGCAGTACAAAACCCCCCCAAATGACCCCATTTTGGAAAGTAGACACCCCAAGGAAATTGCTGAGAGGCATGTTGAGCCCATTGAATATTTTTTTTTTGTCCCAAGTGATTGAATAATGACAAAAAAAAAATTACAAAAAGTTGTCACTAAATGATATATTGCTCACACATGCCATGGTTATATGTGGAATTGCACCCCAAAATACATTCTGCTGCTTCTCCTGAGTACGGGAATACCACATGTGTGGGACTTTTTAGGAGCCTAGCCACGTACGGGACCCCGGAAACCAAGCACCGCCTTCAGGATTTCTAAGGGCGCAAATTTTTGATTTCACTCCTCACTACCTATCACAGTTTTGAAGGCCATAAAATGCCAAAATAGCACAAAACCCCCCCAAATGACCCCATTTTGGAAAGTAGACACCCCAAGCTGTTTGCTGAGAGGCATGGTGAGTATTTTACAGCTCTCATTTGTTTTTGAAAATGAAGAAAGAATTTGTTTTTTTCAATTTTCAAAACTTTGTGACAAAAAGCGAGATCTGCAAAATACTCACAATGCCTCTCAGCAAATAGCTTGGGGTGTCTACTTTCCAAAATGGGGTCATTTGGGGGGGTTTGTGCCATCTGGGCATTCCATGGCCTCCGAAACTGTGATAGGCAGTGAGAAGTGAAATCAAAAATTTACACCCTTAGAAAGCCTGAAGGCGGTGATTGGTTTTTGGGGTCCCGTACGCGGCTAGGCTCCCAAAAAGTCTCACACATGTGGTATCCCCGTACTCAGGAGAAGCAACAGAATGTATTTTGGGGTGTAATTCCACATATGCCCATGACATGTTTGAGCAATATATCATTTAGTGACAACTTTGTGCAAAAAAAAAAAATTGTCTTTTTTCCGCAACTTGTGTCAACATATAAAATATTCCATGGACTCGACATGCCTCTCAGTATATAGCTTGGGGTGTCTACTTTCCAAAATGGGGTCATTTGGGGGGGTTTTGAACTGTTCTGGCATTTTATACACAACATTAGGAAGCTTACATCCACTCTTCTAACCACTTGAAGACAAAGCCCTTTCTGACACTTTTTGTTTACATGAAAACATTTTTTTTTTTGCAGGAAAATTATGTTGAACCCCCAAACATTATATATATTTTTAAAGCAAAGGCCCTACAGAATAAAATGGTGGGTGTTGCATTTTTTTTTCTACACAGTATTTGCGCAGCGATTTTTCAAACGCATTTTTTGGGGAAAAAATACACTTTTTTTTATTTTAATGCACTAAAACACACTATATTGCCCAAATGTTTGATGAAATAAAAAAGATGATCTTAGGCCGAGTACATAGATACCAAACACGACATGCTTTAAAATTTCGCACAAACGCGCATTGGCAACAAACTACATACATTTTTAAAAGCCTTTAAAAGCCTTTACAGGTTACCCAGTTAGATTTACAGAGGAGGTCTACTGCTAAAATTACTGCCCTCGATCTGACCTTCGCGGTGATACCTCACATGCATGGTGCAATTGCTGTTTACATATGACGCCAGACCGACGCTTGCGTTCGCCATTGGGCAAGAGCAGGGCAGGACAGGGGTGCTTTTTTTTTTTTTTTTTTTATTATTATTAATTTTGCTTTTTTATTTTATTTTTAAATTGTTCCTTCCATGTTTTTTTTTTTTATCATTTTTATTGTTATCTCAGGGAATGTAAATATCCCCTATGATAGTAATAGGTAGTGACAGGTACTCTTTTTTTTGAAAAAACTGGGGTCTAGACCCTAGATCTTTCCTCTGCCCTCAAAGCACCTGACCACACCAAGATCGGTGTGATAAAATGCTTTCCCAATTTCCCAATGGCGCTTTTTATATCGGGGGGGGGGGGACATTCCCTCCCACTGCTTGTAAAAGCAGTCCAGAGGCTAATTAGCCACTAGGGTTGCTTTTACATTAAAGCCGGCCGCTGGCTGAAAAAAATGATACCAAGATGATACCTAAACCCGCAGGCATCAATCTGGTATAACCATTCAAAGTCCAGCAACATACCAGTACGTTGCTGGTCCTTGTTGGACATGTATTGTAATCTTTTTTTTTTCCATGCAGCCAGGTGGCTGAACGAAAAAAGAGATTGATCGGTGGGTATGCCCACCATTAGAATACCGCCCTTCATCCACCCACTTCTAATGATGGGCATACATGCACCATTTATATATGCCGAAGCATGGGGGCATCCTCCCGCAAAAAAGTTATGCCACACACACATGGTCGGACTTTTCCACGGGCAAGCCTCCGTCGGAATTTCGACCGTATGTACGCGGCATTAGGAGCAAAATCGCTCCTCCGCCCCTGCTGCCCCAATGCTTTGGCATATTTGCTTCTTTTTTTTTTTAACTGTGGTGGTGAAATCACCTCCTACAGCACTGGAGTCGCAGGGATCAGGCCTGTCTCTGCGAACGCTGCAGTTATGTGTGTTTGTGTTTTGTAAGCGACAGTGATCGATCGATACTGCACTTGGGTGGCCTGGGCTGGACGGAGGGGCAAAACGCAGGTGCTAGCAGGTATCTGGGCTGATCCCGCTAACACTGCGTTTTTGGGAACCCTAAACTGCTGGGGACGCTAGTATAGATCTGATCAGATCAGATATTGATCTGTTCAGATACTATACCACTAAGGGAGGTGTATGCTTCACGCGTGGGTGTTAGCGTTACTGGCACTAACCTGACGCTGCCTGGGGTGTGACGCAGACCCTCTCTGACGCTAAAACCTAATTGATATCACCCGCCGGGCGATCAGGGGGTTAAACCTTTATTGGGTTATATACGGCGGGTGCCCTGACACTATAAAAAGCAAACTAACTAACCAGCGTCACCCGTAACACTTATATGATGATTACTGGTGAAAGGGTTAACTAGGGGCAATTAGGGGGTTAAAACCTTTATTAGATAATATATGGGGGTACCTGACGCTATAAAAACCTGCGGCGAACCTAAAAAAAATTACTGGCTACCGATCTGCATCACCGACGCTAAGACATCGATCAGAAAAATGATCGCTTAGCGACAGTGGTGATAGGGGGTGAAAGGGTTACCTGGGGGGTGATCAAGGGGGTTAAACCTTTATTAGATAATTTATGGGGGGTACCCGACGCTATAAAAACCTGCGGCGAACCTAAAAAAATTACTGGGTACCGATCTGCATCACCGACGCCAAGACAGCGATCAGAAAAATGATCGCTTAGTGACAGTGGTGATAGGGGGTGAAAGGGTTACCTGGGGGGCGATCAAGGGGTTAAACCTTTATTAGGGGGGGTTAGGGGGCTACACTGGACCTAAAACTAAATGTAGTGACACTTTTACAGTCACAAATGTCACTGATTGCAGTGATCAGTAAATAAATGGTCACTGCAATCAGTGACACTGTGACTGGGGGCTGATCTGGGGGGGCTGGGGGGTGATCTGGGGGGGCGATTTATGTGCCTATGTGTGCTGGTGTTAGTGTAGTGTTAGTGCACTGACCTGTGTGTCTTCTCTTGTACGACGCTCGGTATATGTGAGCGCCGCACAGGAGATGACATCACTTCCTCCTGCTTTCTCTATCTGTGTAAACAGTACACAGACAGAGGGGGCATTTCTATTCGCCGGGAGCGATCGCGGGGGGGTGGTCGGAATCGAACGGCCGCCCCCCCATCTCGGAACGCTCCCAGACGAATTCCGACCGCTCACTGTACAGAAGGGGGGTCCGATCGGACCCCCCAACTGTACAAAGGCAATCACGTATGCTCTACGTGATTGTGCCTGTCGGTGCCATTGTGCCGACGTATATATACAGTGAGCGGTCGTTAAGTGGTTAAAAATAAAAAAAATTCCATGTACATAAGTATTCACAGCCTTTGCTCAATACTTTGGTGAAGCACCTTTGACACCAATTACATGCTCAAGTCTTTTTGAGTATGATGCTACAAGCTTGGCACATCTATTTTTGGGCAGTTTCTCAGTTTTCTTTGCAGGACCTCTTAAGCTCCATCAGGTTGGATTGGAAGCGTCGGTGTACAGCCATTTTGGGATCTATGCAGAATTTTTCAATTGGATTCAAGTCTGGGCCACTATTAACAGAGTTGTCCCGTAGCCACTCCTTTGTTATCTTGGCTGTGTGCTTTGGGTTGTTATCCTGTTGGAAGATCCTGCTGACTTTTACTATTAGGGCACTTACCTATCCAGGGAGCCAGCGATGTCGGCACCCAAGCTGATCTTCGGATGAACTCCTAGGTTATTGCAGCCATTCCTGGTAAGGGAACCCGGCAGTCAGCCTTACGGGTGCGCTTTGTAATTGGCCCAAAGGTGGGGGGGGGTTTGGGAGTAGGAGGGGGGCCAAACTTCCAGGATTTCGGGCCGTGGCCTGTCTCCCAGAAGCGGGGAAGGGGACCGGTCAAAAACGGGTCCCCGTTGCCCCCCTAAAATGTGAAAAATGTGACACCGGAGGGAGGGAGGAGCATATAAGCCAAGTTCTACTTTTGGTTGGAACTTCGCTTTAAGTTCTACATATTTTAACAGTGTAATTGTGTAGTGTGTACTTTATTACTAGACTCATAATTTCATCTGAAGAACAACCAACAATTTCCAGGATCTGAGCACACACAGGGAACACATTTACAAAAAAACTGCTGGGTTATTTTCTCTAAAAAGGTTCAGGGCACAGATAAAAAAACAAAAAAAATAAAATAAAACTGTAGATGAATAAGTCACAAGACATTGTTATTGGTACCAGATTTTTATTGAGACATATTTACAATTTAGTCACACTGAAATACAGACCACTTTTCGGGCCAAGATAAATTAGCTCCATCAATGAAGCTACAAGATAAAAAAATTAGAACAGGCACAACACAGAAAACAAGTATACATGAAGGCCTTTGTCAGTAAGTCAGCATCAGTGATGGACAAGTTTCAGAGTGTGATCTCTGCACAAAATGGCGAGATGAGTGCTGCACCAGGCACATGGACCTTAACTGTGATGGAAAGGAATCAGTGATTATTGGATGCAGCTACAGAAACGTACAAGTTAAAATATCCAGGTTAGGAATAAGTGCAAAACTGGAGCGAGATGCAATTTCCTTCATATTTTAATAATCTTACCTTTTAGGGGAGAGGAGTCATTACCAAACAAGTGGCCAGTACTAATTTGTGGCTTCCAGGCTCCAGGTCTTAATGGTAGCACCGCCTTTGCATACGGATATCCTTACCTCCCATGGAGCATTATAGCAACTAATCCCAAAACATAATGCACCCGGAGTTCAACATCTATGCATCAATAATTTCACAACTCAATTCATAAGTCTTAAATCTAAAATAAATAAAAAACTTACCGGATTAATGATGCCACCTGACATTACAGACAAAGACATTCAGTCATTGATACAAAACAAGGGTACAAAGTAGAGCAGTCTTTTGATAAACCACAAAGCAGCTGGAAGTTTACAAACAAGCATTCATCTACAAAAGCCACAGATTCAATTACCTCCCAATTACAAAACACTATCATGCAAATAAAAAAAAAAAAAAAAAAAAATCATGAGTCTGGAGTTTTGTATTCTAACTCATCAGGATGCCGCTTTATGACATTGTGTCCTCTCACATTGAAATGGCTCAGTAAGGAGGCATCATTGTTTAACGGATCTACAGTGTGCTATTGGAGGCACTGCAGAAGTTAGTGGTTGAGGTTATGCTTTCCTTTGGTAAAGCCCCCAGTGCCTGAAGGGCCGCAGCAGCAGCTGTGGCTTTGGCAAGTTTCTTGGTGACGCTGGGTTGGCTCGGTTGACATGTGACTCCATTGACTGTTACCTGCACAGAGAAAAGAAAAGATAGTAAAAATCACACAGATATGTTTTTTTCCAGTACACTGAAAATACATTTTGAGAGAGGCGTAGGAGAAAGTTCAACCATTGACTTCCTGTACTGCCCAACATTAAGTTTTTTTTTTTTCTTTTAAAAGCGGGAGACGAGCTAAAACAGGTTTTGAAAGTAAAACCCTGTGCGAATATCTTACATCAGATAGTGGCTAGATAGTAGGCTTGGAGGTCACAGACGCATGACAGTTACAAAGCGGTCTTTACGCAAAACCAAAAGCGTAATATATTGCATGTTACCAATGTTACCAACCAAAGTTAGGTGGCTGCATTAGTTTTCTTTTTAAGGCTTTTTCCTTCTGTTTTCCCCTGGTGACCTGGTCAGTAACACACTTCCTATGTTTTAGAGTCTCCACTTTATAACAGAGCAGTGGTCTCCAAACTGTGGCCCGGGGGCCAGATGCAGCCCTTTGCTCGCTTTTATCTGGCCCTTGGGGAATTATTTTCATCCACAGAAACCAACAATGGGGCATATTTCACACCACTGACACCAAGGATGGGGAAACCGAATTCCTCCCAATGACACCAAGGATGGGGAAACCGAATTCCTCCCAATGACACCAAGGATGGGGAAACCGAATTCCTCCCAATGACACCAAGGATGGGGAAACCGAATTCCTCCCAATGACACCAAGGATGGGGAAACCGAATTCCTCCCAATGACACCAAGGATGGGGAAACCGAATTCCTCCCAATGACACCAAGGATGGGGAAACCGAATTCCTCCCAATGACACCACACCAAGGATGGGGAAACCGAATTCCTCCCAATGACACCACACCAAGGATGGGGAAACCGAATTCCTCCCAATGACACCACACCAAGGATGGGGAAACCGAATTCCTCCCAATGACACCAAGGATGGGGAAACCGAATTCCTCCCAATGACACCAAGGATGGGGAAACCGAATTCCTCCCAATGACACCAAGGATGGGGAAACCGAATTCCTCCCAATGACACCAAGGATGGGGAAACAGAATTCCTCCCAATGACACCAAGGATGGGGAAACAGAATTCCTCCCAATGACACCAAGGATGGGGAAACAGAATTCCTCCCAATGACACCAAGGATGGGGAAACAGAATTCCTCCCAATGACACCAAGGATGGGGAAACAGAATTCCTCCCAATGACACCAAGGATGGGGAAACAGAATTCCTCCCAATGACACCAAGGATGGGGAAACAGAATTCCTCCCAATGACACCAAGGATGGGGAAACAGAATTCCTCCCAATGACACCAAGGATGGGGAAACAGAATTCCTCCCAATGACACCAAGGATGGGGAACAGTTCCTCCCAGTGACAAACGATGGGCCACTAATTCCTACCACCGACACAAACGATTGGGGCACTATTCCTCCCACTGACACCAACAATGGGGCATTGTTTATTCCCACTGATGTTGGGACTTTTTCTACTTCCAATGACCACAGTCGGGGCCCCCCCTTAAGTCTGAAAGGACAGTAAACTGGCACTTTGCTTCGAAAGTTTGGGGACCCCTGACAGAGCAACAGAGACCTTTAGAAAGCACATTTACACTTAAAAGCAATAAAATAAAATAAAAAATTTTAATAAAAAAAATTTGCTACTTTAAGGCCGTTGACTTAGAGTTCAGTGGGGCCATCATTCCTTCATTCGATTTCCTGCCCATCAGGAGAAAGGATCGGATCGTCTCCGCCGCTACCGAGGGATCCGGTAAGCGGCGGAGACGACTGGGACGTGGCGGGAGGGGGGTGGGCACCTCTCCTGCCGCTGATAAAAGACCACTTTTATCCTAAACCAGACCGCCCGCTGTTGAAGAAAATACTGGAGCTATGGCAGCTATCTGCTGCCATAACAATGGTATTTAACTTCAAAATAGCAACATAATACCCTGTGGGTGGCTCGGAAGTTAAAGGATAAGATCACCTTTCATAACATGTTACAACTATATTCATATTTTTTGTGTGCAAAGACAGAGTAAGGCTTCATGTACACTGCTGCTGGTAAACGCACAATTAGGAGCAGTTGGGATTTTTTTTTTCAGCTGCCCCTGAACTCTCCTCTATGTTATCTTATCAGTCCATGTACACAGGATCGTTTATTGTAGTTTCTAGGCAGGTGAGTTTAGAAGCATTTTTTGCAAAGCAAAAAAAAATGCATTCAGGACGGATGTTCAGAGGCATTTGAAACAATTTTTGACTATTTGAAAAAAAAATGTAAAAAAATAAAAATGCTCATAAAAAACGCAAATCCGGCTAAACGCAGCAAAACAGATGTTTTTAAACATCGGTCAAGTAAAATTGTTCTGGAGAGGTTGTAAAACATTGCATGTACATTAAGCCTAAAATACAAAATGGTTATATCTGGTCTGAATAGTAGAGTTACTTGTAGATAAAAAAAAGGGGCAAAACATCACTACCTTTCATTTACAATAGGGCCGGAGCTACAAATTCAATCTGCTCTGAAAAAGCAGTTCTTACCTTAAAAAGGAAGCGTTTGCGATGGTCCGGGCCTGTATCATCCACCAGCGTGAAGTCCGGTGGAGACCATTTCTTCTTGTTGCAGAGCTCCATCAGAACGGAGATGGGATGTTTTCCTAATATAAAAAAAAAAAAAAAAAAAGTTTTCGGACACTGAACTAAAATGTTTAAAGAGCCTGTCTGCCTTGGCACAATGGTATAATTACAGCTTCAGCAGATTTGAGTACTATGGGCATAACAGTGCTAGAGACCCTGAACTGTATCACAGCATTGCATTGGGTAACCATTTTTTATTTTAACAGAAGAAACAGTCTACCAGTAAAGCTGACTTTTCTGTTAGAACACCACTGGACACTGAATCCTGATTAAACCCAAGAACAAAACTAATATTTTGCAGCCTACCAGTCCTTAGATGTATTGTTTGCTTCAGATTTAATTTTTAAACAAGTACCTGTGTCTTGCCAGAAATTCAGTGTCTTTCTAACCGCTTGTGAACTCAACGGATATATCAAACAAACATTTTCTGTAACCTCCTTTCCCCCCACAATGTAATATTTAGATGGAGGAAGAGCAGGGTATGGTCATAGTCCTATGTGTTTAGCACGTGAAAAAAATAGGGGGCTTGGAGAAAAGGTAACGAAGGGCTTGTTCACACTTGACTAAAATTTCGAACTCTTAAACGCTCCTATAGTGGTAATGCGCTTTAGTATGGGCTTTGACTGGCGTTTTACACACGTTAACGACAAGTTAAATATGCTCCCCAAACATCCCATGTGTGTTTTTTGACATATTTGATGCATGTTAATACCGCCCCACAAACACGTGCGTATATACATAAATAATCACATCAGATATAGATATAGACACACACACACACACATAATATATACACACACATAATATATACACACACACACACACACAAACATACATACACACACACTGCTCAAAGAAATGAAAGGAACGCTTTGAAAACAAATCCGATCTCAACGAGCAAAAATCTCATGCTGGATATCTACACTGATATGGACTTGGTAATGTGTTAGGAATGAAAGGATGGCACATCATTTGATGGAAATGAAAATTATCCACCTACAGAGGGCTGAATTCAAAGACACCACGAAAATCAAAGTGAAAAAATGATGCAGCAATCTAGACCATTTTGCTGAAATTTTATTGCAACAACTCAAAATGGTCCTCAGTAGTTTGTATGGCCCCCAAGTGCTTGTATGCATGCCTGACAACATCAGGGCATGCTCCTAATGAGACGATGGATGGTGTCCTGGGGTATTTCCTCCCAGATCTGGACCAGAGCATCACTGAGCTACTGAACAGACCGAGGTGAAACCTGGCGGCACCGGATGAACCGAAACAATGTCCCAGAGGTGTTCTTTTGGATTTAGGTCAGGTGAGCGTGGAGGCCATTCAATAGTATCAATTCCTTCATCCTCCAGGAACTGGCTGCATGCTCTCGGCACATGAGGCCGGGCATTGTCGTGCACCAGGAGGAACCCAGGACCCACTGCACCAGCGCAGGGTCCAACAATGGGTCCAAGGATTTCATCCCGATACCCAATGGCAGTCAGGGTGCCATTGTGTAGCCTGTAGAGGTCTGTGCGTCCCTCCATGGATATGCCTCCCCAGACCAACGCTGACCCACCACCAAACGGGTCATGCTGAACGATGTTACAGACAGCATAAAGTTCTCCGCGGCTTCTCTAGACCCTTTCACGTCTGTCACATATGCTCAGGGTGAACCTGTTCTCATCTGTGAGGAACATGGGGCACCAGTGGCGGACCTGCCAATTCTGGTGTTCAATGGAAAACGCCAATCAAGCTCCACAGTGTCCGGCAGTGATCACAGAGCCCACTAGAGGACGTCAGGCCCTCAGGCCACCCCCATGAAGTCTGTTTGATTGTTTGGTCAGGACATTCACACCAGTGGCCTGCTGGAGGTCATTTTGTAGGGCTCTGGCAGTGCTCATCCTGTTCCTCCTTGCACAAAAAGGAGCAGATACCGGTCCTGCTGATGGGTTAAGGACCTTCTACGGCTCTGTCCAGCTCTCCTAGAGTAACTGCCTGTCTCGTGGAATCTCCTCCATGCTCTTGAGACTGTGCTGGGAGACACGGAAAACCTTCTGGCAATGACACGTATCGTTGATGTGTCATCCTTGAAGAGTTGGACTGCCTGTGCAACCTTTATAGGGTCCAAGTAACGCCTCGTGCTACCAGTAGTGACACTGACCCTAGCCAAATGCAAAACTAGTGAAAAACTGTCAGAAAAGATGAGTAGGGAAAAAAAATGTCAGACACCTCCAACTGAAAAAACATTCCTGTTTTGGAGGTTGTCTCATTGTTGCCCATCTAGTGCACCTGTTGTTAATTTCAATTAACAGCAAAGCAGCTGAAACTGATTAACAACCCCCTCTGTATACACCCCGCCCCCTTTGCTACTTAACTGACCAGATCAATATCCCAGGAGTTCTGATTCAAACGTGTTCCTTTAATTTTTTTTGAGCAGTGTGTGTTATATATATATATATATACATATATATATATACACATACATACATACACACACACACATTTATTTATTTTAAACCACATCCCGCCCGGCCTATAGCAAACAGAAGCAGCATGGCGATCAGTAGTGCAGCGTGTCGCTCCAACACACCGCATCTCCAATCACGGTAAAGAGCCTATGAAGTAGGCTCATTACCATGTGATCAGCTGTGTCCAATTACAGCTGATCACAGCCTAACTAGGAAATGCCGGTTATCAGCATTCCTCTATTCACACTGACAAACGTGAGCGTGAGTAGAGGAGAGACGATAAACAGCTCTTCTGACGGGGGGGATCTGCACTAATAATTAGTGCATTATCAGTGCAGCCCCATCAGCGATGCCCACAAAAACTGCCCCATCCGTGCCCACAAAGACTGCCCCATCCGTGCCCACAAAGACTGCCCCATCCGTGCCCACAAAGACTGCCCCATCCGTGCCCACAAAGACTGCCCCATCCGTGCCCACAAAGACTGCCCCATCCGTGCCCACAAAGACTGCCCCATCCGTGCCCACAAAGGCTGCCCCACCAGTGCCCGAAAAGGCTGCCCATCAGTGCCCGAAAAGGCTGCCCATCAGTGCTGATTAACCACTTCCCTACCGCCCACCGTCAAATGACGTCCTTGACTTTGTGCGGCGATATCTGAATGATGCCTGCAGCTGCAGGCATCATTCAGATATTCTTTTCGGCCGGCGATTCTGTGCACGATAAGAACGATCATTGTGGCAGTTCCGCTGCTTGATCGTTCTTATAGGCGGCGGGAGGGGACGCCCCCCCATCCGGTGCTTCTCCGGGCTCTCCCGTGCCATCAGGGGCCCGGAGAACGAATCGGCCAGCGCCGGATGGGAAGCAGAGATGACTGGTGACCAGATGGTCACCAGTCATCTCTATGACCTTCGGAGGCCCGGGCGCGACGTTATGACGTCACACCCGGGTTCCCGTATGTAAACAAAGCCGTGATCTCGACTGTCCGCATGAGATCAGCGATTTTTTTTTTACCGATCTCATGCTTTCTAGCCTGGAGGAGAGATATGGGGTCTTATTGACCCCGCATCTGTCCATAAAGAGGACCTGTCACAATAGCTTCCTATTACAAGGGATGTTTACATCCCTTGCAATAGGAATAAAAGTGAGCAAAAAAAAGTAAAGAAAAGTGTAAAAAAAATAAAATAAAAAAAAATTAATACGCCCCTATCACCGGTAGCTCGCGCTGAGAAGCGAACACACACGCAAGTCCCGCCCACATATGTAAACGCCGTTTAAACCACACATGTGAGGTATCGCCGCGTGCGTTAGAACGAGTGCAACAATTCTGGCACTAGACCTCCTCGAACGTGAAAATGGTAACCTGAAAAAAAAGTTAAAGATTCGCCTATGGAGATTTTTAAGTACTGGAGTTTGGTGTCATTCCATGAGTGTGCGCAATTTTAAAGCGTGACAGGTTAGGTATCTATTTACTCAGCATAAGAACATCTTTCACATTATACAAAAAAATTGGCGTACAATGGAAAAGGTAACTGTTAGCGCAAACACAAAGTGCATGCGTAAATGGGGATATAGCAAGGAGTCTGTTTAAAATAATAATGGTAACAGGCAGTTCAAGGGTTAAAAGGCAGATAATATGGCTGCTGGATGGCGGCTGCTGTCCTCAGAGAGCTGACTCTGGTAGACCAAAAAGGGTAGAGAAAAAGGAAGCGCCACCTAAGTGCAGTATTAAAAGATTCTTTTAATGACACAAATGTCAAATCACACTTACAGGAAAGGAAGCAAAGGAAGGCTCATCTGTAAAGATCCTTTAGTCCTCGTCCCGGGGTCCATGGGCTGCACAGATGTAGAAGATGCAGTATAGGAAACAGGAAATACAAAGTCTCATCTGTGTGTCAGTGGTCCGTAGGGAAGCTTCAGATCCGGATCCGTTTTTCTATGCAGAGATAGTAAGCTGCAGTCGTGGTTGTTGCTGCTCAGCCTGGAGCAGATCCTGTGGCCATGAGGAAGAAGCTGGGGCTGAGGTCACGGGATCACTTCCGGGGGAGGACTCCACAGAGTGAGAAGGGTTGGATAGGCAGGCTACGCGCTCAGAGCCACTGCTCCTTCTATTGGCCTGATAGGAAGCTAAAAGGACTGGTGCTTTTAAGCCTGTGCTGGAGCCGTGGGACTACAGGTCCCAGCGTGAACCAAAAAGCAGCAAGAGACTAACTAAATAATAAAATAAAAAAAAAAGGGCTACAGCACCTGGTATTCCCAGGCGGTCTCCCATCCAGGTACTAAGCAGGCCCCGACCCTGCTTAGCTTCCCAGATCAGACGAGATTGGGCGCTTTCAGGGTAATATGGCCGTGGGCAATAAATAAGTGGACTGACAAGGAATATAAACGAAGTAAAATAATATGAAGGGGCATATTGGTAAAAACACTGGGATATAAAAAGACTACACGTATGTAGAAACAAACCCATTAGACCATCATAGTTTAAAAACACCATCATCTGACTATTATAGAGGACACAATAAGAACAGTATGCTTACATAAAGCAGTGAGCCAATATTATAGGAAGCCTATTCGAAAGATTTTGCAACACACATAAGAGGGAAACTAAGTGGCATAAAATGTCAAAGTAAAATAGCAGCAAAGTATTACCGTATTTATCGGCGTATAACACGCACTTTTTTCCCCTTAAAATCAGGGGAAAATCGTGGGTGCGTGTTATACGCCGATACCTATGCCCGGCGATCTCCGCTGACTGTGAGCGGAGCGATCGCCGCCGAGATACACATAGCCGAGTGTATTCGGCTATACTCGGCTCCGCTCACAGTCACGCCCAGTCCCGCCATTGGACCTGTGATATGTCCATCATAGGGCGGGACTCGGCGTGACTGTGAGCGAAGCCAAGAAAAGCGGAGTATAGCCGAGTACACTCGGCTATGTGTATCTCGGCTCCGCCCAGTCCCTGCGTTCTCAGCGGTGTTCGCCCCGCTCCGCCCTGTATCAGCGGCTAACTCGGCGGCGCCAAATTTAAATTCAAGGCTGCACTGGACACTGGCAAGGCTGCACTGGACACTGGCAAGGCTGCACTGGACACTGGCAAGGCTGCACTGGACACTGGCAAGGCTGCACTGGACACTGGCAAGGCTGCACTGGACACTGGCAAGGCTGCACTGGACACTGGCAAGGCTGCACTGGACACTGGCAAGGCTGCACTGGACACTGGCAAGGCTGCACTGGACACTGGCAAGGCTGCACTGGACACTGGCAAGGCTGCACTGGACACTGGCAAGGCTGCACTGGACACTGGCAAGGCTGCACTGGACACTGGCAAGGCTGCACTGGACACTGGCAAGGCTGCACTGGACACTGGCAAGGCTGCACTGGACACTGGCAAGGCTGCACTGGACACTGGCAAGGCTGCACTGGACACTGGCAAGGCTGCACTGGACACTGGCAAGGCTGCACTGGACACTGGCAAGGCTGCACTGGACACTGGCAAGGCTGCACTGGACACTGGCAAGGCTGCACTGGACACTGGCAAGGCTGCACTGGACACTGGCAAGGCTGCACTGGACACTGGCAAGGCTGCACTGGACACTGGCAAGGCTGCACTGGACACTGGCAAGGCTGCACTGGACACTGGCAAGGCTGCACTGGACACTGGCAAGGCTGCACTGGACACTGGCAAGGCTGCACTGGACACTGGCAAGGCTGCACTGGACACTGGCAAGGCTGCACTGGACACTGGCAAGGCTGCACTGGACACTGGCAAGGCTGCACTGGACACTGGCAAGGCTGCACTGGACACTGGCAAGGCTGCACTGGACACTGGACACGGCTGCACTGGACACGGCTGCACTGGACACGGCTGCACTGGACACGGCTGCACTGGACACGGCTGCACTGGACACGGCTGCACTGGACACGGCTGCACTGGACACGGCTGCACTGGACACGGCTGCACTGGACACGGCTGCACTGGACACGGCTGCACTGGACACGGCTGCACTGGACACGGCTGCACTGGACACGGCTGCACTGGCAAGGCTGCACTGGCAAGGCTGCACTGGCAAGGCTGCACTGGCAAGGCTGCACTGGCAAGGCTGCACTGGCAAGGCTGCACTGGGCACTGGCAAGGCTGCACTGGGCACTGGCAAGGCTGCACTGGGCACTGGCAAGGCTGCACTGGGCACTGGCAAGGCTGCACTGGGCACTGGCAAGGCTGCACTGGGCACTGGCAAGGCTGCACTGGGCACTGGCAAGGCTGCACTGGGCACTGGCAAGGCTGCACTGGCAAGGCTGCACTGGACACTGGCAAGGCTGCACTGGACACTGGCAAGGCTGCACTGGCCACTGGCAAGGCTGCACTGGCCACTGGCAAGGCTGCACTGGCCACTGGGCAAGGCTGCACTGGCCACTGGGCAAGGCTGCACTGGCCACTGGGCAAGGCTGCACTGGCCACTGGGCAAGGCTGCACTGGCCACTGGGCAAGGCTGCACTGGGCAAGGCTGCACTGGGCAAGGCTGCACTGGGCAAGGCTGCACTGGGCAAGGCTGCACTGGGCAAGGCTGCACTGGACACTGGGCAAGGCTGCACTGGGCAAGGCTGCACTGGACACTGGGCAAGGCTGCACTGGACACTGGGCAAGGCTGCACTGGACACTGGGCAAGGCTGCACTGGACACTGGGCAAGGCTGCACTGGACACTGGGCAAGGCTGCACTGGACACTGGGCAAGGCTGCACTGGACACTGGGCAAGGCTGCACTGGACACTGGGCAAGGCTGCACTGGACACTGGGCAAGGCTGCACTGGACACTGGGCAAGGCTGCACTGGACACTGGGCAAGGCTGCACTGGACACTGGGCAAGGCTGCACTGGACACTGGGCAAGGCTGCACTGGACACTGGGCAAGGCTGCACTGGACACTGGCAAGGCTGCACTGGACACTGGCAAGGCTGCACTGGACACTGGCAAGGCTGCACTGGACACTGGCAAGGCTGCACTGGACACTGGGCAAGGCTGCAATGGACACTGGGCAAGGCTGCAATGGACACTGGGCAAGGCTGCAATGGACACTGGGCAAGGCTGCAATGGACACTGGGCAAGGCTGCAATGGACACTGGGCAAGGCTGCACATGACACTGGTACAGGGTTCATACACATTTTTACCAATGAAATTCCATGACTTTTCCAAGACTTTTCCATGACTTCACGTATAAATATTCATGACCTTATGTTTCATGAAATGTCTATGTATACATGTTAAATAAGAAGAAAATCCATGTCACACCCAGCATATTTTTACTAATATAAATTAGGGCTGTTACTGATTAAAATTTATATGTTCGATTAATCGTTTTTTCTTTTAAATCGATTAAACGACTAATTTTGATTAATTATAACGCACGCACAGATCCAACTACTTTAGCTGATCTCCTTGCATTGCAACTCTGCATTAGTCAGTGGTAAATGTGGTATACACTATATACAATCACCCGACACTAGTTTCCACAATCCATGACTTAACTTCACAGTTCACACAAATAAATTCAAACTGTAGTACTGACGTCAGTACAGTACAGACACCCCCAGTGCAGACCTCCCAGTACAGACACCCCCAGTAGTACAGCCACCCCCAGTGCAGACCTCTCAGTACAGACACCCCCAGTGCAGACCTCCCAGTACAGACACCCCCAGTGCAGACCTCCCAGTACAGACACCCCCAGTAGTACAGACACCCCCAGTAGTACAGACACCCCCAGTAGTACAGACACCCCCAGTGCAGACACCCCCAGTGCAGACCTCCCAGTACAGACCTCCCAGTACAGACCTCCCAGTACAGACACCCCCAGTGCAGACCTCCCAGTACAGACACCCCCAGTAGTACAGCCACCCCCAGTACAGACCTCCCAGTACAGACACCCCCAGTGCAGACACCCCCAGTACAGACCTCCCAGTACAGACCTCCCAGTACAGACACCCCCAGTAGTACAGCCACCCCCAGTACAGACCTCCCAGTACAGACCTCCCAGTACAGACACCCCCAGTGCAGACACCCCAGTACAGACCTCCCAGTGCAGACACCCCCAGCGCAGACACCCCCAGTAGTACAGCCACCCCCAGTGCAGACCTCCCAGTGCAGACACCCCCAGTAGTACAGACACCCCCAGTAGTACAGCCACCCCCAGTGCAGACCTCCCAGTGCAGACACCCCCAGTAGTACAGACACCCCCAGTAGTACAGACCTTGCAGTGCAGACCTCCCAGTACAGACACCCCCAGTAGTACAGCCACCCCCAGTGCAGACACCCCCAGTGCAGACACCCCCAGTGCAGACACCCCCAGTGCAGACACCCCCAGTGCAGCCACCCCCAGTGCAGACACCCTCAGTGCAGACACCCTCAGTACAGACACCCTCAGTACAGACACCCTCAGTACAGACACCCCCAGTGCAGACCTCCCAGTACAGACACCCCCAGTAGTACAGCCACCCCCAGTGCAGACACCCCCAGTGCAGACCTCTCAGTACAGACCTCCAAGTACAGACACCCCCCAGTAATGCAGGCACCCCCCCACCCCTTACAGACCTCAGAACAGCAATACACGGCGCAGTGTGTGTCCCTCCAGTTCCTGCTGACGTCAGCGTGCCGCTAAGCCAATAGGCTGCCGCCGGGTGTACCAAGATGGCCGCGGCTCCGGAGATAGGCCGAAGCCGCGGCCTTTCCTAATGGCCGAGGCCCCGGAGCGCTCCGGGGATCGCGCCGTGTGCCGATCCGAACAGGATGACCTGTTCGGATCACGGATCGCTTACGATCCGTTGCACGACTAGTAGTGACTAAAATATTCCATGACTTTTCCAAAACTTAGTGGATTCAGTCATTTTCCAAAACTTTTCCAGGCCTGGAAAGTGCCATGTCAAAATCCCATGACTTTTCCAGGAATTTAATGACCGTACGAACCCTGCTGGTAAGGCTGCATTTAAATGTAAATGTTTTTTTTTCTTAAACTTACCTCCTAAAAGTTTGTTTCCCTAAAATTCCCTGCTAAACTTGGGGTGCGTGTTATACGCCGATAAATACGGTATATTGGAAATGGGCCAAAATGTGTGAGGAAATACTATAACCATAGTCACAATTTCGCAGCTAGTACTAACCATGGTAGCAGATCAGACAGAAAATCTTCATAGGGAGAAGAGATGGGGGACATAAATAGATCTGGATGATTACTGTCCAGAGACATTTTAATATACAAGCCTCTAAACATGTACCACTTTTGGAAGCAGCTAATGTGACATCATCTATCATTGATGATAGTACCCTCGAAGATATAGATCTGCCTGCACTTTCTCTACTAGAGGAATTATATGCTGAAAACTCCAATGCAGACCTGGAGTGGCTTACTTAGCATTGTCTTACCTCACCCCCAGTTAGACATACTACATTGCGGGCCAAATCAATTTTCAATCCCACTTATCATAAAGGCCCCTATTTACAAACCTTTTACCAGGTTGTATATGCAGATCTTATCAAAATGTGCAAAGCCGATTCCAAACACACTTATTCGAAGTCCAATCTCTCGCCATTAGAACTTAAGGCCCTAGACAAACTGACTCAAAATGAAGCGATTGTTATTAAATCCGCTGATAAAGGGGGCAGCATAGTAATTCAGGATAGAACCGACTATGCCCGTGAATCACGCAGACTACTGTCTGACAGTAAGACTTGCCTAGCACTTCCAAGTGACCCGACTTCACAGTTTGCTCTTGAAGCTACTCAACTTGCCGATCAAGCCCTCAAGGACAATATTATCTCCAAATCTGAAGCCTTGTTTTTAATTAAGAATTTTTATAAAGTGCCCTATTTTTACCATCTACCGAAAGTCCATTAAGATCTTATTAATCCCCCGGGCCGCCCTATAGTAGCGGCCATGGAAAGTGTCACTAGTGACTTTTCTATTTATATTGATCAATTTCTCCAGCCCTTGGCACAGGATCTTCCCTCCTATATACGCGATGGACCACATTTGCTCGATATGCCTAAACATTATACATGGGAGAAAAATTATTGGTGGCTTTCTCTTGATGTGTCATCATTATACACATCGATTCCACACGATATAGGTCTGAGGGCCGCTGAACACTTTTTCGCTAAAGACCCCCTTCTTAATTCTCTGCAAATTAATTTTAAATTGGAATCCCTAGTTTTCTGTTTGAAACACAACTATTTTGAGTCAGAGGGTACTCATTATCTACAAGTCCATGGCACAGCTATGGGGGCCAATTTCTCCCCCAGCTACGCCAACCTCACAATGGGGTTTTGGGTTTTGAATCTGTCAAAAAAAGGTGTATAGGGAAAAACCTTTTTAGAAGGCTTAGCTTGAAAAGAACCAAAAAGGAGACCGACTCCCCCCACAGGCACCTCAGCCGCAGCATCCAGCTTGAGAGTGTCCCTCACAGCATCAATGAGTTCACCAACAAGTGTCCTGTCATGTACTGACCCAGATAAGGAGTCTTCCTCACAAGGAATGTCCTGGTCAAAAATAAAGGGATTTTTATAACAGCTTACCTGTAAAATCCTTTTCTTGGAGTACATCACGGGACACAGAGCGACTTAGTCATTACTAATGGGTTATATAGATACCTTCAGGTGCTGGCACTGGCAACTTCCAAAACCGGAAGTACCCTCCCCTATATAAGCCCCTCCCATCCGGGAGCACCTCAGTTTTGTAGCAAAGCAATAAGTGTCCCAAAAAGAGGGGTGGGAGCTCTGTGTCCCGTGATGTACTCCAAGAAAAGGATTTTACAGGTAAGCTGTTACAAAAATCCCTTTTTCTTTTTCGTACATCACGGGACACAGAGCGACTTAGTCATTACTAATGGGACGTCCCAAAGCAATGCCAAATGAGGGGAGGGATACACTATACATAAGCTGGGCGCCATCAGGCATGAGGATCTTTTGCGGCCTGCAACACACTGCGCCCAAAGGCGACATTCTCCTGACTTCTAACGTCTACCTGGTAGAATCTAGTAAACGTGTGTACTGAAGACCATGTTGCGGCCTTACAGACTTGAGCCAGGGAGGCCTGGTAATGCACTGCCCATGAAGTTCCAACTGCTCTTGTGGAGTGCGCCCTAACTTTGAACGGAGGCGGTCTCCTTTTCAAGCCATAGGCTTGTATTATGACCTGTCGAATCCACTTGGCTAAAGTAGATTTTGATGCTGCCTGACCCTTTCTGGGGCCTTCCGGCAGAACAAACAAAGTATCCGTTCTACGAATCTGAGCAGTGGCTTTTAGATAAGCTTTTACTGCTCTTACTACATCCAAAGAATGCAATAACTTTTCCTCTACCGAACTAGGTTTGGGGAAAAAGGAAGGAAGAACTACATCTTGGTTCAAATGAAACCTCGATACCACCTTAGGAAGACAGGCTGGATGAGGACGTAATACTACTCTGTCCTTCTGGACAACCCGATATGGCTCCTTACAGGACAAGGCGGCTAATTCCGATATTCTTTTAGCCGAACAAATGGCTACTAAGAAAATCAATTTCCTGGTGAGAAGAACCAAGGAAATGTGCTGCAATGGTTCAAATGGTTGTTTCTGTAGAACCGACAGAACCAGGTTTAAGTCCCATGGACATATGGGAATACTAACCGGAGGGCTAATACGCATCACTCCTTGTATGAAAGCTTTGACTAATGAATGCAAAGCCAAGGGCCTTTGAAAAATATTGACAAGGCCGAAATCTGACCCTTGATAGTACTCAAGGCAAGCTTCCTATCTACAGCCCACTGTAGGAAGTCCAGAATCCTACCTATTACGTACTTACGCGGATGCCATTTCCTGGCTTCACACCACGCGATGTACGCCTTCCAGATCCTATAATAGATCTGCATGGATACCGGCTTCCTGGCATTGATCATGGTAGATACCACAGGATTAGAGAGCCCTCTCTTTTTTAGAATGTGGGCTTCAATAGCCAGGCCGTCAAACCCAGGGCTGGTAAGGAAGGGTGGTATATCGGTCCCTGCGAAAGCAGGTCCGGACCATGTGGGAGGGTCCAAGGACTCCCCAATGACATTTTTACGATCTCCGCGTACCATGCTCTTCGGGGCCACGCTGGAGCCACCAGAATCACTGGTTTCTTTTCTACCCTGATTCTGCGGATTAATCGCGGTAACAATTGTGGCGGTGGGAATGCATATATCAGTTTGAACTGATCCCAAGGGAACACTAGGGCATCCGAGCCGCAAGCTAGGGGATCCCTTGTGCGTGACACAAATCTGTCCACCTTTGCGTTGAATCTGGATGCTAGCAGATCTACATCTGGGGTTCCCCACCGCTGGCATATTGCCTGGAAAACCTCGGGGTGAAGAGACCATTCCCCCGGGCATAATTGCTGGCGACTTAGAAAGTCCGCTCTCCAATTTTCCACTCCTGGGATGAAAACCGCGGATATGGCTGGGACATATCTTTCTGCCCATTCCAGGATGCAATTCGCTTCCCTCTGGGCTGCACGACTCCTGGTGCCACCCTGGTGATTGATATATGCCACTGCTGTGGCATTGTCTGATTGAATTCTGACAGGGGACCCTTGGAGTTTGGATGTCCATGCTACTAGGGCATACCGGGCTGCTCGTATCTCTAAGAGATTGATGGGCAGGGCCTTCTCTGCTTCTGACCACTTGCCCTGGAGAGACCATTGCTCCAGTACTGCCCCCAGCCTATGAGGCTGGCATCTGTAGTGACCACCTTCCAAGAAACTGGACTGAAGGGTTTCCCTTTTTCCAGATTCTGGGCACCAACCACCAATGGAGGCTCTTGCGAACGGAAGGGGACAGGGACATTGGTAAGTCTAAAGCCTGAACTTTTTTGTTCCAGGCTGACAGTACGGCCCTCTTGCAAGTTCCTTGAATGGAATTGACCGTAGGGTACTGCTTCGAATGAAGCCACCATTTTTCCCAGCAGCCTCATGCACAGGCGTATGGATGGTTTTCTTTTTGTACCCACTCAGTGGGTCAATCTTTCAAAGACGACACCTTCTCTGGAGGTAAGAAAATCTTTCTCTGATTTGAATCCAGCCTTAGCCCCAAGTATTCCATACTTTTGACTGGTCTTAGAGCTGACTTGTCTCGGTTGATAATCCAACCGTGATATCCCAGATACTTGATCGTCTTGGGAATAGCTACTTCCAGTTTTTCCACTGAGTGGTCTACTAGTAGCAGGTCGTCTAAATATGCCATTATCGGTACACCCCGTGTTCTTAGATTGGCCAATAGTGGGGCCAGAATTTTTGTGAACACTCGTGGTGCTGTGGCTAGACCGAAAGGTAAGGCTCTGAACGGAAAATGGCGCCCTTCTACTGCAAAGCGTAGAAATTTCTGATGGGCCGGAAAGATGGGAATATGCAGATAAGCATCCTTTATGTCGATCGAGGTTAACCATTCCTGCCCTTGTAGGGCGGTGGCCACCGATCGGATCGACTCCATCCGAAAAGTCCTGATATGTAGGAATTTGTTTAGCCCTTTTTAGATTTAATATGGGCCTCACGTCCCCATTTGTTTGGGGACTGTGAAGAGGTTTGAGTAAAACCCGAACCCGCATTCTTCCAAGGGAACCTTCATGATTACACCTTGGAGCAATCGTTGTTCTAGTGCCGGAAGGAGGGATCCTCTCTTCTGGGGATCGCTTGGCACGTTTGACCTCATAAAATGGGCAGGAGGAGTGTCTTTTAACTCCAGCTTGTATCCCAGACTTACTGCGGAGATCACCCATCTGTTCTCTGATGGTGTCCCGCCAGGTCTCTGTGAACAACTGAAGTCTTCCCCTCACCCGTTGAGTGGGGGCAACCCTTCATAACTTAGGGGGAGGTTTCGTACCTCTCTTGACCCAGGGTTTCTTGTTACCCTGTGATTGTCCCTGATTTCTGCCCCCTGGATTTGACCGCGGAGGCCGTCGGAACTGTTTCACAGCCGATGTGAAAGGGACTGGAGAAGTAGGCCTCTTAAAAGAAGGACTTCTACCCTTGTTCTTAACCGGCAATAGTGTACTTTTACCGGCAGAAATTTTCTGGATATACTTGTCCAGATCTTCTCCAAATAAGCGTTCTCCATGAAATGGGAAGCTAATCAGCAATTTCTTACAGGGAGCTTCAGCAGACCAGTTTTTGAGCCATAGAAGCCTACGCATATGTCTACAGACAGCGTAAAGCGGGAGGCCTGTTGGATTGTATCCTTTATGGCGTCCCCGCAAAACACAAGGCTCTAGGTAGGTCAGCTAGGGCAAGAGCCTGCTGACCTGGTAAGTCCCTTAAGACTTGTTTCAACTGATCTTTCACTGCTTGGCAGACCCCAATCGCTGCTACTGCAGGTTGTGTCACCATGCTTGCTGTAGAGAAAGCAGATTTTAGTAAAGACTCCAATTTTTTATCTATTGGGTCTTTGAACATTGGAACATTATCTACTGGACATGTCAGTGATTTATTCAGACAAGAGATGGCTGCGTCCACTGTAGGGACCCTCCATTTTTTGATGAACTTATCCTCCATAGGATAGACCACCAGAAATCTCTTGGGGGGAGTAAATATTTTATCAGGATGTTCCCAATCCTGGTAAATGTGTCCTTCCAGTAAAGGATGGACTGGAAAGGAACAAACAGTCTGCGGAGCTTTTAGCGACCCCAGCGAGGAGACAGTAGTGGTTAATGGCTCCGCAAGGGCATTTGAAATGCTGATCGGACCATATCAGTCAGAGACTGAACCCATAATCTTTCAGCATGTGACGCTGAAAATGGTTCTTCCACTGTTGATTCCTCTACAACAGAATCAACCTTATCCTGATCCCCTTCAGGTAGGTCGATCCCTGCAAGGGACTGTTGCTGCGCTAACAGGCACTCTGAGGGAGGAGACGGAGATCGGGCGCGCTTTCCCTGTGATAGGGAAGCAGCGATCACTTTAGTCAATCTCTCTTTCAGTCCTCCCAGAGTTGAGGCAAAAACCTCCTCTGTTACATACACAGGAGCAGGTGAACTGAGGACAGCCACAGTACCAGGTACTCCTGCGGGGTCTCTATGGTCACTAACCTCTGAATTTTCAGGGGAGACTGGTGCAGCAGAAGCATGCCCAAGATCCTCAGAGCCCGATGGAGACCCCTTTAGCTTCCTGGAAGCTTTTGTTCCGGAGCTTCTGGACGGCATATTCCTAAGCTCAAAGCTGAGGTATTCCAGCCGTAATACACCACTTTTACTGAGAATAGTCTAGCACAATTGCTGCTATATAACAGTTGGTGTCTACTAAAGTGCCTTTCTAGGGGATGCCTGCATCAACCGCCTCTGTGTGCCTTTTTACTGTTGCTAGCTCTGTCTGTGCACTTCAGTAGCCAGCTGTGATTGTGCCTTTAAACACGCTGGACGCCCGCACATGCGCA
Organism: Rana muscosa; assembly: GCA_029206835.1. Classification (NCBI taxonomy): domain Eukaryota; kingdom Metazoa; phylum Chordata; class Amphibia; order Anura; family Ranidae; genus Rana; species Rana muscosa. The sequence goes on from CM055117.1 coordinate 72,739,764, forward strand.
GTAGCGCCGCGGCGCACACTGAGCGTCATCCACCCGCTCCGCCCCTTTTTCCAGATCGCCTCTATATAGAGAGGCGCGTGCACGGGCACGTGCGCCTTTTTAAAAAAAAAAACAAGGAGCTAGATGGGAGCCAGGGTCCCTACCGCAGGGCCCGGGGATGGATGAGCGCAGCAACAGGGCAGAGGAGACAGCTTCCCAACAGAGAACTTACCAACTGCCTGGATTTGACTTCAGAAGAAAAAATCCACATTTACAAGAAAAAGAACCATAGCGGCCTCTAGTGTTCAACACAGGTACCGCGGTCTTACATTTTTTTTTTTTTCTTGCCTACTGTTAAAATTTTTACATTTTCTTAGTAGTTACAGGCATGCACAGAATATTAGCGGGAATACCTTAGGTAACAGGCAGAAAGACAAATTAGGCTTGGGGGTCCCTCAATAGAACCAAGTTCCTGAGGGCCCCCACTTACCTTTTCCTCGCCGCAGGACTCTGTTTGGTCCACAGAAGCCCAAACTTCACCTACAACGGCAGGCTTTGTAATTAAACCTTCAGGGACCGGGTTCCCAAGGATTCCACTCCCCTGGACCTGTATAGCACCCTGCACAGAAAACATCTTGGTCGTGGGTATGACCAGAGCTCTGGATCCCAGGGTCCAGCCCTCCTAAGAGAGGCATTACAGGCAAAACCTTGCTCTTCTGTTGCAAGGCCCGGGTACCGACCGTTTAGCTATGAAGCTTTTTTGGTCGGATCCGGAATAGCTTACTGAGGCCCAAAAGAACCTGTACGCAAGCCCAGTGAAAACACATGTTACTTCTTGGCCAACACCTTAGACACTGGCAAAAAACTGAGGTGCTCCCGGATGGGAGGGGCTTATATAGGGGAGGGTACTTCCGGTTTTGGAAGTTGCCAGTGCCAGCACCTGAAGGTATCTATATAACCCATTAGTAATGACTAAGTCGCTCTGTGTCCCGTGATGTACGAAAAAAAAAAAATCCAAAAATTCAGAGCTAGGGCCCTGTGGCACAGCAATGCCCATATCCGAATCAAAGCACTCCCCTGGAGACGGTGTGGGGAGAGGGCACTTTTTAGCCCCCTTGCGCTCGCACGCCGCTTCCATCCTGGCAACAAATTATTCCAGGACTGCCGACAACTGGTCCATAGGGACCGCAGGTGCAGTAGCACTGCCAGTTGCTTCTGACATGAAAGGGGAAGCAGGTGACACCGACTCCATAATACCACCACCCTCTGAGACTTTGTCCATATGAGAGAGAAAGACCACCCTCCGGCTGCACTGACTGTGGGGGTTACCCAGGGGACTCACCAACCTGGCCAGGACTGCTCAGTTCCGCTGCCTGTGTCTGCCCTCAGCGAGTGAACAGTGAGGAGACTGAGGAGAATCGCGCCGTCAGCGAAAGAGGCAGCACAAAAGAGCACGTGGCTACAAGAAAATGACCACCGCAATTACAAATGAGTCATAGGGCGGCTACAGCAAGATGGCTGCCAATGCGGTTTTCAATGTAAAGTAAAAACACAGGAAAAATAGGATTTTTTACTCACCGTAAAATCCTTTTCTCTGAGTCCATGGACCGACACAGCTTCTCTATTGACAAAGTGGGTATTAACCGTTAATTAGGAGTGACTAGGCAGAAAAACTTGTAAAAAGTGTTGCATCACACCTTCTACAGTACCGCCCAGGGGGCGGACCCTCTGGGTATACCCTCAGTCTGCATCTTCGCAGATCAGTTCGTCAAAAAGCAGTACAAACTTAAAAAGGAGGGGTGGGTGCTGTGTCGGTCCATGGACTCAGAGAAAAGGATTTTACGTTGAGTAAAAAATCCTATTTACTCTTTCGTCCATGGACCGTCACAGCTTCTCTATTGACAAAGTGGGACGTCCCAAAGCAGTGTCAGAGAAAAAACGAGGGGTGGTAACAGCATAAAAATAAACTTCACCCCAAACAAAACAGCACTCCTCCAACGGAGGAGTTGCAACTCTAAACAGCCGCTTGCAAAACCTTGCGGCCAAAAGAGGCATCCGAAGATGCACGTACATCAATTTTGTAGAATTTTGTGAAAGTGTGAGCGGACGACCAAGTCGCCGCTTTACATAATTGGGAAACAGACGCTTGATGTCGGAAAGCCCAAGAGGCACCTATTGCCCTGGTCGAATGCGCCGTGACAGGAAAGGGGGGCGCTTGACCCTTTAAGGCGTAAGCCTGGATTACTATCTGTCGGATCCACCTAGAGATGGTGGCCGATGAGACTGCTTGGCCCTTCTTGGGACCAGCCACCGAAACAAACAGTGAGTCTGACTTCCGGAACAGGGAAGTAGCAGATGGGTATACTCTCAAAGCTCGGACAACGTCCAAGGAATGCAACGCCGACTCCTTAGGATTCGACGGCTGAGGACACAAGGATGGAAGTACAATGTCTTCGTTGAGATGAAAAGCCGAAACGACCTTCGGAAGAAAGGAAGGCTACGGCCGCAGCACCACCTTATCCTTGTGGAAAATCAAATAGGGAGCCTTGCAGGACAAGGCTGCCAGCTCAGAGACTCGTCTAACTGACGTAACAGCCACCAAAAAGACCACTTTCTGAGAAAGTGTCAATAGGGGAATATCTCTAATATTCTCAAGCGGTGCCTTCTGAAGCACCGAGAGGACCGGGTTCAAGTCCCACGGAGGTAACGGGGGACGGACCGGAGGGGCCACCTGTCGGACCCCCTGCACAAATGTACTCACGAGAGAGTGAGTCGCCAGGGGTCGCTGAAAAAAGACAGCCAGGGCAGATATCTGTCCCTTAAATCGTACTTAGGGCAAGCCCTTGGTCCACCCCATGCTGTAAAAACAGCAGGATTCTGAAAACCAAATAAGTACGCGGATGCCATTTCATTCCCTCACACCTGGAGATGTAGGCCCTCCAAGTGCGGTGATAGACCTTCCTAGAGGACGGTTTTCGAGCACTTCTCATAGTAGAGATTACTGAGTCTGACAGGCCCCGGTCTCTCAGTACCTGGTTCTCAACAGCCATGCCGTTAAAGCCAATGACTGTAAAGCAGGATGGAATATGGGACCTTGCGATAGCAGGTCCTTCCGTAGTGGTAGGCGCCAGGGGACGTCTGCTACCAGATGTACTAGATCATCGTACCAAGGACGCTGAGGCCAATCTGGAGCGATTAGGATCATTGGAATTCCCTCTGCCTCCACTCTGCGGAGCAGAAGAGGAAGAAGCCTTAAGGGAGGGAAGGCATAGATTAGCCGATACTGACCCCACGATGCTACCAACGCGTCCGTTGCGTCTGCCCATGGGTCTCTTGACCGGGCCACAAATCTCAATACCTTCCAATTGAGTCGGGAAGCCAGAAGATCTACGTCTGGTGTGCCCCATCTTTGGCAGAGGAGTTGGAACACCTCCGGGTGTAAGGACCATTCTCCCTGGTCCAGCATCTGGCGGCTCAGGTAGTCCGCCTGCCAGTTTTCCACACCCGGAATGTACACGGCCGACAGTGCCGGTACGCTCCTCTCTGCCCACTTCAGGATGCGATCGATCTCAGATGCTGCAGCTGAGCTTCTTGTTCCTCCTTGATGATTGACATATGCCACTGCTGTGGCGTTGTCTGACTGGATCCTGACTGGACGCCCTTGCAGTCTGAGACCATTTGAAGAGGCACAGCTTGATCGCCCGGATCTCCAGGACATTGATCGGCAGGAGGGCTTCCTCTGGGGTCCAGCGACCCTGCGCCGACTGGACACCCCAGACTCCCCCCCCCAACCTGTAAGGCTGGCGTCCGTCGTGATCACTATCCAGTAAACCGGAAGAAATGACTTCCCGGCCATTAGAGCCGGTGCTGTCAGCCACCATACCAGGGATCTCCTGACTATGTGGCTCACTCGGATTTGATAATCCAGAGATGATGGACATCTGTTCCATCTGGACAGAACTTCCTTCTGTAACACTCGAGTGTGGTATTGAGCATATGGAACCGCCTCGAAGGAGGCTACCCTGAGGCCCAACACTCGCATGCAAAAAACGGAGTGACGACCAATTCCTGGAAGTCAGCTGCCGTACTGCAGCCCGGAGGGTCTGCAACTTCTCCACAGGGAGGAATACCTTTGCCTCTGAAGAATCCAGAATCAACCCCAGGTACCCTAGGCGTTGAGTGGGCACCAATACTGACTTTTGCGTGTTTAGTATCCAACCACAGTCTCGAAGAGTCTGACAGGTAATGACACGCTTACCTCTAATTCTGAGCTTGAAGGGGCCTTCAGCAGAAGGTCGTATAAGTAGCCTGTGATAGCGATACCCCGCTGTCTTAGAAGTGCCAGAATCGGAGCGAGCACCTTGGTGAACGTCCTGGGTGCTGAGGCAAGGCCCAACGGGAGGGCCACAAACTGGTAGTGGTCCTTCCCGATAGCAAATCGCAGAAACCTCTGGTGTCTGGAGTATATGGGGACATGCAGGTATGCGTCCTTGATGTCCAAGGAGGCCAGAAAGTCCCCCGGATGGAGAGCCGTGACTACAGATCGAACCGACTCCATCCGAAATCTTTGTACCTTCACAAAGCAATTGAGGGCTCTGAGATCCAAGCTTGGACGAACCCCCTCCTTCTTCGGCACAATGAACAGATTTGAGTAAAAACCCCGTTCCAGTTCTGGAACTGGAATAACTACCCCGCGTTCCAGTAGACCCTGGACCGCCCCATACAGGGCCTCCCGACGGGTCGGTAGTAGCTGGCGATTGGAGGTGTTGAATCTGTCCGGTGGACAAGAGAGAAACTCTATCTTGTAGCCTGAGGAGATTACTTCGCAAACCCACCTGTCGGAGATTAGTGCTGTCCACTGAGTCGCAAATTTGCGAAGACGTCTCCCCACCCGAGAGCTGGGTGGGGGCGGACCTTCATGCGGACACAAATTTGTCCGCAGGCTTATTGGGTATGCGGGACCAGGGACGCTTTTGTCCTTGGGCAGGCGCTTTATCAGCCTGGGGTCTTTTCCCTGTCGCCCTAGGGGGACGAAAAAACCACTTGTGTGCAGTAAAGGAGGGCCCTTGCCCTTGGCGTGGCCCCTTACCCTTGCTAATTTGGGGAAGCAAAGTGCTTTTACTTCCTGTGGCATCCTTGATGATGTCATCCAGAGAAGCCCCAAAAAGTCTGTCGCCCTTAAAAGGCAGATCCAACAGGGCTTTCTTGGAAGTCTGGTCCGCAGACCAGCCTTTTAGCCAGATCAGGCGGCGTATTGCTACTGCATAAACCGAAGTTTTAGACAGCAGGGGAATAGTATTCATGTCTGACTCGCAGACAAACCTAAGGCCCTGGACCAACAGGTCGGCCAATGTTATCTCATCAGGAGGAGCATCTCGCTCCTTAACCCCTGGAGTAGCAATCTTGCCCATTCAGTAAGTGTGTGAGACACTAGGGCCCCCGCCAATGCCGGGCGTACTGCCGAGCCTACCACTGAGTATAGGTAGCAAGCGAGTGCTTCAGCCTTCTTATCCACAGGGTCCTAGAAAACAGGAGCCCCTTCTACAGGAATTGTGGTGGCTCTATTAAGTCTAGACACCGGAGGGTCCACTATAGGGGGGAGAGGTCCATTTCTTCAGAAAACTCTCCTCAAAAGGGGTACCGTACCGCAAACCTCTTTGGGGCTGTAAAGACCCTCAGTGGGTTCTCCCATTCCTTGTATAAGAGTTTATCAAAAGACACACAAGGAAACACCTTAGCAGTGCGGGCAGGTCTATGAAACCCAAGTGGACCGGAGTCTCTGCTGCTTCTGCAGTATTTTCCAATTTTAGCATATCCCGCACTGCAGTAATAAGGTCAGATACCAAAGCCGTCTCGCGTACTGACCTGGACTTTGAGTCCTCCTCACTGTCCGGTCACGGTCTGCAGTCTCTGATGCGTCAGAATCTGGGCCCCGAGCCGTAGCTGGACCTGGTTCTGCACCAGAATTATCCCCAGAAGCTTGCAGGGGATGGGGCGTTTACTACCCCCTGTATTCCCGTGTGCTGCTTCCACCCTGGCAGCAAACGCCTCTAGGATTGCAGTCATAGCGTTCATAGACACCTCAGGGGCACCAGCTGCTAAATCTGGTGTTTCAGGGGAGAAGACATCTGGCTCAGATGCCATGCTGACCACACGCTGACACTCACAGGGCTCCAGGCAAGATATCAATAGGCCACCCTCCTGTGCTGCAGAGAGGCCGGGTCACCCAGAGGACTCACCACCCTGGATAGGTACTGCTATGCTGCGCCTGTGATGCTGTCCCCCTGCTGCTGTGTCAGTCTGCTTCTTTTATCAGCACTTCCTGTGTGAATTTTCGCGCCAGTGTAATGCACCCTAGAGGCCGGAGGCTCTCGAAAAATGGTTGCCAAAAACGTCTGTATGGAAGATAATGTGGGCTCTAAGAAAATGGCCGCCGACAGATGATAGAGGTCAAGCAGCCATAGCCCACAAAAAGATGGCCGCCGAACGGCAATATCTGCATACAGGGTGGCCAAACATGGCCGCCGATCAGCTGATAGGGGCCAGTGGGTGTGGCCGAACCACAGGAAGATGGCCGCCGGGCAGTCACAAGAGGCCAAACTTGGCATGGACCACCTCAAAATGGCCGCCGACAGCATGGAGGAGGAAGGACACAAACACAGGTAAGAAAAAATGACATTTCTTTTAAATGTTAGTTACAGCCAGCCCCGCTCCAGTGGGACCCCCTAGGTGACCCCCAGCACCCAGCAACCTTTAGCTAGAAGCCCAGGGAGGAGGGAAAGGCAGGGAGAGAGGGAAGAAAGGGGCCACAACCACTTACTTGATCTCTCCAGGAATGTCCAGCTAAATCACCCAGCCGAGGCAGGGGAGTTTTGCTTACCTATCCTGCATGTATTCTGCTGGAAGACATTCCAAAAATATCATCGTCCGCGCACGGAAGGTGACTGTTGGCCAGGCATGCTGTGATTGGACCCAGAAGGGACGATCATATGTATGCCCTGGAGCATGACGCTCACCGGACAGGCTGCTGCGACTCGGCCGTAAGGTCAGCCGAAGCTGAGCGGTCCGATGCAAGCCTTGGAGCGTAAGCTCACCGGCCAGGCTGCTGCGACTCGGCCGTAAGGTCAGCCGAAGCTGAGCGGTCCGATGCAGGCCCTGGAGCGTAAGCTCACCGGCCACCCGTGGAGCGACGGGCATGTCGTGGAAAACCCAGCGCGTAGCTAGGGTCGGCACACGCTCGATGGCCGAAACTGGGGAGACTACAAGGATCGAGGATCCAGCCTGTCACCCAGTCGGCAGTTGATCGAAGATCGCAGGAAACAACAAATGTAGCAAAAAAATAAATATATATATATATATATATATATATATATATATATATCTTTTTTCACCGGACCAATGGGCCCGAAGGGAGCCATGTCCTACTCCTTGCTAGACAGAAAAAAAACTGATCTGCGAAGATGCAGACTGAGAGGGTATACCCAGAGGGTCCGCCCCCTGGGCGGTACTGTAGGTGGTGTGATGCAACACTTTTTACAAGTTTTTCTGCCTAGTCACTCCTAATTAACGGATAATACCCACTTTGTCAATAGAGAAGCTGTGTCGGTCCATGGACGAAAGAGTAAACATGGCGCCAAACAGCGCGCAAGGCCCAAGCTGACACAGCTAAACCCCCACACCTCAATGCAGACCCCTGTGGACCCCCACTGGGACAGAGAGACCCCCATAGTGTAGATGAGAGAGAGTAGCAAAATAACAAGAGGGGGACAGGGAAAACCCCCCTACCATAGGAACACACAGCACATATTCACCTGCTGAGGCAGGGAAACAGTACTTACCCATCCAGCTAGGACCCACTGGTGTGTTCCTGACAGGTCTATCACAGTGCAGTACTGAGTAGCTGTCGGCCAGACCACCGCAAAAGATACAGCAAAACTGTTCAATCTTATGTGAACCCTGGAGCAAAAAGCTCACCGGCCACCCCTGGAGCCATGGGGTATGTCGTGAACTGATCTCACGCAGAGCGAGGATCAGCACGCTCGATGGTTGGACTGGGAAGACTACGAGGATAGGGAACTACCCAACCTGTTGCCCAGCCTACAGTTGATAGAAGAATCACAAAAATAAAATTCTAAAAGTTTAAAAAAGAACAAAACATTAATTCAAGAGACTGGCTCTGAAGAGAGCCTCATCCTCTCCTCTGCTAGGCAGAAAAAAAACTGATGCTGCCGGTAGGATGGTTATGTCCGGAGGGACTGCCCCCTGGGCGGGGCTGTTCAGCTCTGGTAAGGGAATGCATGTTAAAACATCTAAAATTCTGCCTAGTTCTCTCCTATGAGCAGGAACATAACCCACTTGGTCAAGATTGAAGATGCTGTGTTAGTCCATGGACGGTAAGAGAAATTATGATTTTTACATGAAGGAGAAAAGTGCCAGAATAGGCCCGGTGCTGGAGTGGTTAAATACTACCAAAAAGAAAGCTCTGTCTCAGAAATGTTTTATTCTAAATCAATGTTTTTTGCTGTATTCCACCTGTGTTGTGGGACTTTATTACTTTTTGATATTACAGTTATCTTACGATTTGTGTACGCCTTTGAAAAGTTTAATAAACAGTGAAACAGAAAAGGGCTTGGTAGGGATTACAAGTACTTTAAATAAAGGGAAATGGCTGATACAGAAAAGAACAGCAAGGATTGTTCCTCCCAAGGTATTCTGACAACCTTATAAATAAGTTTATGTTTATGACTCAATACGGCCAAAAGCAGCCAGATCCAGCAACTGTCATGTAATGTGTTTGGAAAGCTATCTGATTTGTAACAATTAAATGACATGTACAGAACTCACCAGATAGATCCTTCATAACAGGCATGGTCAGCTTGTTGGAGGCTTTTTCCCCATCTGCCACTAATCCTAGAATAAGAAACACTCATTGTCATTCTCAGATAATGTTAAAAAAAAAAAATGTAAAAAGTTTTGCTTACTCTCCTAGCAATGAAAACAAACAGTCTAGAATACTCGGCACCCAACTCCATTACAGAAAAGCCGGACTTGTTTTAAAAATGATGTTATGGCTACAAGACATGCTTTACCATAAAGTGTATGGAAGTGTATGTCTGGGCAAAAAATAAAAATATTCAGTACTCCTATCCAATACATGCACATTTCCCTGCGTTTTGTCTCTAATCACTTCCAGCCCGTAGGCCGTCCTGGACTTTGAGTGCAGCTGCAGGCATCATTCACATATCCTTTTTTCAGCTGGAAATTCCCTGTACAGTAAAAAGAATCATAGGGGCTATTCAGCCGCTTGATTGTTTTTACAAGCGGTGGGAGGGGACGTCCCCCTTCCCGACGCCTTCTGGGGCCTCTACCGGCTCGCCCGTGCGATCGCCGATCCGGAGAATGAATCGGCCGGTGGCAGAAGTCTACCATAGAGCTGACCGAGGACCAGATGGTCCCCGGTCATCTCCATTACCTTCGGAGGCCCGGCGCGACGCTATAAGGCCACATCCGGCCTCGGCAGATGTAAAACACTGCAGTTATTTTACCTGGAGAGCCTGAGATCTCTGCTTCTTTTTTTTTTGGTCTCAGGCTTTCCAGCCTAGAGGAGAGATGTGGGGTCTTATAGACCCCAGATATCTCTGTAAAGAGGAACTGTCATGCACTATTCCTATAGCATGGGGTATTTATATTCCTTGTAATACGAATAAAAATAATAAAAATTATTAAATAAATGAAAATAAAGGAAAAGTGTCAACAAAAAAAACACGAATTTAAAAAAGCACCTGTATGCAAACCATACATGTGCGTACGTCGCACCGACATTTGTAAACGGCGTTCAAACCATACATGTGCGAACGTTGGGGCCAGAGCAATAATTCTAGCCCAAACCTCTTAAAAATGTTAAAGCGTCGCCTATGGAGACACTTAAGTACCGAAGTTTGGCGCCAGTCCACAAGTGTGCACAATTTTAAAGCGTGACCTGTATCGATTTACTCAGCGTACCATCTTTCACACTATACAAATCGGGCTAACTTTAGTGTTTTGTTTTTTCTAATTCATGAAACCGTATGTCTAACAAAAAATAACGCGTTTTAAAAATTGCTGCACAGATACCGTGTGACATAAAAAGTTGCAACGACCACCATTTTATTCCCTAGGGCCTCTGCTAAAAAAAAACATATAATGTTTGGGGGTTCTGAGTAATTTTCTAGCAAATAAATTATGATTTTTACATGTAGGAGCGAAGTGGCTTGGGCTGGAAGTGGTTAAAGATGCTGCAAATGCAAATAAATATTCAAAAATCCTGTACAAAATCCAGTGAGCTTCTAATTTTCCTGTGCACTCTTACCTCCTCCTCTCCCTGCCCTGCTGGACTGCAGAACAAGTCCCCTTTAGGTAGATGAGAAGAAGGGTGGGAGTTTTGTAGTCCAGAAAGAAAACGCTCAGGCAGGGTTGACGACACTGCATATTTCAGTACAGAACAGGCTCTGCGCTGTCAGTTCAATCAGGAAGTTAAGAGCACAATGGATCTTTGTTAGATTAACAGAAATTTTTCTGTACTTGCAGCATTTTTAACCACTTTAACCATTTTGTAGCTAAACGACCAGACCCCTTTTTGCGATTCGGCACTGCATCGCTTTAACTGACAATTGCGCGTTTTTTTTACTTGTAATGGCGTTGATCTGCGATTTTTATCGTGACTGCAACATTATGGCAGACACTTGACACCATTTTGGAACCATTGTCATTTTTACAGCGATCGGTGCTAAAAAAATGCACCGATTACTATGAAAAGGACACTGGCAGTGAAGGGGTTAACCTGTAGGGGCGCTGAAGGGGTCAAGTGTTCCCTAGGGAGTGATTACTACTGTGTGGGGGCGTGGCTTGGCATGTGACGTCACTGATGGGCGTTCCCTATGACAGGGAACAGACGATCAGTGACACTCCCACTAGGAAGCACGGGGATAGGTTTACACTTACCTCACACTTACCCGATCGCGGGACACCGGCAGCCATCGGGTCCGCGGGTCCCGCAGGCATGGTCACGGAGCTCAGGACCGGGTCGCGAGCGCACCGCGTCCCACGGCTGGGCTTCTTAAAGGCGACGTACCTGTACGTGCTTGTGCCTGGCCATGCCATTCTGCCGACGTATATCGGCGTGAGACGGTCTTTAAGTGGTTAAAGGCCAACATCAGGCAAAAATGTTTTTCCTTTTAACTTTTCCCCCAGGTGTTTAAAAAAAATGCAGCTCAGGATATTCAATTCAACTGGACGGAAGACTGACTGAACCCCCCACGATCCAGAACACACAAAAAAAAAATTAGGTAAATAAAAATAAATCAAAAAGCATAAAATACTTCAGGGAGGCTTTAGTGGGTGATAGAAAAGAGTCTGTGCCATGGCATTTATTTCAAAGACATGTTAATGTTTCATAATTAATCTGGTTAAGAAAAAAAAAAAAAAAAAAATGCACAAATCTGTCCAGTTCAACCAACAAAGAAAAAAAATAAACTCACAAAAATAGAAAACCTCCATATACAGTGCATCCGGAAAGTATTCACAGCGCTTCACTTTTTCCACATTTTGTTACAGCCTTATTCCAAACTGGATTAAATTCATTTTTCTCAAAATTCTACAAACAATTCCCCATAATGACAATGTGAAGGAAGTGTGTTTGAAATCTTTGCAAATTTATTAAAAACGAAAAAAATCCCATGTACTTAAGTATTCACAGCCTTTGCCATGACACTGAAAATTGAGCTCAGGAGCATCCTGTTTCCACTGATCATCCTTGAGATGTTTCAACAACTTGGAGTCCACCTATGGTAAATTCAGTTGATTGGACAAGATTTGGAAAGGCACACACCTGTCTAAGGTCAAACCGTTAACAGTGCATGTCAGAGCACAAACCAAGTCATAAAGTCCGAGGAATTGTCTGTAGACGTCCGAGACAGGATGGTATCGAGGGACAGATCTGGTGAAGGGTACAAAAAAAAATATCTGCGGCATTGAAGGTTCCAATGAGCACAGTGGCCCCCATCATCCGTAAAGAAGTTTAGAACCACCAGGACTCTTCCTAGAGCGGGCCGTCCAGCCAAACTGAGCGATCGGGGGAGAAGGGCCTTAGTCAGGGAGGTGACCAAAAACCAGATGGTCACTCTGACAGAGCTCCAGCGTTTCTCTGTGGAGAGAGGAGAACCTTCCAGAAGAACCATCTCTGCAGCACTCTACCAATCAAGCCCGTATGGTAGAGCGGCCAGACTGAAGCCTAAAGGCCCATGACATCCCGCTTGGAGTTTGCCAAAAGGTGCCTAAAGTGCTCTCCGACCATGAGAAACAAAATTCTCTGGTCTGATGAAAGATTGAACTCTCACGCTTGCCTGAATGGCAAGCGTCATGTCTGGATGAAACCAGGCATCGCTCATCACCTGGCCAATACCAGTGAAGCATGGTGGTGGCAGCATCATGTTGTGCGGATGTTTTTTAGCGGCAGGAACTGGGAGAATAGTCAGGATCGAGGGAAAGAGGAATGCAGCAATGTACAGAGACATCCTTGATGAAAACCTGCTCCAGAACTCTGGACATCAAACTGGGGCAAAGGTTCATCTTCCAATAAGACAACGACCCTAAGCACACAGCCAAGATAACAAAGGAGTGGCTTTGGTACAACTTTGTGAATGTCCTTGAGTGGCCCAAACTTGAACCCGATTAAACATCTCTGGAGAGATCTGAAAATGGCTGTGCACTGATGCTCCCCATCCAACCTGATGGAGCTTGGGAGGTCGTGCAAAGAAGAATGGGAGAAACTGCCTAAAAATAGGTGTGCCAAGCTTGTAGCATCATACTCAAAACGACTTGAGGCTGTAGATGGTGACAAAGGTGCCTACAAAAGTATTGCGCAAAGGCTGTAAATACTAATGTAACATGGTATTTTTTTATTTTTAATAAATTTGCAAAGATATCGAACAAACTTCTTTCACATTGTCGTTATGGGGTATTGTTTGTAGTATTTTGAGGAAAATAATGAATTTAATCTATTTTGAAATAAGGCTGTAACATAACAAAATGTGGAAAAAGTGAAGCGTTGTAAATACTTCCCGGATGCACTGTATTTACTTGGCATGTTCGAAATGACATTTACCTTTACGATCAGTCTTAAAGTCAACAAGAATAGGATTAACATTTCCCTCATTATTTCTTCCAAGTCCTTCTCCTTCCTTCCATCCCATCTTCCTCATGAGTAGGGCTCCTCTTCCACCAGAAACCGGTGCTGCCTTTAGAAACTGATCCTAGAAGGCAGACAGATGAGACAGAAAAGGGGCGAACCAAAATGTTACTATAACTTTAAAAATAAGGTGGTAAAATGTACAACCCTCTGAGATAATGACTACACAGTTCATATTTACTAGATACCAGAAACATAAGAGGACTACAGCTCTCCATGCACAAAGCTAAGCCATGTTTTTTTAATGCTCTTTTACAACATCCTCTACTGATCAGTAATGGTTCTGACACCAGTCTGCCACACAAGAGGAAAGTTACATTTTAACATACTTCTGTGAATGACAGGTAATTAAAAAGTGCATATAGCATATCACAGTTTTAAAAAAGGAAAAGGAAAAAATAAAAACTTGTTAAATGCTTACCTACCTAATGAATCTTTGGCTGCAGTGTTGTGATAGTAGAGCAGGCAGTGACCGTGGACACAAGGCAGCTACAAGGATCTGACCCTGCAACAAGTTTCCATATAGAGTGGTGAAAGTTCACAGGTGACTGTGAACTATCCCCTCTCTGGTAACCCCATGCTTACCCGTGCAAAGAGCTGTCCTACCGTCATCCTGAAACCTGAACACTGGGCAAATTCTAGTCTGTCATCCTGGACTGAAGCAAGAAACACATTTTGGCACAGTAAAGAGAACCCCCCCCCCCCCTCCCACCTCTTGTTAGTGAGTTATCTAGCAGCCCTTTGTCACTAACAATGCACAATCAGGTTAATCTGCAACTGTCAAACAATAAGAGTAACTCAACCACCAAACAGTAAACAGAACATGGCTTGTATGGAGACTGGTCTCTGACCTGCCACGCCCAGTCATGATGGAACTGAACCAGATCATGTAGAAGACACTGTCCACGCTGGATCTCGCTTTAAACACCAATGTTTTTATTTTATTTTGGTTTTACTTACGTACGGTTCCATTCGCCCCTCTCAATGCCGGAACAGTTTCATAAAAGAAGGGCTGAGAGTGACACAGACCCCAGCCATTGTCACACCAGGGTCCGATCCCGCTTTAGAACCTGCTTTGTAATGATAGAATTTTCAGCATCAAGGTCTGTTTCACTGTGCCCACCAAAGCGGAGAACATTTTGCAAAATACAAGTCAGAATACAAATTGCACTGCTATGGGCAGAAGTAATTTGGGGTTGACGTGATAAGGGTCAGAACTGTGACTAATCATTTCATTTATGAGTGAAATGATCAGGCAGTATACACACCAAAAGGGTGACTTGTATTTGGTACAGTACTTACACAGTCAATACTCCAGAATCTGAAGACATGGGAAACCAAAACTAAGAAGAAGAAGAAAAAATAAAAAATAGAATGAAAATAAAAAAAAACACGCCTGAATTAGGAACAGTTCCCAAAGATTAATAAGGCCAACCATAGAAAGTGAACATTTCTTTCCTGCAAGAAATTCACTCGATTACCCCCATCATTGATGTGGGAATCCCTCCCACTGAGCTATCGTGTTCTCCCGGCAGGGGGGGTGAAGCCATCCCCGTCGGGGGAACACAGTGATTATTGCTAGCAATAATCAAATATAAAATCCAACAGGCTGGTTGTACAAATCAACTTGGGTACATTTACACCTGCCCATACAGGATTCAAAGGCTGAGATTCTCAAAACCTGAGATTCGAACCGTCGGCTTAAGGATTCTGATATTTGGCTGCTTACACTTGCAGTGCAGTAGGAGACAGATACAGGGAGAATTTGTTTAATCTGATACATTAGAACATGATACCTCTAACCAAAGTATACAAAGACAGCAGCAACATCTGGTAGGTAGAGGGGAGAGCCAAGGTGGTGGGCAGCAGCAGAACAGGTACTCTGGCAACTTCAATTGTAGGCGACACGATACATCCAACCAAGTACAGATCATTCTTGATGTCCCCTTGTACTCCCTTCTTCTGCAGTCTCAGGATGGCTCTGCTTCTGGGTACCCCTCTTCTTTCTTGGCAGATGACTTCTCCACTGCTCTACATACCATCCATTGCTGCTCATGCTAATAAGCTTATTCAATTAACTAGCAAAGAAAGATGAAGATAAGCAAAGTGCAGTAACAAAAAGGTAACCAATTGAAAAACCTTCAACTATAATGAAAAATCTGATTGCTAATGGTTACTGCTTTTTGCATATCACAACAGCTTCTTGCATAATAATGTGATCAGAACACAGCATAGCTGCCGCTATCTCCTTTACACAGGACTGAATAACCAACATGGCTAAACTATGGATCATCAACAACTGCTAAATATGTGGATGGAAAGTGGGGTATTCATTTTCTCAGACAACAGGGAAAACCCTGGAATGCACCAAATCGAACTCTCCACTGACTTCAATTTCTGACTCTTATCATGTGAACCACTTCAACAGTGAAAGGAACAGTGAAACAGACCAGTTTTGGGAAACACAAAAGTTCATCATTCAGCCAGAGGGAAAAGGTTAGGTTTAAGGACCAATAATCTCACAAACCACCTCAAAATCAAATAGTGGGATGGTGTCAAACGACCAGTTAATTAGAATGAAGGAACATCTATATACATACATGAACTAGACACATACATTCTAGCACACGAGAATGTGTGCGTCCGCTTTAACCAAATGTAATACTAAAAGTTTTAGTTTCAATAAAGTTTAGGTTTCAATTTGTGGTAGTTTGTGAGCAGGATTTTGTCCAGTGCTATGCTGTATGAATCTAATTATATACAGCGCAAAAAAAGCAAGCACTGGCACTTAATATGCCATTTTCTAAACACTACATCAGCATGTACATAGTTCTAGGCAAACACACCACAGCTTGCCTGCTGCATACCTTTTTAAGCCATGCTTGTGGGCCGCTGTTACTAATTTCATCAGCAGACAGCACCTGGGCTCCGGTGCTTCCTGTAAACTGTCCAGGAAGGGAAGTAGACTGAGCCCATGCATCGATCTATGGCAAGGAAGAAGCATGATAAAAATCTTGTACTAAAATAAAAACAGGATGAGGATTTTAAATCATAGAATTAGTGGTATTAAAGGTTCAGCTAACAAAAAAAATATGTTATACTTGCCTGCTCCGTTTAATGATTTTGCACAGAGCAGCCGCGATCATCTTCTTAGATCCCAAGCCAACACTCCTGGGTCCTCCCCATTGACCAGTGCCCCCAATAGCAAGCCGCTTGCTATGGGGGAACTGGTGCATGCTCGCCCCTGAGTACCGCTCTATGTTTCCATAAAACACATAGAACTGCGGCTCAGCCCCGCTCCCTCATTGGCTCACTGGCTGTGATCTCAGTCAACGAGGAGAGAGAGTGAGTCCTGGAACAACTGAGGCTCTCGTGCACATCGCTGGATCAAGAGGGGGTTCAAGTGAGCATTAAGAGGGGTTGTGGTAAAAAAAAAAAAACCTATACAACCACTTAAATGATTTTGATTTCCTATTTTCATATTTACATGGTCACATATTGTGTCTGGAACATCCATTAAGCTGAATACCATCAGTTTACATAAGATCATGCAAAGGTACCAATGAATCACGAAAGGACGACTTTTTTTCCCGATTCAGGCCTAATCACAAGGCCCTGCCCAACCAGGGACACTTGTTCAATTGAAGTGACTGCGGATTCTTTAAAATACATATTTATTAGAGCGCTATCACTACATAGACATTTTAAATGTGTGTTATTCATTTAATCTGCACGCCAGGCAGATTATGTTATATATATATATATATATATATATATATATATATATATAAAATGGGATGTTTTACCTGCCAAAAGGATTTGTATTTCTGTATGTGTATTTTCACATTTGCTCAAGTAGTGCAACCTGGCAAAGAAGAGGCTCAAGCTTTTACTCTGCTGCAGTTAAAACTAGGTCCACATGTGAAGTTTTTTGTTCAACCCAGAAGGCTGAACAGAAAAAAAAAACATAAAAACATCGCTGTACTAAACTAAGCAATGTTAGTGCAGCGATCTCCCCCGCTGAGCTATTGTGTTCTGACAGAGGGACTGCTCCACACGCCACAACACACTGATTGGAGGCTGGTTTTACAGCATGCGCGTTTGACCGGCTTCTGTCGGACAGGCTGCTCTACACACTTGGTGAATGCCGGACGGTTTCGGTTGAACCAGCCGATATTGGGTCTGTGTGTACCAGCCTCAACATATACAGGATTTGTCACTTCCCCAGCCTGTGACTAAACCGAGAAAGGAGAAGCAGAACAATCGATGAGCTCCCCTCTGTCACTCTGCTCTTTTGCTCCTATCTGCATGCTTCTTCTTAGCACACAGCACAACTGACTAGTTCCATGTGCTGCTTCTCCCTCCCCAGTCTGAGCTCTGTAGTACAAGGACTGCAAGAGGCTGATATCAGGTCAAATGTAGGTACCCACACTACCTGAAATTAAAAAATATATTTATTGATGTATTAATGAATACAAAGCTACTTTGTGTTTTTTACATATTGCTGGAGTTCATCTTTAAATTCCATGCTGCCATCTTAGTTCTCCCAGGGCCTCCATGGTGAGATGCCTCCACCAGACTTCACAGCTACTACATCACACTCCCTAGTGGATTCTATATAATGAACAAGCATGTGAATGGGGAAACTGCAAAAGATTGGATACCTCTGTCACTGCTTTGCAGTGATGGCTGGAGGCAAAAACTAGCGAGGCAAAAATATTACTATCAGAGTCTAAAACGGTACAAGAAACCATTAGTAGGTCATCCACTACTTTACATACAAAACTGAATAATCAAGTTTTCAAATAAAGCACAATGCTTAGTTATAACTAACCTGCTCCTGTGCACGGTTAAGCATAAGTAGCGCTTCAAGGTCAAATGGATTTCCTGTGAGTCGAGTCTGGGCCATGGCACGCTCGTTCATTGCCGCAGTGATGTCCACGGGCTAAAATAAAAAACGAAGGTGGGGAAATACATTAAATTTTATCATGCAAAAAGTAATTTAAATATACATAATACAACTTGGAGTGCTAGTGATATATTAGTTGCAATTCAATTACATGTAAAAAAATAAATAAAAAGTATGGTACATCAGAAAAAGAAAGGATTTTATAAATCTGAAACATTAAGAACATGATTGTTGCTTAACCCCTCCAGTCTGCAATCTATAAATCGATGTTTCCAGAAACGACTGCAAGGATAGATTATTAAATATTCTCCCCTATGAGAGACATAAGATTACAGTTTGAATGGCTGCAGGCTTTTAATCCCTGCCGCCAGTGACCCAAATGATGACCAAAAATCAGAATGGCTCCCAATCATGTGATCGCTATGTCAGCTCTGACAAAAATATAAGCCTTAAGCCTGCAGATGAACACAGCTTCCCCTTAGGGCGCAAAATTCATCTGCAGTGCAATATAGTCAATGGTGCAATGGGCGAATACATTGGCACTATAAAAAAAAAAAAAATCCAAAAAAAGGGACTGGGGAGTAAACAGAAAACAAAAAAAGATTTTACCCAGTTTTGTGCCTTTGTCAGCTTATAAGAAAAGCAAGAGCAGGGTTTTTATTTTTATTAAAAACAGTATACCAAATAAAGACCAAAACGATAATAAGTTAGGTGTACAAATAAGTCGTATGGCTATTGCCAAGTTAACCAACACTTGCCTATATGGCAAAACATGGCATCAAAATCTAGACATCAATGACACCTGGTCACGAAAAGGTTGCAACTACAGAGACAGTTAGGCCCTATACACACTATTAGATTTTCTGCAGACTTTTGTCTTTAGATTTACCAAAACCATATAATATTGATTTATCACTGTTGGTATTTGGATTTTTTCAACTATTCAGTGGTGGGCTTATGTTCAGTCATAAGTTAGCGCGACTATATATATTTTTTCTTATTTACATGCACTGATGATTGTTTTCAGAATAGTTGCTGCTTTCCTTTATTTTTTTCTAGGTAAACTTTAATCATTTACCAGGTTTTACACTATAGCGCAGTTTTTTTATTTTTTTCTATATAATATGAGGTCAAACCTTAAGAGTTTCAATTTGTATGCAATCATGCAGGCCCTTGCACTACATGGATTTGGTAAATCCGAAGAAAATCTAATAGTGTGTATGGGGCCTTACTCTTATTTGCAAGAAAAGACAGGAACTGTAAAAAGTTTAAGTAGCTAGAATGTGCATTCCCATGCATTGGAGGCAACAGGTAGTTCTGTCTATGCAGGAGTGGTTTACAAGGCTGGACAGGCTCTGGGAAATGGAGGAATTGATCTACACCTCTCAGGATAGACTTACAGATTTTATTTAAATATGGGCTTGCTGGATTCACCTTTAGTTGACCCAACGCTATACTAATTTACTGACTTCTTAACCACTTGATCTCCGGAAGATTTACCCCCCTTTAACCACTTCCATACAGGGCTTTTTATACCACTTCCATACTGGGCCTATTCTGGCACTTCTCTCCTACATGTACAAATCATCATTCGCTTGCTAGAAAATTACTCAGAACCCCCAAACATTATATATGTTTTTTTTAGCAGACACCCTAGGGAATAAAATGGCGGTCGTTGCAACTTTTTATCTTGCACGGTATTTGCGTAAGAATTTTTCAAACGCCTTTTTTTGGGGGAAAAAAAATGGTTTCATGAATTAAAAAATAACAAAACAGTAAAGTTAGCCCAATTTTTTTGTAAAATATGAAAGCTTATGTTACGCAGAGTAAAAAGATACCTAACATGTCACGCTTTAAAATTGCGCACACTCATGGAATGGCGCCAAACTTCGGTACTTAAAAATCTCCATAGGCGACGCTTTGAAAATGGTTACAGGTTACCAGGTTAGAGTTATAGAGGAGGTCTAGTGCTAGAATTATTGCACGCGCTCTAACGCACGCGGCGATACCTCACATATGTGGTTTGAACGGCGTTTACATATGCGGGCGGGATTTACGTGTGTGTTCGCTTCTAAGCGTGAGCTATTGGGGACGGGCGTTTTAAAAAAAAAATATTAATTTATTTTACCTTTTTTTTTTACACTTTTTTTTTTTGATCACTTTTATTCCTATTACAAGGAATGTAAACATCCCTTCTAATAGGAATGGTGTGTGACAGGTACTCTTTATGGAGAGATGCGGGTCAATAAGACCCCACATCTCTCCTCCAGGGTGGAAAGCATGAGATCGTGAATTTTTTTTCACGGATCTCATACTTACAGCCGCAATGGCGGCTTTGTTTACATTTGAGGACCCGGGCGTGAAGTCATCACATCGCGCCCGGGCCTCCAACGATCATAGAGATAACTGGTGACCATCTTGTCACCAGTCATCTCTATGCTCGTCACGTGACCCACCACCGGCGCAGACGATTCTTTCCGGGTCCCCGGTGGCACGGGAGAGCACGGAGAAGCACCGGATGGCGGCGGGAGGGGGGGGATGTCCCCTCCCGCCGCCTATAAGAAGGATCAAGCGGTGGAACCGCCGCTATGATCGTCCTTATGGTGCGCAGGATCGCCGGCTGAAAAAAAGGATATCTGAATGATGCCTCTAGCTGCAGGCATCATTCAGATATCCCCCCTCAAACCTAGGACGTCATATGACGTCCACCCGGAGGGAGAGAGGGTTCCTGCCGGCGTCAGTTTACAATGGCCCGGTATGGAAGGGGTTAATGACCAGGCCATTTTTTACGATACGGCACTGCATTACTTTAACAATTTGCAGCCGTGCAACACATTACCCAAATAAAAGTCAAGTCCTTTTTTTTCCCACAAATTGCTTTCTTTCGGGGGTATTTGAAAAAATTAGAGAGATATAGATAGATATATATCCATCTATCTCCCTCTCCCCATCTATATTTGTTTTCCCTTTCTGCTATAAAACATCCAATAAAAAAAAAAAGGGAGGAGGGGGGGGGGGGGGGAAATAAATTTCTTCCCAAATTTAGGCCAATATGTATCCTGCTACATATGTTTGCTAAAAAAAATCCCAATAAACGTATATGGATTGGTTTGCACAAAAGTTATAGCGTCTACAAACTATGGGAAATTAATAGATTTTTTTTACTAGTAATGGAGGCGATCAGTGACTTGGAGCGGGACTGCAATATTGCAGTGGACATTCAGAAATTTTTTGGGGGCCAATGACACGGATACAGTAATCAGCGCTAAAAATATGCATGGTCACTGTACTAATGACACCGGTTAAAGGGGGGGGGGTTCCACCCGCGATTTTTTTTTATTTTTTTTAAAGTCAGCAGCTACAAACATTGTAGCTGACTTTTAATAAGGACACTTACCTGTCCTACTCGCCCGCGATGTCGCCCCCCCACCCAAGGCCGATCCCTCGATCCTGGCACCGCCGTCCTCACTAGGGCAAACAGGCAGTGAAGCCTACGTTTCCTACTGCGCATGCGCGAGTCTCGCATTGTTTTCTGAATGGGCCGGCTGCTCTCTGGGATACACACAGTTCCCAGAAGGCAGCGCGCCCCATTCACCAGAAGACACTGAGTAGGACGAGGAAGAAGACCAGCTGCGGATGATGAAAAGGCAGGTTAGGGACTTCTGCGTAGCAACCGATACTTTTTGGTAAAAAAAATAAAAATTCAGGGTGGAACTCTACTTTAAGAAGGGATTAACATCAGGGGCGATCAAAGGGTTAAATGTGCGCCTAGCAGCCAGGGATGCAAAATCCATCTCTTGTTTACATAAGCAGATCACTGTTCTGCCTCTCTGCCTAACAATTGGCAGATATCAGGTACCTTGCACCGACCGATCGGCTTGCGCAGCAGAAGCGAGCCACCGGCAGTGCACATGCGCACCCCCTACCCAGATAAAGTCAGATTACATATCTATATGATCCAGCGCACAGGTGCAGCCCTGTAGCTATAAAACTGCTATAGGGCAGAATAATGGCCACTGTTTATGTTTCTCACCCTTTAATGGTCTTATAACTTCCTCAGCGATCCCTCCCCACCCCACGCTTTTTTGCTTATTTTTTTTTTTTTACTTATTTTCTATACATTTTCTAAAATCCACTCCACCTCATAAGTTACTTTACATTTCATTTACTGTAAATAATTTATTGCATGAGATGAAAAAACTTGAATGTTGTTTTTCAGTATATGTCAGTGGAAGTACTTTAGTGTATTATTCCCTGTTCACTCTGAAATATTGTTCAATAAAATTATTATGGGAAAAAAAAAGGTTTCAAATGATTTACAGGACAACAAAAATAATGCGTTTGCTCCAGTTCTTAAAGCAGTTGAAGCCAATGCTGCAGACTCATAGGCCTTAAGCAGCCATTTTCCAGTACTGTTGTCCCTTGTTCACACAGGCTCGGTGACATACAGCCCTAATTAGTTAACAGATACCTTTGTACATATTCAGATTTTAGTTTTGGGCGGTTGGCGACAGGCTACATCTTTGTCACACACCGGTCCTGCAATATTCCTACCAGAATTTTACATTTTCATCCAACTGCCTTGGCAGTCAAAATGATGGCACAGTTAATGGGTTATCAGTAATGTATATTCAAAACAACTGGGGTATGCAGTGTTAAGAAAATATTCATTTAGGGACAAACTGCTGTGAGGAAATATTGAAACTGGAGCTTAACCACTTAAGCCCCGGACCATTTGGTAGCTAAAGGACCAGAGGTGAATTCAGAATTTTGCACTGCGCTGCTTTAACTGTAAATTGTGCGGACATGCAATGTTGTACCCAAACGAAATTTGCGTCCTTTTCTTCCCACAAATAGAGCTTTCTTTTAATGGTATTTGATTGCCTCTGCGATTTTTATTTTTTGCGATATAAACGGAAAAAGACCGAAAATTTTGAAAAAAAATGATATTTTCTACTTTTTGTTATAAGAAAAATCGAATAAACTCAATTTTAGTCATACATTTAGGCCAAAATGTATTCAGCCACAACTTTAGTAAAAAAAATGTCAATAAGCGTATATTTATCGGTTTGCGCAAAAGTTATAGCGTTTACAAACTAGGGTACATTTTCTGGAATTTACACAGCTTTTAATTTATGACTGCCTATCTCATTTCTTGAGGTGCTAAAATGACAGGGCAGTACAAAATCCCCCCAAATGACCCCATTTTAGAAAGTAGACACCCCAAGGAAATTGCTGAGAGGCATGTTGAGCCCATTGAATATTTTTTTTTTTTGTCCCAAGTGATTGAATAATGACAAAAAAAAAAAATACAAAAAGTTGTCACTAAATGATATATTGCTCACACATGCCATGGTTATATGTGGAATTGCACCCCAAAATACATTCTGCTGCTTCTCCTGAGTACGGGGATACCACATGTGTGGGACTTTTTAGGAGCCTAGCCACGTATGGGACCCCGGAAACCAAGCACCGCCTTCAGGATTTCTAAGGGCGCAAATTTTTGATTTGACTCCTCACTACCTATCACAGTTTTGAAGGCCATAAAATGCCAAAATAGCACAAAACCCCCCCCAAATGACCCCATTTTAGAAAGTAGACACCCCAAGCTGTTTGCTGAGAGGCATGGTGAGTATTTTACAGCTCTCATTTGTTTTTGAAAATGAAGAAAGAACATTTTTTTTTTCTTTTTTTTTTTCAATTTTCAAAACTTTGTGACAAAAAGCGAGATCTGCAAAATACTCACAATACCTCTCAGCAAATAGCTTGGGGTGTCTACTTTCCAAAATGGGGTCATTTGGGGGGGTTTGTGCCATCTGGGCATTCCATGGCCTCCGAAACTGTGATAGGCAGTGAGAAGTGAAATCAAAAATTGACACCCTTAGAAAGCCTGAAGGCGGTGCTTGGTTTTTGGGGTCCCGTACGCGGCTAGGCTCCCAAAAAGTCTCACACATGTGGTATCCCCGTACTCAGGAGAAGCAACAGAATGTATTTTGGGGTGGAATTCCACATATAACCATGGCATGTTTGAGCAATATATCATTTAGTGACAACTTTGTGCAAAAAAAAAAAAAAAAAATAATTGTATTTTTTCCGCAACTTGTGTCAACATATAAAATATTCCATGGACTCGACATGCCTCTCAGTATATAGCTTGGGGTGTCTACTTTCCAAAATGGGGTCATTTGGGGGGGTTTTGAACTGTTCTGGCATTTTATACACAACATTAGGAAGCTTACATCCACTCTTCTAACCACTTGAAGACAAAGCCCTTTTTGACACTTTTTGTTTACATGAAAACATTTTTTTTTGCAAGAAAATTATGTTGAACCCCCAAACATTATATATATTTTTAAAGCAAAGGCCCTACAGAATAAAATGGTGGGTGTTGCATTTTTTTTTTCTACACAGTATTTGCGCAGCGATTTTTCAAACGCATTTTTTTGGGAAAAAATACACTTTTTTTAATTTTAATGCACTAAAACACACTATATTGCCCAAATGTTTGATGAAATAAAAAAGATGATCTTAGGCCGAGTACATAGATACCAAACACGACATGCTTTAAAATTTCGCACAAACGCGCATTGGCGACAAACTACATACATTTTTAAAAGCCTTCAAAAGCATTTACAGGTTACCCCGTTAGATTTACAGAGGAGGTCTACTGCTAAAATTACTGCCCTCGATCTGACCTTCGCGGTGATACCTCACATGCATGGTGCAATTGCTGTTTACATATGACGCCAGACCGACGCTTGCGTTCGCCATTGGGCAAGAGCAGGGCAGGACAGGGGTGCTTTTTTTTTTTTTTTTTTATTAATTTTGCTTTTATATTTTATTTTTAAACTGTTGCTTCCATATTTATTTATTTTTATCACTTTTATTGTTATCTCAGGGAATGTAAATCCCCTATGATAGCAATAGGTAATGACAGGTACTTTTTTTTGAAAAAACTGGGGTCTATTAGACCCTAGATCTTTCCTCTGCCCTCAAAGCATCTGACCACACCAAGATCGGTGTGATAAAATACTTTCCCAATTTCCCAATGGCGCTTTTTATATCAGTGGGCGGTCGTTAAGTGGTTAAAAGTGGTTGTAAACTCTGACAACTTTTACCTACAGGTAAGCCTAGATTAAGGCTTACCTGTAGGCGTTTGCAATATCTCCTAAACCTACACGGTTTAGGAGATGTTTGCCAAAAAATGCACCGATGCCAACAGCGCAGGCGCACTGAGCGTGCCGGGTTTTAAATGGATCTGCCGGTCCCGCGCGCATGCGTGGGAGGGACGTCATCGCCGCTCCAGCCAGTCACGGCGCCGGAGCGGCGATACCCGAAAGGCACTCGGAGGAGACATGGCGGAGGAGAGGAACGAGGAGCGCTAGAGGCTTCGATCTCAGGTAAGTCATTCACAATGAGCTAGTTTGCTATGCATACTAGCTCATTATGCCTTTCTCTTGCAGGGTTTCTTTTTTTAGGAAAATTTCTAGAGGGTTTACTTCCTCTTTAAAGTGGAACTTTAGTCAGAAAATTAAGCACTGTTAGCTCACATCAGGCTGGCCCCTTTTGCAGATTTAGCTAGGTAAAACATTAAAAATAAGTGTCTATACTGTTTAAAATCCAGTAATTCACGGTCTCACCCTGCTCTACACATGCTCAGTTGCTCTCCATTTTTAAGAACTGCCGAATTTGTAGAGGCCGATTTCCTGACAGCATTAAAGCAGAATTAAACCCCCCTAACCTTTACAGCCAAGGAAGCTGCTTCTGTTTAATCTGCAACTGCCATGGTGCTGCACATGTGATCTGTTATGACACCAGCCATTTAATGGTTTGACAGTCACAATCCCAGCATTCCAGGAATGCAACTTTTTTTGAAACCATTAAATCACCATTTAGTGCTGATTTAGGATTTACTGCTGTTCAGGGGCATTGGGCTTTAGCAAAATGGCAGCCTCCAGCAAGAAGAAAAAGGCGCAACGCTTGATGCAATTTACAGCACATTAATTTTGGTAGCATCATTTTGATATGTGGAATCTAGCTTTGCAATCAACTAGGCCAAGATGGAGGGCTTGTTAGGAGGTGGTAGTCATCTGTATGATTACATATAGCAGCATCTCCCAAACAGTCATGGCAATTTCAGATCAGAGATCTGACCTCACAAAGCATCAACTATTTTGCTTTAATAAAAGAGTAGGTCAGTACGAAAAAAATTAAATAAAAAAATGCAGTAACATTCTGAAATACATGCACATTCCCCCCATGTTTGAACCACTTAGCTGCCAGAACAATTTCTTTTAATTATTTACACACACACACACCTTAAGAATATTTAACTCCCAAAACATTCTATATTTTCTGAAAGCAGAGAATCAGTAGAACAAAAAGATGGTATTTGCAAGTTATGTTGCACGATAATCGTACAATGGTTGATCAAGCCTATATTTCAGTCAAAATGACATAACTTAATTTTAGTGCAGACGCAGGCGCGCGCGCGCACACACACACACACACACACACACACTATATTCCCCATCATTTCCGTACAAGATAAAAGAGATCGTGGTGTGTGAATAGAAAGCAAATAAGTTAGAACTCAAAATTGCATGCAACTACGAAGTGACATATAAAAACTCTAATGGCTCATTACAGTAGCATTGGCCATATACATTCTAGAAATATTCCTCAAACCGTGGGGGGGGGGGGGGGGTGTTATGTTATGGCGATTTAACATGTCAAAACAGCTCGATGTGAACGTGGGCTTAATCTAACTTGAAAACACTAGCGTCAAGGGTAACGTGTGAAGTTTGCACACAAATTCTAGCTGAGGCCCTAAAATCAGCTTTTTGGATGCCTAGATGTAAAATGGCTTAGAGGGGACTGACCAACGTAGGTCAGTAATAAATTGTCCAACACTAGGGTCAACAGCTAAGGCAGAGAAGTCAGGATAGTAGCTTCTACTTGGAGGGGGCAATTCCGCAACTGCAGAAAATGTAGTGACGGGTACAAGAATGCTTCAAGGCGGATTCCAGGTAGGACTTGCCAGCAAAAACAAGGTAATTTGAAAGCACCTTTAATGGAATCATTATAGGGAGGGGGTATCTTCAATAGAAATGATTGATTACCCGGTGCAAGAATGACCGGGGTCCACAGTGGAGAAAGCCCATTTTTTGTTTATTTCAGCTCCACAGGATACAAGGCATTCAAGATGTCAGGAGTATATAACCCAAGTTGGGCCAAGCATAATATAGGGCACAATTTGCCTGATCCAGAATAGAAAATGTATTTCTACCAGATGCCCTCTTTTTTGTGCATTTTCGAGTAGGGGGTGAGCAGTGCTAGAAGCATCCATCCAGAGAGTAGCAAGTACTGCCTTAACTAGATCCAGAGCAAATAGCGAATGGAGAGAGGCGAGGAAGTTCCATAATGGTGGTGGTGAAAAATCTTGAAACACCTCCGCTAGATTTTTCTAATCCCCTATAGTAAGATCAGGGGGGTGCAGTGTTTTCTGATGGCTGTGTCCTGGCAGAATATGGCAGCCAGATATGCACAGTTAGGAGTCCTAATAGCGCTACATCAGTAGACAGAAATTAACTTCCGGAAGGGAAATAGAAACCGGTTGCATAATTTGAATAGGTAAAAGTTAGGACGTTTCCTATAAGGAAAAAATAAATAAAATAACTGTGTGCATGGCACTGCGGTATGTCTTGAAAGATAAGGTTGTAGGGTATACTACTGAGCCATAAATGCATGTATAGTCAGGAACCAGAATGTCTAAAAGGTACATGGACACACTTATCTGATCAGGTCACTGGTCCCATCCAGGGTCCCAACTTCCCTTGTTACAAAGGGTGCCCCCTTAGAGGATTCTTGAGGCTCTAGGTACCATAGGAATAGACAACAGCCATGGACCTGTAAAGCACCCTGCAGCTACCTCACTTCTCGCACCATGTACCTAGGTGAGCGGCAAATGCAGGACCTAGTGCCCAAAGTAAACATTACAAGCCAGACCTGCTAACGCAAGGTTCAGGTTCGGTTCCCAAAGTGTACACCAGAGTAAAATATATGGAAACTGCTAAAGAGCATTGAAGGCAGTAAGAAGCCAGGTGTTGACAATAGTGTCCCCTAAAGGAGATAGAGCGTTCTTTTGAAATAAGTAAAAAATATGTTCTCCAAGGACAGGTGGTGTCCCATCCTCCAAGGACATTAGCAAAAGAAAAAACTGGAGTCTCACGGAGTGCACAGGTTTATATAGATTCACAAAGGGGCAGACCAAGTGAGCCCCTTTCAGTGTCCAGTCACCTGAAGGTTGTAGCATACAACTCATAGTGGCCTATGAATCATTTCCTTCATCCTATGCTGTATGATAAAGTACATTTTTTTTATTAGAATGCAGCATCTTTTGATGTACATGAAGTACAAATAATGTCCCTTTTTTACAATTATGCATGCAGAGTAAAGCTTCCTTACACTTATCTAGTAACCGAATGTGAAGCATACTTCTGGTTTTATTAAAATTTGATACTGCTTAATAAAAAAAATAGTAACAAAACACTCTGAAACAGATTGCAAATCAAAACGTGTTTATTGAACCAATGACTCCAAAGTTACAGATAAAGAAATGTGGAAAGACTAATGAAGGAACATTAATAAAATCTTTGTAGACCAGTTCTCCATACATATCCCTTTGCATATGAGAATGCACATAACAGAAGTGGTTGCGATAACATATGCTTTTTACACACAATCTTCAATGTACATTAAAAAGTCATCTTCATGTAATGATAATCCAGAAAACAGCCAAGCATATTTGGATCCTGTAGCAGAGTGGGTTGGAACTGGCACCACCAGTGTACATTCTCAGCATGTCTTGGTTGCAAGATGAATTCATTTCTCCGTGCATGCGGGGGAGTTGCGTCATTCTGGGCCTGTCATTTCTGCGTGCATGCGGGGATGTTAAGTCATCCTGGGCCTGTCAATCAGAACAGCCAGTCCCAAAATAAGACTGGGCGAAGATACCAGCGGCAGCAAGAGTGCTCAAAGACAGATCACTGGAGGGGGAAGGACGTATGGTGGACTTTAGTTTTTGTACAGCGCATGTTTTAAAGAGAAGCCAGGTATGACCACAAGTATAATATACTATGTATGCTAGCACTATTCATTCAGGGCCACATTTTAAAATTATACAAATGGGTACAAATGTGAACATAAATCTGCAAAAAATACAAAAATGGAACAACTCAAGAACATGGTAATGATTTTAAAAAAATGCTTCAAACCCACTGGTGCAGATGCTAAGGAAATGCATATAAAATATTTTCCTTAACACCATATATTATAGGTTTTTGCCACCAGCAAAAATGTTGGTGTGGATGGTCAAGTCTCTGTGAAAATATGTTTTTAGTTAATTTACATCATGCCGCTTTTTGGTTAATTCAACACTGCAATGTGGCTGGACATCAAGTCTTATGAATAACAAAAAACCCTATTTGATGGCTAGAAAAGCAACCATGATCCACTCTAACATTATAATTTTGCAATGTGCTTTAAAGGCTGTGGTGTGTGGCTACTTGCATATAACCAATAAAGGTTATTTACTCCAGATTAACATCCATATGCTTCTTGATCTTCTATCCAATTCAAAACAGACATCGTCAATCATGAGCATCCCTCACATACAAATCTTCACAGCCTTCCATGTAATTGTGTCTTGAAATCCGATTATCTGTATTCTGAAAAATCTTTAAGAAAGCCACCAAGAAAATCCTAGACGATCTTCAGAACTTATCCTCAAATTGACAGTCATTTTCAAACAAGTAGAAGGTAAGCCCATGAGGGATCGAAATAAAGTTTTCCAAACTGCAAAACTTTTATTTTTTTTGGGGGGGGGGGGGGGACTAAATCTGAACTAACATGGACAATGTAAGTATACACAAAATAAACTAAAAGCAGGAAAATAGTTTGACATAGGTTATAGAATTGAGGCTGACATTTTAACACCGAAATCAGATGACAGTCCTACCAAGCAACATACACATAAACGGACATCAAACCGTTTTAATCGGTAGTTTTTGATGTGCAGTAGTCAACTAGCTTTTGTGACTATGCCTGCAATATGCTTTTAATTTTATTACAGCGTAAATAGAAACGTATGCCATTATTCGGTGAAAAAAAGGCAAAAAAATATTAGGAGATACTTTTCATTATACCTAATATACGGTACTTTCAAATTATCTTTACAGAGATTGCACTGTAGAGAAAATTTCCCAGATGTTAATTTAAAGGAATACCATTATGCAAATAAAACCACAATCAAAAACTTTAAAGTCCTGCAGAATAGGGAAGGGTTAAAATCCTTGCCAGGTTATTGTTTTGCTGTCTGTGTACATATGGAGAAGCCTACCTTTTACTATCATGAGAAACAGGAAACTAGTAGAAATCTCACAAAAGGAGGGGACCCCCACCTTTTAAAATAGTTGCCATTGAAAGATTTCCCCACACCTCCTGTTCTAGGAACAGCTCTAAAATTTTGGATCTCCTCTCACTTTCTCTCTTAATGACAATAGTCATCAGTCCAAACAGAGCAATAAACCTCCTCAATGGGCACTGAGACAGCAATAAAAACTTGTCAGAAGGTCTAACCCTCCCCCACTCTATTCAAAACTAAAAAAGGTTTTATCTACAGATGCACTTTAAGTCGGTTTATGTAAAGGTACATTGAAATCCACTAAAGACTATGGGAAGTCGTACCCTGCTTACCTTAAGAACATAAAAGTCCAATCTCTTGTTACCAGCAGCACATGTCCTCCCTTCCCTGCTTCCCCTCACTTCTGATACGAACAAGGCTGAAGACAAACAATCAGATCAGAACCAGACCTCAAAACCACACCTTATGTTAGCTATTA
Organism: Rana muscosa; assembly: GCA_029206835.1. NCBI lineage: Eukaryota > Metazoa > Chordata > Amphibia > Anura > Ranidae > Rana > Rana muscosa. Next base: position 72,770,779 of record CM055117.1, read on the forward strand.
ATGAAAAATACATTTGTACTGGCTAGGTTGGCCAATAAGGAGTACATATAAATGGTGGTAATAATGAAACTACAGAAAAAGCATGGTAGCGATTGCCTGTTCAAACGTACTGGATTAAAGCTGAATTCCAGGAATTCAGCCACTTTGTAAAATGTGAAGGCACACTGAGTCCACCTAGTGCACAAAATTCCCTGGACTTCTCTCTATACATTTGACAGGTTTATTGCTCTGCCGGACAGACACTCCAGGATCTCAGAGTAGAGTAGCACACAGAGAGGCTATGCCTGACCCTCCCCTTCTGCTGCCCATTCACAGAAGCCTTGGTATTTTGTGAATGTGTTCACATAATACCAAGGCTTCTGTGATTGGGAAAGAGGGGCAGGCATAACACCTGCAGCGACTCTACTGTTGCAGATGCAGCGATCAGAAGGATCAGCTTTGGGGTCCTGGAAATACAGCAATAGCCCATCTTATAGGAGTACTATAAACCTGTCAGATATAAATAATAGAGATAAGTCCAGGAGATGCCAATTCATCTCCTTGGTCTTAACTCCTAGTGAGCCTTTACTTTTTAAAAAGGAACCGAAGTCCTGGAATTTAGTTTTAAGTGTTAACATACGATGGCTGTTTAGTATAAATTATGCAAGATGAACAATATGGTTTAATGTTCAATTTAAAAGGAAACTACTTTTTAAATATAAATGCGATCAGCTAAAGACAATTATCAATGATTGTTAAGATATTGTTTGTATAGATTAGGAGTGTGTATTTACAGGGGTAAATCTATTTTATGTGCAGCCTCCAGACTACTCTAGTGACTGTGCCCTACGTAGTCAATACTTTCCAAAAATGTAAGTATAGCCTACAGTTCCTTGGGTCCCTTTTTAAGGTCAGTTTTTTTGGCAGACCCGAATGGACCATCTATTGCCCTCTATGGAGTGGCAGATGTAAACGAACACATGAGCAGGTGTACACGCTGGCGGAGTATTATTTTTTCAAGACCGTTAATCCTGCCAATAAAACAAGCATCCCTTTAAGTCTACACTCATTTCTCTATAGTATCGTTTGTGGGAGCCATTGTTGCCACTCATTTTGGACTTGAAATAGTCTGCACATCACCATTAAATGGTTGATTGAGGGAAGCAGTACTTTGCACAAACATAGGGTTGATTGTGCTTTCTGTTCAGCTTGCAGGAAGTCAACGGATATTTTCTGTACTTGCTGAAAATGTTCTTGGCCTTTAAAAAAAAAATGCAGCCACCACATCTAAGGACTGGTAAAAACTGCAAAATATAACATTTTTACTTTTAGGATTAGATCCTTTTTTTAAATCAAAGTTTACGGAAGAGGTCTGTATAAAAAAAAATTACAATTTACATGCTCCACTGAGCACACCTTTGCAGTCAATAGACCCTAATCAAATTCTTCAATTTACTAAGCAACTTTTAGTCCCATTTACACCAAAATGCAGTGAAGGAAACCCTCCACCACATTCAAAACACACTGCAGTTATGAACTGCAGCAGGCATCAACTTGACGTCGCAAACGCAATATGTTTGCCTGCACCGGTAGCATGGTACAGAAGCACCAATGCGATCTGGCTGCAGTGAGTTTCCCCAAAGCAGAGCTTGCAATACTTTTGGTGCAGTGTGATTTGAGGCCACTTAAAATAAATGGCCTCAAATCAAAAAGGACTGAACTGACTGAATCGTACAGGAATGTGCTGCCTAGTGTGAACTGGCCCTCAGATAACTGATGAGAAGCCATGCTTCTTGGGGCTATAGGGCTACATCTCTGGATTCAGAAAAGAAGGACTTATGGATTTAAATGAAGGCCAAAGAAAGCTAATTTTCTAAGGTTGGGCTGAATATAAAGCCGCTTTGGTATGTGCTGATCGCAGCTTGCCTTGCCTGGTGATAGGGGCAATGGATGGTTTGGTATTCTTCAACTACTTATCCCTGTGAATCGGGATTCTTTGCATTATTGAACCTAAAATCAGAGTGTAGAATTGAAGTTGATGTGTCAAGTGACATTTGATTATCATCAAGTAACTGGATCTCAAATTCCATGTGTTACAGAAAACAAAAAAACAAATGATCAAGCTTGCTATATCTAGTAAGATATTTGCTGTTTTTATGATTTTTTTTTTTTTTTTTACTTTTTGACTTATGACTTTTCTGTTCCTAGCTATCCATAAGTTAAATAAAACCAAGCTAATAACAGCTATTGAAGTCATACTAGTACCTAATAGAACCGGTGATGATGATTTCAACAGTCTGATGAAGGGGGTATGGGGGACATATTGGCCAATCCATTGGGGGTCTGAAATCGTAAAAGGGTTAAGAATCCCTGTTTTCGAGGGAGCATGTACAAATCTGCATAGGAAATAAAGTAAAAACAAGTACAAATGTGAAAGCCAATTAAATATCTCCTTTACAACTCTGTATGCCAAGAACAGACACTACAGTGATGTTTAGGGTTCATAAAGGTAAAAGAAATTCCGTGAACAGCATAGAAATTGTATTAAATTGTATTTTAAACATGCACACTTTTAGTGGGGAGTTTTAAAAGATCTGCACAGCTATTTGTCCATCAAAGCTGCATGTAAATTCGTTGTGTGGGGATAGAATATAGAACATTTGATTTGGGCTCATTCGCACAAAACAAATGTGCAGTTTTGATAAATGATAGTCTACCATTTTTTATTTTTTTACTTTAATATAACCGCTTAATGTCGTCTTTTAGATATTAAGTCTTTAGAAGCTCCAATGCTTTACATACAAAGATAGATACTGTAGAGAAGGGGCTGTTTAAAAGTATGAAAGCACACTGTGCATGGCATTTATATACACACATCTTAAAAACAGTCTAATCATGGGTCAAAACAAATGGTTTCTTATAGGCTTCCACTATATTTGATCTGATTACAAGACCAAACCCATCTTCTATAACAGAGGTCTCCAAAGTTTTCAAACAAAGGGCCAGTTTCCTTCAGACTTTAGAGGGACCAGATTTTGGCCAGTGGAGGTAGAAATGCCCAGCATCAGTTAGAATAAACATGGCCGCTGGATTGGTGGTTAGCAGGAGGAGGAATAGTGCCCCACCATGGGTATTAGTGGGAGGAATAGTACACTATTATTGGTATCATAACAAAAAAAATAATATTATATAGGGACTATAAATATACCTCCAAAGATAGAATATAAAGACACCAGTAAAATAGAATATTCAACTTTATAACACCATTAAAATATATACGATTTAATATTCCATATACTGACTCTCTCCCTATGCACCATATGACCATTATTTAATGTTAAAGTGTGCGTATATATATATATATATATATATAATGTATATATATATATATGTGTATATCGGGGGCTCCTGTGAAACGCGTCCCCCTTCAGAAGGTGATCTCATGGGACCCTAACATATTCATCTTTTTGCCAAGTCACGTTTGAGGATATGTGCTAAATTGGCAAAATAATTTAGGCGATGACATGATGAAAACTCAAATGTTAAGGTTTTTTTAACCTGTATATTTTAATGATGTTATAATAAAGTTGTATATCTTCTTATTTTACTGGTGTCTATCTTTGGAGGTATACTTAAAGACTCAATGTATTATTATTTCACTTGTTTTTGCTAAGACATTTTGGGGATGATACCCTCCAAAAGTAGTGAGATCTTTATAAACGCCCCTCCCCTTTATTTAATACATCATTGGTATCAAAGGAAGAAATAGTGCCCCATAGTAGGTGTCAGGAGGAATAGTGCCCCAAAGACCAGACACAGTCTAGCAAAAGGACACATCCAGTCCTCAGGCCGTAGTTTGGAGACCCCTGTTCTATAGAACCATTACACGTATGCAAATAATACGAAAACGTGTGATATAAAGTACAGCTGTGCTTTTATTTAAGGGAACATATGGGTTCCCCTCTCCCTTTGTTTCTTAAAAAAAAATAAAAAAATACGAATGCAGCCACCACATAAGAACTGGTAGGTTGCAAATTATTATTTGTGTTCCCGGCTTTAGAAATATGCTTTTAGCCCTTTATGGGAGATAAAATTACACATGTGCTGTACTAGAGGTTCCCAAACTTGCTTGGCTTGGAGTCACATAAAAAAAAATATTGTAAATCATTGTAATAAGAAAATAAAGATAACAGCAGGTGACAAGACAAACTGATATTGGCGAGGACCACATCTGGATAAAAACACATAATTTTTATGCTAAGAAGTATTATAAATAGGACCAAAAGGAGTAAAGCTATGGAGCTTTAAACAGAATACCACCTAGTCCTCCCAAAAAGTATACCTACAGTATAGGGAGAGAACATGCAGCAGCCACTGTGGACTTCTTCTAAACATGCTAGTTGTAGGACGGTCATGGTCATTTATCTAATGGCTTCAAAACTTCAGGACTCAAAACAAAAACAATGTAGGATCAGGATTTCTGACCCAATTCTGTCAGACTTAAACTGGACTTGGCGATCTTAAATATTCTTTCAGGTCAAATTCAGATAGTGATGAAGACAAAAACAGACTGATGGTATTCTTAGCAGGAGATGGAGTGTCAGCCCTTCTTTCATGACATGTTAAAAGGTGATATTGCAAGCTTTCACCAACGCTGTAAAATAAATGCAGGTGGAAAGCAAATGTGACTAGTAAGTTAATAGCTAGAACTTAAAAGCACAAATCGAATTACAGATATTAATACATTCTAGGTGCATCAAAACACAAGGTGCTTAAATGCGCCTTAAAGCTCCTTTTGTTTCTAAATAAGCCACGGCCTGAGCCTGTCCAAAGCCAGCAGCTGCACAGTTGTACCCTTGCTCTATGTGGAGAAGCATTGGTCTCTATGCAGAGACACAACATGGCTCATGAGTCTGACCAATAGCTCAGCAATCTCGCTCCTTACTGATGGGAAAATAACAACTCGGACTCCGTATGAATCCAACTTTACAGATGCTGCCATGGGACAGGTTTTTATACTTGGGCTGTGGCCGCTTTCTAAAGAAAAACTGCCTGTGATTTATTGGACGATTTTGGTTTTGCGGAAGTCAAATTGTCCATCCTTGACTTTTAACATTCAGAGGCACTTTTTCCTAAAACACTTCAACCTGATTAATTTCTCCTTTGTATGTTTGGGGGTGACCCTTGGTCCATTATTAAGTACACTATATTGTCAAAAGTACTGCGACGCCTGCCTGAACACACATACGACCTTTACGGACCTTGCTCTGTGCACTTGTGCGCAGTCATGTTGGAACCGGAAGGGGCCATGCCCAAACTGTTCCCACAAAGTTGGGGAGCAAGAATTTGTCCAAAATGTCTTGGTATGCGGACACCTTAAGAGTTAACTTTGCTGGAACTAAGGGGCCAAGCCCAACCCCTGAAAAACAAACCCCACACCATAATGCCGCCCCCCCCTCCACCAAATTATTTGGACCAGTGCACAAAGCAGGGTCCATAAAGACATGAATGAGCGAGTTTGGCGTGGAGGAACTTGACTGGCTGTACAGAGTCCTGACCTCGACGGACCAAGACTGGGATGCCATTAACGTTTGTGTGTGTGTAAAGGGAGGTGTCCCAATACTTTTGACAATATAGTGTATGTTAAATTACTGTACAGATCAATCCTTTGTGTGTTAAAAGTAAATACAAATTTGCCTTCAAAGCGACTGTTTAAAGTGAACCATAATTAAGATTATTCTCAATATTTAAACATTTAAACCAGAACTCCAAGCAAATTGTAAAAACAGTTTTGCCCCAGTTATGTATGAAGTGTAATGATGTGTGTTAACTTTTTGCAAGTATAAATTTTGATGTCCATCTTATGCACCTCACAATCTTCTACATAGCAAATATTAAAATTGATAATAGGAGGTTATGCACTGAGCCAGTCATGTTATATTGCATTGCCCAGCGCTGATAATCTAGAATGTTGTCAAGTAAAGTAATTGGAACTGGAAGGAGAAGTGCAGACACAGCTTACATGAGAAAGGGAGCAGAATAGAAGAACCTAAGTGGGGTGATGATTCTCATTCACAGTCCAATGAGCTGGTAATGGACACATTGATCTGCAAAAAGGAAACAGTGATGTCAACCTAGAAAGGACGTAGTGGGCAATAGTGTGTAGAAGAAAAGAATAAAAGATAAGAATTACAAAACACTAAGGATTTCACATATATGTATTTCAACTGTGTATTTATGTGTTTGTCTGGAGTTCTGCTTTATGCTCATAAAAAAGTAAAAGCAAATTTTGCATCTCTAGTTTAGAAGTAGACTTCAGTGTTAAAAAACAAAAAAAATAACACTACACCCTACACAAAAAGATTAAACTACTCAATAGAACACACAAAAACATGCAGATGAGAAGATAAAAAAAAATATATATATATAAAAACTCTTACTTATCTTTATTTTAGGATTTTATTAGTTCCCCTCCTGCCCCAGAGTGACATCAGCACCATCCACCTGCTTATCGGATCACATGTGATCAGAACTTCTGAGCGCAATCACGGCCTACAACTACAACTAAGGAATCGAGCTCTGAAGTTATGACCTGATTGGAGGAAGAGAAATAAAATCCTGAAATAAAATAGAGCTTCAATAATAAGTAACAAGGGAACACAAAGGCGTGGAAAAGCAGATCTCGGTGCATGCAAATGTTTTCACTGCAGGTTAGGTGAGCACTGTATTTTTTACTACCACCTAAACTGTCTAAATAATACATTACTCCTAGCCCCGGAAATAGTCATATGTGTATCACAACATGAAATATATAGTAATAAAATTAGTTTATCTGAGTGGGGTGCAGACACAATTTGTCTGTTCTATAAATTTAGGAGTTACCTTAAAGTAGAATCAGGCTTTACACCCAACTAACCTTCAAACTGTCCTACCAACTAGGTTAAATAACCTGTGTAAGAAAGATGTATATACTTGGATATTTTCAGGCCGCTCTTCGTTCAAACATGTGTGCTAGCTCCCTTGTGTCAGCCAGCATTGCTACAGGGTTCAGAGAAGAGGGAGTATGACAGCAGATAAGCCATTGAAGCCTATGGGTGACATCACCACTCCAGGCTTTACTATCTGTTGGAATGCTCTCTCCTCTCCCTTGAAGCCACTTTTGGTGGACACAGGGACGATCATGTGACCAAACCGGGGCATATATATATATATATATATATATATATATATATACACACACACACACACACACACATATATACACACACACACACACACTACTTACACAGTTATGTTAGCATGGTAGTCTTGTCGATATGGCCCTGCACACCCTAGATAAAATGCGTCTCTCTGTACCCACTTAATATTAAATATACCAAACTGTACAGTAGTACAATATTTATTAATTGTATTGATTAGATCCAAAAAAATGTTTACATTATAAGTAGGTCTGTATTGCAAGAAATATTTGTCTGTACTTGACTGTTTTTAAGCCTCATATTAGAAAGATTAAGGGGATCTAAACCCACTTTGCAGTAAATGGAATTGTATCACCATTTAAAGTATGTTTAAAGCCAAAACTAGTTTTGGGTAAAGCAGGGAATGGTTAAGATCCCTGTCGAGTTTATTTTTTTGTATGCGTACCATTTTTGGTCACAAAGATGCAACTAAAAATAATAGAAATGGTCTCCCCACAATTTTTGCTCTGGCGTCAACTCTAAATTCCTAGATTTCCCATCAAAATCTGTCCCAGTGACAATCAGCAGTACAAAAGGAGGAAGATTTTTTCAAACAGGGACACTAACAGTAAAAAAAAAAAAATGCCTAACAGAGGTTCTAACTTGTCCCTGCTCTAAAGAAAACAAAAATATAAAAAATGGTTATACTCACCCTAAAATCCTTTTACTGGAGTCCACTGAGTGACACAGGAAGTCTTTATTCTTTAGGTTATACTGCTGCCTACATGGGGACTGAACGCTTGCAAACTAAAAACAAACCTACAGGGCAGCCTAGAAGATTGCCTCCTGCAAGCCTCAGTTTTGGTACTACCGACTGACTCCAAAAAAAGGATTTTGTAACAAGTAGAAAAATCCTATATTCTTTATCATTAAGGGACACAGGAAGTCTATAACGTTGTTTCCGAAAAAACAATAGAGCTTTGGACTGTTTGCAGTTCAAAAAGCTGTCGGAAGGCCCTCGTGCCAAAGGCTGGCATCAGATGAGGGTCAAAAACCCACCTGGTAGTACTTAATGAACATATTTTACAGAAAATTATGTAACAGACATGCAAATCTGGAAAACCGTTGAGGTAAAAAAGCACAAGCAGAACTCGCAGGTCTAGCAGAGAGTATTTTAACAGGAAGTGGTGGAATCCTATCTTTGAGACCATAATCTTGGATGATGGTCTACTGAAGGAATGAAGTCATGGAGACAGATGGAAGATCAGAAATTTAATTATTGTTCTGGTTCAGGAAAAATCCACAATATATCTAAAGTTCTGGGCACGAACACCACCTTGGTCCTATGCAGAACCAAAAGTGGTTCCTTACAAGTTGGGGCAGCCAGGTTAGACATGCCTCACAGAGGTAATGGCTACATATGTATGAGAGTAGAGAGGAATGTCTCTAATGGAGTTCACATGATGGTTTCTAAATGTTAAGACTGAACCAAATTCATGGGAACACATAGGGGGGAGCTACATGGAAGAGACTGTAAAATAAGGTCCTAAAAATCAAGATCCATCTGCACGAAGGACAGAATTCTTTCCATTGAGACACTACCAGGGTGGAAGCCTTAAGGCTCACACTAAGTGAAGTGGGATTGTCTAAATGAAAAAAGATCACGTAGGATGGTCAAATGCTGTAGAGACCATAAAATTGCCTGAAGTTCCAGGATGTTGAAGAGACAAGACTCAAACAATAAACCATGTCCCTACACTAACAGGGTCACAATGTGAATATTTGCCAGAACACACACAACTTGGTGTGCTGGCAAATATCCACATTGTGACTTGATGAACCAGTTTCCAGCTGGTGCCTGGTGGTTGCTACACCACCCAAATCTTCTAGAGCTTCAACCAGGAACATGTGCAATGGGAATATGGAGTATTACATTCACAGGGTGCACAAGCCTCCTTTTCCAGCCTGACGGGCTTGTGTCCATCAAAAAAAAAAAAGGGGAAAGAAAAGATTTTTCCAACTCCAAAAGTGAATTACTGAGCAATCATGCCAGAGACAACCTGATAATAGATGACGCAACAGACGACGTGTACAAATCTATAGTAAAACTAGGCAAACTGTTCTAAAAAGAGGCCAATATCAGACCTAGGACTTCTACAAAAGCAGAGACTTGGTTGGCTCCTGGACCAGAGTACGAACCAGAAACCAGGGCATCAGAATGTTGTCTTGTAGCAGGAACTCCCTTGGCCTGAGCTGTGGCCAGGACTCGACCTAGATAATCCAAAACAAAATTTGTGAAGGTTTAGAATTCATTCAAATCATTGCAATGTTTGAACAGTCAACTTCACACCACTTCCTCAAAATGAGGTGGTCTAGGTATCCCACAAAGGGAATGCCATAAGAACATAGTGGGGCCAGTACCTAAGAATACACAATGTGCAGACAAGAGGCGGAAAGACAGGGCCCTGGACAGGACAGATCAGCATGGGAATCACTGGTGTGTTGGAAAAAGCATCCTAGATGCCCACAGAAGTCAGAAAGTCTCCTTGGTGAACAGAAATGATAGATTTGGTACATTCCACGCAGAATTTTTTAGGCTTGAGTGAAGAGAATTTAGAGAATAAGAATGGGTCAGGATTGTGAGTAGGGAAAAGGTTGGCAGAATTCCCATTAAAATGTTCTGCCACAGGAACTAGAGCAAGAACGCCTTGATCAAAAAAAAACAACCCAGAAAGGCTCTGTGAAAACAGGTAGGTTGAAGGTGAGGAAGAATGGGGCAGGGAGCAAAACTCCAGTTTTTGACTGAGATACTAAGTCATGCACCCAAGATAAAAGCTGTTCACAGAAGATTAACCTCACAGCATCGACAGTACGCAAAATGCGGCCTCTCAGCGGGTGGGACTTGACGCTGAGTGGCCGCATATTTTCATTCCAAAATGTAAACAAGCCTATGCCAAGAGTGGGCACTCCTAGTAGTGTTACCAGCGCCTAACGAAAAACTCCTGATCACTACTTGCAATCAGGAGATTTCTGATCATGCGACTCGCTGTGACAGCCAATCACAGCAGTCACATCATAAACTCCGCCCCGCCTCCCAGCATCAGAAACCCCAGGAGGAGCCAGCGTTAAAGGGTTAACAAAAGTCACCCCAATCTGGAGAAAATGGGGAAGCTCACACCTTCATGCAGAACAAAGCTGGTCTAAAGATTTTACAGATTAAATGACAGGACTTGCAGGTGGATGGCAAGAAAAGCTTGGGGAGGATATGTGAAAGCTGAAGGAGTAGAAAAGCAAAAGGGACATTTTCTTTTGACAGAAAGAAAAAAGACTTTGCAATCTGTTTCTTAGGCTGTTGGGGTGCCCTTTGCCACCAGTAGCACCCTTGATGAGGTCTATAAGAGTAGGTCCAAAGACATGCTGTTCCCTGAAAGGCTATGGGGATCAAGCGCATTTACACAAGGGTTATGCAGTCCACATGCTCAATAAGTGAGGGATCAACCTCAGCAGAAATTTGATCTTTCAGACGATTTTGAACAGTGATACCTGGACTGGCAAAGTAAGGTTACAGCTAGGATCGGATGAAGGGTAGCGTGAGCAAGGACAGATAGAAAGGGCTTTCAAATTATTGGTTGGGTCCTTAAAGACATGCAAGTCCTCTACGGCAAAAGTAACCACCTTGCTAAGGTGTGACACAGTGGCAATCTCTATGGGGAATAGACTACTTTGGCACAAAATCCTCTCTAGATCTATATATTAGCAATGTCCTTAGTAAAATCGTTTGGAAAGCATATGCAAAGGGTAATGCTGTGCAGGCCTTAAACATTTAAAAAAATACAAGGTTGGAAACCGCATGAGTAGAAGCAACAGGCCAATCCTCTATTTTTAGTTGTGCAAATGCATCAATAAGATGATCTACTTTAACCACTTCAATATCGGGCACTTTACCTCCCTTAGTGCCCAGGCCAATTTACAGCTTTCAGTGCTATCACACTTTGAACGACAATTGCGTGGCCATGAAACACTGTACCCAAATTACATTTTTATCATTATTTTGGAGACAGAGGTTTCTTTTGGTGGTATTTAATCATTACTAGGTTATATTTTTTTCTAAAACAAAAAAACTTTTTTTTTGCAACTAAGTAATTTTTCTTCGGCACTGATGGGCACTAATGAGTCGGCACTGATGAGCACCAACTAGGAGGCACCGATGAGGCTGCACTGACAATCAGTGCCCTAATTATCAGTGTAAAGAACGTAATCACTGCTCCCCGACTGTCAGCCTTGCCATTATCAGCTCTCCCATCCTCACACAGACAGCGTGTGAGGAAAAGACTGACTATAGCAGGCAAGTCTGTTAGAATGGACACAGCTGATCACATAGTAAAAAGCAGCTAAGATTGGCACTTTACGGCAAGCTGTGATCAGCTGTGTCACAGCTGTGTCACAGCTGTGTAATAGCAGAAGACTGCAAATCCTCTGTGGCAAGTTCATAATTCAAGGATTGATTTAAAATAAGAGGCTCTGTGCAGCTAATGACTCAGAGGCCATGAGAAAATCAGATAATCTGCAGGAGAGGGTACAGGAGTGGGCTTGTGGCCTCTGATCAGAGGAAGTTTATAAAAATCAGTAATTTGGGCCATAAAAGTTAGCAAGGTCATTGTAAAAAACCTCAGCTGAGAGAGGAAAGCTCCAGTCACATCCCAACACAGTCGAGGACTCCAAAGACAGAACAGATGAAAAGATGGAGAACATGATTCCAGGCTGAAGATGTTGGCACCATGAGTAGACACTGCAAAAAAAAAAAAAAAACTATCAGTAGAATATGATCTGGTGGCATCCAGCACAGCATGACTGTCTAGGCAGTATCTAGAATCAGTCATATTGCAGTAACATGGCGTGCAGGCTCAGGGTAAGAGGCAAGGCTTCACATACTCACAAAAACCCAGACAGTTGGTAGCAGATGAGGTCAGATGGCTGGAGGTGACCAAGGTTACTGAAGATGGGCAGCAGCAATGGATCAAAAAACTAAGTTCACTCCTTAAAAATATGGCATGTATGGTGGGAAAGAACGTGCAGAACGAGCGGCAGTACACAGTGGATGACATAAGTGCTCTGTCCCAAAGCATTAACTCCTTCCATCGAAAAATCAGCAGCAACAGGGAGTAAAGGCACCCAGCAAACTAATAAATTGAAAAAGCTCCCAGTGCTCAGCCTGGCAGGCCTATTCACCAAACCTTCAAAGATAGGGCAAGCAGTGATGAAACACCAAGAGCCCTGAACCTAGAAAGTACTCCACAGCTAACTTTTACCAGAACAAATTATGGAAAGCGTCTTACACAAATTTCAGTGTCCAAAGTCCACTTCCAGGCATCGTCAGTCCGGACGTGGTGCTCCAAAGGCTGAGAACAATCACACTGGAAAGCTGCAATTGAAAAAGACAACGGTCCAGCAGTGATGTAGAGAAGACTCTTGATTTAAGAAATAAAGGCTAAATTATTTTGTTAGCAGCTTAACACAGCACAACTACAGAAAATAAATCCATCCTCTTCAATCCACAAGCAAAAACACTGAAGCATGCCGATAGTGGGAGGGTTATCTTGTGCCGGCCTACAGTTACTTTGCCAGTGCCCAAACCTCCTATAAGCAGCAAAATATCCTAAAGATTAAAGACTTCCTGTGTCCCTTGCTGGAGGAAAAAAAATGTTGGCTTTTCATACACTAATAAATGTATAAAAATGTAAACCGAATATAATTGTAAGTTAATATTTGCATATACAGTGGGGAAAAATAATTCGATCCCCTGCAGATTTTGTAAGTTTGCCCACTTGAAGGGTCTATAATTTAATAAGATTTTAATTTTAAAAGATAGACACAGAATATCAACCAAAAATCCAGGAAAAACACATGATACAAATGTTCAGTTGAGTTGCAGTTTAGGGAGTAAAAAAAGTATTTGATCCCCAAGCAAAACATGACTTAGTACTTGGTGGAGAAACCCTTGTTGGAAAGCACAGGAGGTAAGAGGTTTCTTGTAGTTTGTGACCAGGTTTGCTCACATCGAGGATTTTGCTCCACTCTTCCTTACAGATCTTCTCTAAATCCCTAAGGTTTTCTGGCAATCACTTGGCTAAATTTTCTATAAAATTAAAAAGGTATGGAGATTGGCTAGGCCACTCCATGACCTTATTGTGCTTCTTCTCGAGTCACTCCTTTGTTGCCTTAGCGTGATGTTTTGGGTCATTGTCATGCTGGAAGACCCATCAACGTCCCATCTTCAGTGTTCTGGCTGAGGGAAGAAAGTTCTCATCCAAGATTTTACAATACATGGCCCCGTCCATTGGCCCCTCAATGCAGCAAAGACGGCCTGTACCTTTAGCAGGGTCATAGTCAGCATTTTTCTTCCTCCAAACACGGCGACTCGAGTTAATGCCAGAGAGTTAAATTTTGGTCTCATCTGACCACAGGACTTTCTCCCAATCCTTCTCTGGATTATTTAGATGTTTGCTGGCAAACTTCAGATGGGACTGTACATGTGCCTTCTTGAGGGTGGCTTTGCAGGCGCTGCAGAATTTTAATCCATGGCGGCATATTATGTTACCAACAGACCATTCACAAGCTCATCCCGTGTAGTTATGTGCCGATTCCTCACTTTTCTCATATTCAACCTTACCACATGAGGCTAAATCTTGCACGGAGCACCAGACTGAGGGCGATTGATGGTTATTTTGTATTTCTTCCATTTGTGAATAATTGCTCCAACAGCTGTCTCCTCCTTGCCAAGCTTCTTGCTGATGGTCTTTAAGCCCATTCTAGCCTTGTGTATGTCTACAATCTTGTCCAAGAAATTCTTTGACAGCTCTCAAGTCTTGTCCATGATGGTGGGTTTGAATGGAAGAAAAAATTCTGTGGACAGGCATCGTTTTTATACACATAAGTTCTGAGCACCTTCTTAGATTGACAAGACTAATGCTGTGTACCACATACTGTAGTCTGTTGGAGCCAGAACTAGCGTTGGTTGGTAGGGGACCAAATACTTATTTTATTCACTGAACTGCAACTCAATTTTTACCATTTGTAACGTGTTTTTTCTGGATTTTTGGTTGAGATTCTGTCTATCATTTTAACCCATGATAAAAAATTAGACCCCTAATTTCTTTGCAAGTAGGCAAACTTACAAAACCTGCAGGGGATCAAATTATTATTTCCCCCACTGTATCTGGTAAAATTAGATATGTAAATGTTGTGGGCATAACTGCCAATTACTCATACATAAATTGGCATAAGTGGGATTATAACAGTGCTAAATCATATCACAATATCAATGTTTTTCCCTCTCCCCCTTCTCAATCCTGGTTGCTATTAGACAGTTATAGGATGTAGATATAATTTCCCTTTGATCTGTATGTAATAAATAATTGGATGTGTTAAATATGGACATACCTAACAGCTTATACGAATTGTATATAAATGTCTGTTACTTGTAGCTATTCCTTGATTCTATGGTGTAGTGTATTTATGTTTTTGTTTTGATGCGCGGCTTTTGATTTTTATTGCCTTTTGGAACCTGCCGTCGTTGTCATCCCCTTATATGCATGTTGGAAGTACCGGTTTACTCCGCATGCGTTGTGTGTGAAGGGATGATGACTTTTCCAGCCTAGCGATGTGAGCATTATTAACATGACTATGTTCCCATCCCCGCATTGGGTTTTCATGCCCTTGAGCGTTTCGTTCCGCCGTATGGACACCCAAGGGCTTCACTTTCCTTGAAGCCCGAGTCGTGCTACCATGCACATGTTCAGTTTTACATCTTTATTGGCCCGCCCTTACATCTTCGCCCCACCCCTTGTGCTGTTTCAGGGCGTCATTCGCCCTCTGTAATTCCGCCCATCCACTCGGCGGCCAACATGCGTGATCATCGGACGTTCCTCCTTGACGTCATCACGATGCTTGTGTATGTCGCTCAGCATCTTGGGGTTTGTAGGCTCCAGGCGCATCTACCCTTTGACACATGCGCAGTGGTGCACCTTCTCTGTCCGCGCTCGTTCGGTGACGTCAGACGCCCGAACGAGCGGGGGGTTTAAAATGGCCAGCTTTCCAGCTCTTCTACCCAGCTGGAACACGGGGGCGATCTCACGTTACTGTGATACAGGTAATGCACTCCATTCTTGGGGTTTATTTATTTAAAGATTTTTTTCTTCCTATCAATCTTATTGAGTTCAGACTATATTTTTAAATGGTCTGTTCAATAGCAGGTGTTTGCAAATATTTCACTGTGCCTGGCATCTCGTACTCTAATTAATTTGAGGCATATGAATAATCAATTTAATTATATTCCTTGCTGATTATTGAAAGTTGTATTTATAATGGGATGCCAGCTATGGGTTACATTTGTTCCTTTTTATAGCCTATTTTTGCATAGTAAATCCCTATTTGCATCTTTATTATTTTCAGTGCTTGCTGACTTGTCAGATGGACTCACGGCCATCTTCTTGAGGCACATTTGTCATACAACTTGCTCGCCCCCTTTTTGCATACTATTCAATCATAAACACAGTAAGTGATGGTGAGCCCTAGGTCTTTCCTCTTTTTCCAGTTATTTTGTGTTAATTGATTTTATATTAGGAACTCAGCATTCATTAGGTTCTCTGTTCCTTATAGCTGGGTTCTGTTTTCGCCCCCTACGGCTGAATAATGCTCTCTGCATGACCCCAGTGCTGGGATTTTACATCCTCCGTGTGAAGCCCCACATGTAGGCTCTTCCTGCCTGGACTGAGTAAAGGTTGGTTCCTCTAGGCAACTCTGGCAGTGCACCTTTGTATAATATGTATGTATGCGGTGTTTAATCATTATTCTGTTTTTTCTTTTTTGATTTTTTGAAAGAGCTGGTTATACAAAGTTTAGTGGTCAGTGTATTCCCCTGAGGAAGCCAAAGATTGGCAAAATATATTGGGACATTACATCCTACCCGACAACCCTTGTACTACAATTGGGAAGACCAGCATTCCACAAGGCTGTTTCATGTCTGATGAAATAGTTTTTACTTCTCTATGTATTAGATGCTGTATATCAAATCTTCTTGAATTGATATTTTAATAAAAATATTAAAATGTAATGTACTTTGATATTGTGATATGATTTAGCACCGTTATAATCCCACATCATCTTTTCTCTATTATTATTTACCTGGGATGAGGTGCATATCCTATCTTTGAAACTATTCGGATCATTCTCTATACATCCAAGTTGGCATAAGTATTTATTTCCACTGGATGGTTTATGTGCTACAAGCTGGAATTCAAATTGATTCAAACTGCAATTTTATGTCACGAGATCTAAAAATGAATGCACCAGATTCTGGAAGTATAAACGGTCATGTTGTGTCAGCTAGGATCATCTGTCTGGCAAAGAGCAAATTCAAACCTATATGTTTTAGTTCAGGTGCAAAAAAAAAAAAAAACAAACACAATACTGGTTGAATTTTTACAGTGCCAACATGTAAAAGAAGTCCAAACTACGCCGCACATAAAATGTTGAGAACAGGCAAACGTAAATGAAAAAGTTTTGCATAAACTCATTCAACTGGACCCCATCTGAATTATAAGATGTTTTGCTACTTTTATCAATCTAAGCTAAGGCAGCTATCTGGAAGAGTAGCAAATGCAAAAAAGTCCAGTTCCACATGAACTACGACTACATTACATACAGTCATGGGCAAAAATATTGGCACCCCTGAATTTGTCAGATAATGCACCACTTCGCCCAGAAAGTTACAATTACAATTTAGGCAGTCTGTTTTTTTTTTTGTCATACTAATATAAACAAAAGTAAGATGGATTAACAAAAACCCAAATTTGACACATTCCATGCAAAACTTTAAAAATTTAATGGACAAAATTATTGAAATCAAATTCAAATCTTAGATGAATTTTTCGCTTTAGTCTACATCCGGGAGATTAGCTACAGTGCAATTGGGTGTAAACTTCTTGACAATGTTGCACAAAGTGCGACACAAGAACATTAAAATCTTTGGCGATGTGGAGATGGACTTGTAACCAACCTTGAGAGATTGTCCATGCTTTTCCACAATTTTTGTTCTCAAATCCTCAGACAATTCTTTGCTACTATTTCTGTTCTCCATGCTTCATGTGGCACACAAAACAGAAAGGCTGAGTCCATTTTCACAATTTTAACTGGTTGCCGGTGTGATTTCTATATTGTCAGGACCTGTTAATTGAAGCTCAGCGAAGATGGCCCCCCTACAATCCACACAAATAAAAACTCAAGTGTGTTTCTTTAGTGCTACATTTGTGCCGTTTTGTGGCGTAAAAATTTACATTTGTGCTGCTTTTATTTTTAGGATATTAGCAATTGTTTTTTCCAGACTATGAAATCACCTAGCCCCCCTACAACAGCCAAATGAAACGAAACGAAACTGGTCTCGTTGGTTAGTGTTACGTTTGTGCTATTTTGTGCTGCTAAAATTTCCGTTCTCTCAATATCGTTTTTGCGTTAATGATTTATTAAAGGTCACCAAAGGTCATTCAGCCCCCCTACAATGGCCAAATTACACGAAAAACAATAAAAGATGGAATGTAAATTTTAACAACACAAAACAGCACAAACGTAGAACTAACCAACGAGACCAGTTTTGTGCCATTTGGCTGTTGTAGGGGGGCTAGTTGATGTCAGTGTCTGGAAAAAAACAATTGCTAATATCTTAAAAATAAAAGCAGCACAAACGTAAATTTTTACGGCACAAAAAAGCACAAACGTAGCACTAAAGAAACACACTTGAGTTTTAATTTGTGCCGATTGTAGGGGGGCCAGCTTTGCGGAGCTGTTAATTGATAAAGGCAAGTTTTATTACAAATTACTGGAGCATCCCAAACTTGGAATGTAATTATTTCTTCCAATTTTGAGAAGGTGCCAAGTCCAACCTCCACCACAAGTAAATTTTTGGAGTTGTGCGGAATTTTGATGTCAGATTTGGCTTTTTGTTTCTCCACTTTGAGTCATACCAATACAAACATGAGAATGACTAAACATTTGTAATTACACAAATTTTCTGGGTGAAGCGGTGCATTATCTGACAAATGCAGGGGTGCCAATATTTTTGGCCATGACTGTATAGTGGGTACGGAAAGTATTCAGACCCCCTTAAATTTCACTCTGTTATATTGCAGCCATTTGCTAAAATCATTTAAGTTCATTTTTTTCCCTCAATGTACACACAGCACCCCATATTGACAGAAAAACACAGAATTGTTGAAATTTTTGCAGATTTATTAAAAAAGAAAAACTGAAATATGACATGGTCCTAAGTATTCAGACCCTTTGCTCGGTATTTAGTAGAAGCACCCTTTTGATCTAATACAGCCATGAGTCTTTTTGGGAAAGATGCAACAAGTTTTTCACACCTGAATTTGGGGATCCTCTACCATCCAACCTGACAGAACTGGAGAGGATCTGCAAGGAGGAATGGCAAACGTTTGTGCACAGCCATTTTTAGGTCTCTCCAGAGATGCTCAATTGGGTTTAAAATCGGGGCTCTGGCTGGACCATTCAAGAACAGTCACGGAGTTGTTGTGAAGCCACTCCTTTGTTATTTTAGCTGTGTGCTTAGGGTCATTGTCTTGTTGGAAGATAAACCTTCGGCCCAGTCTGAGGTCCTGAGCACTCTGAAGGTTTTCGTCCAGGATATCCCTGTACTTGGCCGCATTCATCTTTCCCTCGATTGCAACCAGTTGTCCTGTCCCTGCAGCTGAAAAACACCCCCACAGCATGATGCTGCCACCACCATGCTTCACTGTTGGGACTGTATTGGACAGGTGATGAGCAGTGCCTGGTTTTCTCCACACATACCGCTTAGAACTTTTTGGCCTTAATTCTATCCTGGTCTCATCAGAACAGAGAATCTAATTTCTCACCATCTTGGAGTTCTTCAGGTGTTTTTGAGCAAACTCCATGTGGACTTTCATGTGTCTTGCACTGAGGAGAGGCTTCCGTCGGGCCACTCTGCCATAAAGCCCCGACTGGTGGAGGGCTGCAGTGACGGTTGACTTTCTACAACTTCTCCCATCTCCCGACTGCATCTCTGGAGCTCAGCCACAGTGATCTTTGGGTTCTTCTTTACCTCTCTCACCAAGGCTCTTCTCCCCCGGTAGCTCAGTTTGGCTGGACGGCCAACTCTAGGAAGGGTTCTGGTCGTCCCAAACATCTTCCATGTAAGGATTATGGAGGCCACTGTGCTCTTAGGAACCATAAGTGCAGCAGAATTTTTGTTGTAACCTTGGCCAGATCTGTGCCTTGCCACAATTCTGTCTGAGCTCTTCAGGCAGTTCCTTTGACCTCATGATTCTCATTTGCTCTGACATGCACTGAGCTGTAAGGTCTTATATAGACAGGTGTGTGGGCTTTCCTAATCAAGTCCAATCAGTATAATCAAAAACACAGCTGGACTCAAATGAAGGTGTAGAACGATCTCAAGGATGATCAGAAGAAATTGACAGCACCTGAGTTAAATATATGAGTGTCACAGCAATGGGTCTGAATACTTAGGGACCATGAGATATTTCAGTTTTTCTTTTTTGATAAATCTGCAAAAATGTCAACAATTCTATGTTTCTGTCAATATGGGGTACTGTGTACATTGAGGGAAAAAAAATAAAAGAATAGGATTTTTGTACTCACCGTAAAATCCATTTCTCTGAGTTCATGGACGGACACAGCAGCATATTGACATATTGGTATTATCCTCCGGTTAGGAGATTGACAGGGCAGAACACAGCATGTTAAGTGTTAAAACACATCACAGTACCGCCCAAGGGGCGGTCCCCCTGACTACATCCCCTCTCCCTGCATCTTGCAGCTCAGTTAGTAAAAAAGCAGTACAAACATAAGGAGGGGCGGGTGCTGTGTCCGTCCATGTACTCAGAGAAATGGATTTTACGGTGAGTACAAAAATCCTATTTTCTCCTCTGTTCATGGACGGACACAGCAGCATCTTGACATATAGGACGTCCCCAAGCAGTGTCAAGAAAAACAGCAAACAAACTTCACCCCAAAACAACCAGAGCTCCTTAATGGAGTTGCAATCTTAAACAGCCGCCTGCAAAAACTTTGCGGCCGAAGCAGGCATCCGCAGACGCATGCTGGCCAACCTTGTAAAACTTAGTGAAAATGTGAATGGACGACCAGATCGCCACCTTACACACCTTTGAGACAGAGGCTCGATGTCGGAAGCCCAGGAAGCACCTATTGCCCTGGTCGAATGCGCCGTGACAGGAAAGGGAGGTGCTCGCCCTTTAAAGCGAAAGTAAACCCATTAATTTAACGGTTTCAAAAAGCAGTTACATTCCCGGCATGCCGGGAATGCCAACTGTCACATTGGTTGTGCTCTCAACCAAACTGTCAAACCATCCAATGGCTGGTGTCATAACTGATCACATGTGCAACATCATGGCAGTTGAAAATTAAACAGAGGCCAAGATGGCAACTTCCTTGCCTGAAAATGATAGTAGGGTTTACTGCCACTTTAAAGGGCATAAGCCTGAATTACAATCCGTCTGACCAAACAAAAAATAGTGGCCGACGAGACCGACAGGTCTTTCCTTGAACCAGTCACCGACATAATGAGTCTGACCTCCGAAAACAGAGTCGTAGTAGACAGATACACCCGCAGAGCTTGGACCAAGCCCAAGGAAAGCAACCACTTGGGGTGCGATGGTCGAGGACACAAAAATGAAGCACAACGTCCCCATTTGGATAAAAAGTCTGAAAAAAACCTTAGGAAGAAACAAAGGCTGCGCCTTATCCTTGTGAAGGAGTAAGTAGGAAGACTTGCCAGACAAGGCCGCCAACTCAGAAAACCTCTGGTAGAGGCAAAAGCCACCCGAAAAGCTACTTTTCAAGAAAGTGTCAACCGGGAAATCTCTAATGTTTTCAGATGGTGGTTACTGAAGCACCAAGGGTACCAGATACAATCCCACAAAGGCAGCAGTGATTGAACCGGAGGGTCCACATATCAAAACCCTAGGACAAACGTACTCAGTGAATGAGCCGCCAAGGGTCGCTGAAAGAAAAAAACAGCCAAGGCTGATATCTGCCCCTTAATGGAGCAAAAGCAAGTCATTTATCCACTCCACGCAGCAGGATCCTGGAAAACGAATATGTACGTGAACGTCACTCCATCTCCACCATAGAGATTTAGGCCCTCCATGTGCGATGGTAATATTCCTGAAAAGATGACTTTGGTGCCCTCAGCACGGTGGAAATCACTGAGACCGACAAGCCGCGGTCACAGTATCCGACAGTCAATAGCCAAGACGTGAAGTCCAGGGACTGTAAGCAGGAAGAAAAAGTATGATCTTGCACTAGAAGGTCCTCTCACATTGGCAGTCGCCAAGGAACATCCGCCACCAGTCTTCTAAGGCGGAGTACCAAGGACGCCGGAGCCAATCAGGAGCAAATTAGAATTCTCGGAATCCCCTCGGCCTCTACTCTACGAGAAGGCGAGGAAGAGTATTTACAGGAGGAAGGCCCAACGTGGCCGATACTGTCCCCACGATCTTTGGACCCGGCCACAAACCTCAAAACTTCAGATTGAGTCAAGAAGCCAAGAGATCCAGATTCCCGTCTCCGGAAAGGAGTCGAAACCCATCCAGTGTAGCGACCATAGACCATGGTCCAGCATCAGACGACTCAGGGAGTCCGCCTGCCAGGGTCCTACACCCAGACTGTATGCAGGCGATAGAGCCAGCACATTCCGCTCTGCCCACCGCAGGATGTGAGCGACAGCATGCTGCAGTCGAGCGAATTGTTCCTCCTCGGTGGGTGACAGATGCCACCGCCGTGGCGTTGTCCAACCGGATCCCGACTGAACGTTCCCGCAGCCTCAAGACCATGTGGAGGGGCACCGCCTGATCGCCCAAAGGCGATCAGCAGGCGGGATTCTACCTGCGTCCAGCGACTCCGTGTCGACTGTATGTCCAAACTCCCTCCCAACCGGTCAGGCTGGCGTCAGTCGTGATTACCGTCCAGTGAAAAGGAAACGACTTCCCGGACAGAAGGGCCGGAGGCCTCAGCCACCGGATCAGGGATTCCCAACTAGCCGGCTCACCCGGATTTGACAATCCAGGGACAATGGAGATGTGTCCGATGTTGACAGGAATCTCCGTTTGCAAGACTCGAGTGTGGAATTTAAAAACACACTGTACCACCTAGGTGGCCACCATGAAACCCAGGACTCGCATGCAAAAGTGCAGTGACCAGCCTGAAGATTCTGCAACTTGCAAAGGGAGAAAAAACACTCTCGCCGCCGAGGAGTCTAGAATCGAGCCCAGGTATTCCAGGCGTTGAGTCGGCACCAACACAGACTTCTGGAGGTTCAGTACCCAACCAAACTCTCGAAGAGTCTGACTGGTGATCTCCACATCCCCCCTAATGTCTGAGGCGGAAGCTGCTCTCAGATGGAGACTGACCAAATAGCCTCTGATTATGATCCCTTGCTGCCTCAGCAAGGCCAGGATTGGGGCGAGCACCTTGGAAAAGACTCCTGGTGCCGACGCCAAGCCAAAAAGGGAGAGCTACCATTTTGTAGTGCTCATCTCATCCTGCAAACCGCAGAAACCTCTGAATGTATTACGCATATGGGGACTGCAATAAATGCGTCCTTGAAGTCCAAGGATGGTAGAAATAACCCCCGGATGGAGTGCAGCGACCACAGAGTGAAAAGCTGCCATCCTGAGCCCTTGAGCTTTCACAAAGCTGGTGAGGGTCATGAGATCCAGGACCGGACCCTCCCTTCTTTGGGACTACAACCAGATCGGAGTAGAATCCTTGAAACCTATTCGGCCCTGGCGCCATCACCCTGTGCATCAGCAGGTCCTGCACTGCCCCAAACAAGGCGGCCCGGGCGAGGCGAAAGGAGACGAAGTAGGAAGGGCCACCGAGCCGCAAACTCTCGAGGGCGACCCCCTTAACCCATAGCTGGGCAGGGGCAAAAAATCTCCGTGTCGCAGCAGATTTACTCGCAGGCATGTTTTGCTACGAGAAACAAGGATACTTATTAGTCCCTTAGCGGGCACCCCGTCGGCCTGGGAACACTGACCTGCGCTTGTGAGCGGGGAAAAAAAGGAGGGCCCTGGCCTATGGCGTGGCTCCTTACCTTCTTTGAATTGTGGGAGCACCGTGCTCTCACCCCGAGC
Source organism: Rana muscosa (assembly GCA_029206835.1). Lineage (NCBI taxonomy): Eukaryota > Metazoa > Chordata > Amphibia > Anura > Ranidae > Rana > Rana muscosa. Next base: position 72,794,141 of record CM055117.1, read on the forward strand.
AAATCCGCCAGAACCTTCTAGGACGTCTGGTCCGCAGACCAGCCTTTCAGTCAAATCATGCGGCGTAGCCCCACCACAGATACTGATGTACTGGACAGCCAGGGAGCTGTATCTAAAGCCGCAATGCAGACATACTTAATGCCATGCACCAACTGGTCCGCTATCATGCAGACCGGGGAAGCCTGTCGCTAACCAAAACACGGTGCAGCAAATCTTTGCCCATTAAGGAAGCATCAGTGACCCCAGGGTCGCGACCACCCTGAACAAGGACCAGGGCTTAAACAGGGGTCCCGTCCATCGGATTCATGGAATACCCAGGATTCCCCATCGGCGGATATGTCCTTTAACAGGAAACATTCAAGGGACAAACAGCCATGCGATTTTTCAGAACGCTGCGGCCATTCCCAGTCTAAGTAAGTAAACTCATCCCCTAATCTATGTAGAAAAACCTCCCAGCGGTGCGGGCCGACCTGTGGGACCCAGAAGGGGCCGACACCTTAAGAGATGTCTTCGCCATAACCACCATTGTATTGGGGAACCTGCACGCGGATGATAATTGCTCCAACAAGCGCCTTTTTAGCTTTGACACGGAAGCGAGAACGCCGTTGCGCACAGTCCGAAAGGTCCTGGTTTGCATCCTCTGACAGGTCAGAACAGTGGACATCTGCCACAGCAAGGCCCGGGTCTGAATCAGAACCCTTCCGACGGTGACGGTGGGGGGGGGGGGTTTACCCCCCTTGCCCCTGCACACCACTTCCACCCTGGTATAAAAGACTCCAGGACCACCGACAAGGCGTCCATAAGCACCCCAGGTACAGGGCACCGGTTGCCACCACGGGGATGTCAGGGAAGGAAACGCCAGTTTCTGACGCCATGCAACCAACATCCATAGGGACCAAGGCAAGGTACAAAAAGTCCACCCACCTAGCTGCTCAGACCGAGGGACCCCCCCCAGGTGACTCACTGCTCTGATGCAGGTGCTTTCAGCCCCACCGTCCACTCTCCGCCTATGCCTCCTATCAGGCAGGGATGCAGTGTACTCCTGTGCCTGAGGTGTTCCGCGCTGATCGTGCCATTCAGAAGGGACGTTTACACAGCTAGAGGCAAAAACCGAGCCGGGACTACAAAAAATGGCCGCCGATCGCCCCTGTATAAAAAGCGCGCGGACTACAAGAAAATGGCCGCCGCTTCCCAACCTTAAATACAAGCGCGGCCACCAGAAAATGGCGCCGCCAAAACTGCTGCCGAGCGTCTGATGGAAGAAGAGAACACGCTGGGCCTCAGCGTGGAGGCCCCCCATGGCGATGGACATCACCCCCCATGGAGAGCGGACCCTGGGCCCCCCGCACAGCCCCCAACCAGGACACAGAGCCCCCCCAGAGGACCCCTGTCAGTACAGCAGGCTCAGCCCCACAGAGCATGGGAAGGAGGGAGAGGACAGGGAGAGAGGAAAGGAAGGGTGGAACCCTCTATCGACCTCCCCCGGAACGCCCAGCCGTACCACCCTGCCAGAGCAGGGGGACTGCTACTTACCCGTCCTGCGAGGACCAGCTGAAGACATTCTAGACAGACCCAACGTCCGCGCGTTTATGGCATGGCTGTCGGCCTGGCACACTGACACGGACATAAAACCCGGTGACGTGCCCCGGAGCATATAGCTCACCGGCCACCCCTGGAGCAACGGGGCATTTCATGGATGACCCAGCGCGTAGCTAAAAGGTCAGCAAACGCTCGATGGCCAAACTGGGGGGACTAAAAGGATCGGGGATCCAGCCTGTCACCCAGTCGGCAGTTGATAGTAGATCTCAGGATCAAAAAAGTAGAAAAAAATCCCCAGGCCACATGGGCCCACAGGGAGCCATATCATCCTATGCTAGGCAGAAAAAATTGAGCTGCAAGATGCAGGGAGAAAGGATGTACCCAGGGGGACCGCCCCCTGGGCGGTACTGTACCGTGTGATGTGTTTTAACACTTAACATGCTGTTTTCTGCCTAGTCAATCTCCTAACAGGACGATACTACCCATATGTCAAGATGCTGCTGTGTCCGTCCATGAACGGAAGAGAAAATGAACTTAAATGATTTTAGAAAATGGCTGCAATATAACAGAGTGAAAAATTTAAGGGGTCTGAATACTTTCCGTACCCATTGTATTTAGGGCTCATTTATACAATCCCCAAAAAGTTGGGACGCTGTGTTAAATATTCATAAAAACAAAATGCAATGATTTGCGAATCTTATAACCCCATATTTTTTTCACAATAGAAGGTAGAATGCTTAAGATGTCTTTAGGAAAAGTCTTGCATATTTGAGCTGGACAGTGCTAAACCGCATACTGCATCTATGGACAACAGTATGGCTTTGTAGCAAAAGAGTCTGGGTGCTTAACTAGACTGCCTGCAGTCCAGACCTTTCACCAACTGAAAAAAACTTGGCGTATATAGAAACGGAAACTACAAAGGAAAACCAAGACTGCTGAGCAGTTAGAATCCTGTGTCAGGCAAGAAAGAGACAACATCCGCTCCCAAAACTCCAACTGGTCTCAGTTGCCAGATGTTTGCATAGTGTTAAAAAGGTAAATATGGCTCTGTGCCAACTTCGGGACGTATTGCTGCCATGGATTTCAAACGTACCTCACTTTTTTTCCTAAAAATGTAAAAAAAAAAAAACTTCAGATTAAACATTTGACTCGTTTTCTATTGTGAATAAAATATGGGTGTACGATATTTGCAAATCACTTTATTCTGTTTTGTGTAAAATTGCTGCATGCCCAATTGTCCATTGTGGTGCATTGGCTACCCATTCAAAATAAATATGCTCTCATTAATGCAACACACAAACAATGCACCAGAATGTAAACATGTGGGCCCTTAAGGTAAACGTATGTATAGTTACACACATTTTAATTCCAAGTAGTAGCACAACTAAAAAGTAGAAAATTTTAAAGGTGGGAAACACTTAGGCTACATTCACACTGGCATTTATGGCTAGTGCAAATGGTAGTGGTAGTTCCTGTGTGCGTCCAGCAGTGATCACCGCAGGTAAATCGCTGGCTGAGCAGAGAGCTGCGAATAGGTGCAGCCACCAGTGACCCGCCATCATAGTGAACAGGGCCATTGGCCAGAGCAGAATCTCTGATTTTTGCAGTCGCACCAGCCAGTGTGAATGTAGCCTTAAGGCTACCCATACAACCTCTTCAAGCTCGATAACATTATCTGACTGTGCTTTGCTGATAACCTCTCTGCATACAGATCGCTCTCCTCAGACTGTGTGAAAACATTACAATCTAGCGGTGGCTTATTCTGTTAAATGGTTGCAACTCGACAGTTGAATCAAAAAATCTGGAACTTACATTCATTATAGGTTTGCTTTCGAGGCAGAGCAGCATATTCCAGGGAGCAAACGGAACCAAAAAGCGTTGCTTGTGCCTGTCTAAATCCCATGCTATTGACTGTGGAAACAGACTCAAAAAAAGTAGACACTAGCTGTTATCTTTAAAAAAAAAATAAAAAAAAAATTATCAAACCTGAATAAGTGGAGCATATAAATACCTAAGCAGAGATTACTTTCAGTGCACGGCATCTGTCAAAACTACCAGCAGATCCAGAGATTTGGCTAGCCAATAGAAGATGGGATGGGAAAAGCCTCAGAGTCACACAAGGGTAAAATACAGTGGATATAAGAAGTCTACACACCTGTTAAAATATCAGGTTTCTGTGATGTAGAAAAAAAAAAAATCAATAATTTCAACTTTTTCCACCATTTAACCACTATAAACTGTACAACTGAACAAACTGAAATCATTTAGGAGGAAAAAGGTAAAAATAAAACAAAATATGGTTGTATAAGTGTGCACACCCTTAAACTAATACTTTGTTGAAGCACCTTTTGATTTTATTCCAGCACTCAGTCTTTTTGGGTACGAGTCCATCAGCATGGCACCTCTTGACTTAATATTTACCAGCTCTTTGCAAAAACACTCCAAATCTGTCAGATCGCGAGGGCATCTCCCGTGGACAGCCCTCTTCAGATCACCCCACAGATTTTCAATGGGATTCAGGTCTAAGCTCTGGCTAGGCCATTCCAAAACTTTAATCTTCTGGTGAAGCCATTCCTTTGTTGATTTGAATGTATGCTTTAGGTCATTGTCATGCTGAGACGTTCCCTCTTCATGTTCAGCTTTCGAGCGGAAGCCTGAAGGTTTTGTGCCAATATTGACTGTTATTTGGCACTGTTCATAATTCCCTCTACCTTGACTAAGGCCCCTGTTCCAGCTTAATAAAAACAGTCCCAAAGCATGATGCTGCCACCACCATGCTTTACTGTGGGCATGGTATTCTTTTGGTGATGTGTGCAGTTTTGTTTTTCCACCAAACATATCTTTTGGAATTATGGCCAAAAAGTTCAACCTTGGTTTCATCAAACCAGAACACATTTTCCCACATGCTTTTGGGAGACTTCAGATGTATGTTTGCAAAATTTAGCCGGGCTTGTTTTTTCCCCCCCATCTTGCAACTCTACCCCATAGCCCAGACATATGAAGAATACGGAGATTGTTGTCACATGTACCACACAGCCAGTACTTGCCAAATATTCCTACAACTCCTTTAATGTTGCTGTAGGCCTCTTGGCAGCCTTCCTGACCAGTTTTCTTCTGGTCTTTTCATCAATTTTGGAGGGACGTCCAGCTCTTGGTAACGTCACTGTTGTGCCATATTTTCTCACTTTGATGAGGACGGTCTTTACTGTGTTCCATGGTATATCTTATGCCTTGGAAATTCTTTTGTACCCCTTCTCCTCACTGAACCCCTTTAACAATGAGATCCCTCTGATGCTTTGGAAGCTCTCTGCAGACCATGGCTTTTGCTGTAGGTTGCGATTAAGAAAATGTCAGAAAAGACCTACAAGAAAATCTGAACCATTTGGGGTTAATCAGAGGCACTTTAAAAATGATGGTAGGTGTGTACTGATTCCTATTTAACATGAGTTTGAATGTGATTGCTTAATTCTGAACACCGCTACATCCCCAGTTATAAGAGGGTGTGCACACTTATGCAACCACATTTTAGTCTTAACCACTTGCCGCCCGCCCCATAGCGGATTGACGTCGGCAAAAGTGGTTGCAAAATCCTGACAGGACGTCATATGACGTCCTCAGGATTTTGAGCCGCTGCGCGCCCCCGGGGGGCGATCGTTGCTGCGGGGTGTCAGTCTGACACCCCGCAACTCCGATCTAGGTAAAGAGTCTCCAACGGAGACTCTTTACCACGTGATCAGCCGTGTCCAATCACGGCTGATCACAGTGTAAACAGGAAAAGCCGGTCATCGGCTTTTCCTCACTCGCGTCTGTCAGACGTGAGTAGAGGAGAGCCGATCAGCTGCTCCTCTGACAGGGGGGGGGGGTTTGTGCTGCTCGATTATCAGCACAGCCCCCCCGAGGATGCCCCCACTGGACCACCAGGGATGCCAGCACCAGGTATGCCACCCTAGACCACCAGGGACGCCAGTTAGTACCCCCTAATGGATGCCAATCAGTGCCCACAATGGATGCCAATCAGTGCCCACAATGGACATCACTGATTGGCAGGCATTTTTGTTTGGCACTGATTGGCATCCATTACAGTACATCAGTGCCACCTATCAGTGCCCATTCGTGCCGCCTATCAGTGCCCATATGTGCCGCCTATCCGCGCCCATACGTGCCGCCTATCCGCGCCCATCCGTGCCGCCTATCCGTTCCACCTATCAGTGCCGCATATTAGTGCCCATCAATGCCACCTCATCGGTGCCCGTCAGTGCAGCCCCATCAATGAAGGAGAAAACTTACTTATTTAAAAAGTTTTGTAACAAACAAAAAAAACACTTTTTTTTTTCAAAATGTTTGGTCTATTTTTTTTTTTTTTAGCAGAAAATAAAAATCCCAGAGGTAATCAAATACCACCAAAAGAAAGCTCTATTTGTGAGGAAAAAATGATAAAAATTTCGTTTGGGTACAGTGTAGCATGACCGCGCAATTGTCATTCAAAGTGCAACAGAAAATTGGTCTGGGCAGGAAGGTGTTTAAGTGCCCGGTATTGAAGTGGTTAATTTTTACTTCAATCCTTAAAGATTTCATTTGTTTTTTCAATTGAGTTGTACAGTTTATGGGTCACATTAAAAGGTGGAAAAAGTTCAGAAATTATTTGTCTTTTTTTAACATCACAGAGACCTGACATTTTAACAGGGGTGTGTAGACTTTTTATATTATTTTTGGATCTACTAATCACTTTGTACCCTCTGCTTGTACATCAGATGCTCAGGCTGAGCTGCCCAGGTATGAGGCAGGTTCATGTATTGGTTACTTGGCCCAAAACACAAAGACTTTGTGCAGATGAGAAAAGGAGTTTGGATTCATGACTTTAAAATTGTAACTAAAATAGTTCTATACCTCAACTTCTTAAGTTGCTAGAGTACTGTATACTAAACAACTGCCTTTTTTTAAATTCCAGAGGTATACAGTAATGCACTGCCACTGTGTAACACAGCAGAGCAGGAAGCAGAGCTTCGCTTTCTAATGAGCATCAAATATTAGAAACTATACACGGATGAAAAACACAGAAAAGGGAAAGTAGGATGGGGAACTCTCATATTCCAAGAACTAATGCAAAACAAACCTTAAAGGGTAATTACACTTTCAGAGCAGACCCTTTAATTGTAATTTTTCCTACAGGTTGCAAAAACAAACTAAGGCAGCCCTTAGACGGTGCGAATATATTTTCTGCAACCATGGGTTGATTACCGCTAGTGGTTATAGCAGCTACTTGCGATAACCAGAAGAAAATCCGGCAAGCTGGTTGTACCCAAGTTAATTGATCGATCAACTTGGTACATTTAGCCTGCCCATTATGGTTTGAATCTCGGCCGATTCCTACTGAACTAGTTGAGATTCAAACCGTGTATGGCCGGATTAAGTATCCCAATTAAAGGGATAACTATTTTCCTCCACATAGCCTGCAGCCTCCAGATTTTTAGTTCATTGTGTTGCTGCAAAAGCAACAATGAGCTCACGGGAGACAGCATACTATTTCAGCCCAATGCACAGACCCTTTTCCATCTCCAAAAGCTCCTTTTCGTTGGCAGCCAGCGTTAGCGTCTTCAATGGTACAAACAAAAGCCAGGAGGCTGCAGCTCCAGTTGGGTGGAAACAGCGATCTCTTCAAGTAAAGAAACATTCATTATTTTGCGCAAAGAACAGAGACAATAATAGCTGACAGATGTGTACTGAAAGGGCGGTTAACCAGAAACATTAAATCAGACCGAATCTAAGGTCCAACTTATTTCTAACTTATGACGTGTCATGTTCCATAACAGTCATATCATATATGTTGCCAACAAGAACAGAAATCGGAAATTGTCATATACAAAAATGACCCCCCTCACCCCAATTGTGTTCTCTGGTAAAGAAGGAGTCTGGTAAATACAAAAATTAAATACTTGGACTATTTCTTTATTATTAATGAAAATTACATTTCCAAGAAAGAAACAAAAAAAAAAATCAAACATTTACAAGTAGGTGTTCTTTGCTGTGTGACAATTTTTTCCCTACTATTATCATCATCATCATCCTATTACTGAATATACCGATGTTGGCTTAGGTTGACTTTTTGTTGGATATAAACAATCTACAAGTTGCAAGTTTAGTCACGGACATCCAAATCAAAAAAGGTGGCTTTCTTTTGAAGTATACAAATCTACATAAACCAGTTACCCTAACAAAATAACCATGAACAACCAATCAGGAGGCCCAAACCCAATGAGTACGTCGTTAATTCTTGTCCTTTTAAAAAGCTGTTTGCTAGGAAAACAAAACTTTAGACAACCAGAGTCAACATGAGTATTAAAATATTAACTTTTTTTGGGGAGAAATAACCCTCCAAAACATGGAGAAAACTAAATGGAAAAAGCTGAAAAAAAAAATAACACGAAAACTTGCAGTTGCAGCTGTTAAAGGTTGTATGTAGACACAGGAAAAAAACAAATATAGGGCAAAATTTGTTTACTCGATACAAGACTTCACAAAAGAAAGATCACATCCAAGTAAAAATAGGACAATTTTCTTGCGGAATTTGAAAAGCACACTCAGAATCAGCCCATTATTCAACTATTTTTTTTTTTTTTTTACATTATAACATAACAACATGTATGTACAGCTGTGTCAGACTTTAAACTGCATCAATTTACAATAGAAACATATTTACAGGCAGCTGGAACTGCCACGCTACCAGAAGTTTCCATAGTGCAAGGCACTGCAATTTCTCTGGCAGTGGAGGGATTACACAAAAACAATATCATCTAAAATGCCTTAAAAACAGCTTTTGCGTTTTTTGTTACGTTGTAAAGATGTTACCTGTATGTCAGAAACTGTACAGAAAGCATATACTTTTGATTCTTGAAGAATCCTTACTTAAGCAAAGGCCATCTCAATCCTAGCAATGCAGGACTATCTTGACAGGACAAAGCAGAGGGTTAATAACTTTATACATTTGTGCAGTGCTAAGTCAAAGCAATTGTACAATTCGCTGGAGACCTCTACAGTGTATGGCAGCCTTTCTCAACCAGGGTTCCGTGGTACCCTAGGGGTTCCCTCCAGGAGGTTGCTAGTGGTCCCTTGAGCAAGAACTAAATTATGACGCTCAGGTGGTATGCAACCAGCAACACAAATGACCCTTTTTACACATTTGTAAGGTGAACATTTCTTTCACTGACCATCAGTTGAGGAGAATCCTCCCACTGACCACAAATGTAAGGAGCATTCATACTACTGGCCAATAATGTGGCCCCTTTTAAATCATCACCTTTGCAAAGTGGTCCTTCCTCTACTGACCACAAATCTAGGGAGCCCCTTTGCTACTGACCACCAAATAAATTTTGCCGACCAACAATGCAAGGAGGCACTAATCCATGGACCACCAATGTAAGGGGGAAAATAAGGTTTTATTCCATTATTTTTATTGAAATTTTTTATTTCTACAGATGAGCCAATAAAACTTTAATTTGAAAAGTTCCTCCATGTCAAAAAGGTTGAGAAAGGCTGGTTCAAGGAATAAGGGGACTGTATTTGTTAGCAGTATATCGTATAGCTTGATTTTAATACACAATTGGAAAGTTGATTATCGAAACAATCTAAGATTACCAAGTGACACTGTCCAACTGAGGATTCTGCGTGCTCCTTGCATTAAAATTGCTTAATCATTTAGAGTGTCAGAATTTGACTGCCTTTAAATAAAAAGGTAATGTGGATGTGTGAAAACTATACTAAACAAAAAATTAGATATCAGCATTTAAACAGGCCATGGAACCCTTCACTATAGCGTCCTGAATCTGAAGTATCTTTACCCCCTATGGTTGGACAGTTTCCTCCAGAAAACCGAATAATTAGGTAGAAGATGACTTGATTCTAACATCAATTATTTTCCCTCTTTTTCATGGCAATTAGGTTAACTATTCCCTTACTTTGAAACACTTTTTCATGATTCTTCAGGTGAACATTAGAGGTATTCTGTAGATCTTCAATTTAAAACAAGAAACGAGTACTTGTGGTCTCCTCCACTTTAAAGTTATTCTGCAGTTCTGAATAACTTTTTTTCACGCAATTCGAGGGGGGGTTGGGGGAGAGCCAATTAGAACATTTTTTTTTTCCCCCCCAGAAGGAGGCAAAACATTGTTTAAGCTGTCCTAGTAACACACGGACTTTTTTTCTTCAAATTATAACCTTTAAGATCTTCCAATAACGAATTTAGACAAATTTTTTTCCACTCAACTTTAAACTGTGCAACCATCAGCAATATTTTGTGAAAATCAATATTGCTACAAAGTTTGACACTTGAGAAAGGTGACAAGACACTGCCGTCTGACATCAGAGCATTATATAAAGCAGGACTTGCGAAACAGTTTTTAGCAGACAACATGCACAGTAGAAAAAAAAATAGTCTTTCAAAAAAATCACATTACTTTAAGCTAGAGAGCTGGCGACCATTGGTGTATCTTAAAACATCTTTGTTGTAAAAAAGGTTTTTTTAACTGATAGTGCATATTAACATACAGCACGATTTAACCATAGGGCCTGAAGAAAGAATTACAAAAGACCCCTGAAAGGGTCCCAGACACTATGGAATTTAATGGAGCTGCGTACACTGGAGGCATTGGCACCAATTTTATTCAATTTCAAATGGTGTCCATAAAGTATGTTTGAAAACTGAAACTCAACTAGAAACAGAAAATTTATTTTTAAAAATGCAGACATGGCTATATACATATAAAGCAAAATAGCTGTCTTTTTAATTAAACGCAAAATATAAAATGACAGCACTTTCTAAATTTTAGAGCAAAATCTATACACTATTAGGAGGAACTCATTTGTTGATCCATGCAAAGCATGAACCTGAACTATTCCATGTACAGGATTATATTCACTCTGGGCATAGGCACACAAGCATCTGGTGACATAGCAGGTGCCAAAAAAAGGTCAAACCCCATTTATTCTGATTAAAACGGCAGTTATGTTATATTGCGCTTCTATTTAAAGTATTAAAGTCATTATGCCTTTGTTCTGTCTTTTTGGGTATTCAGGGCCACAACAGGTTTACTTGAAGAGCTGTGAAACAAACTTAAAACTTTGCACAGAAAAGAGAAAAAATAAAAATAAAAAAATATTTATATGTCCATTGTTTGTAGAACCATACAGTTTCTGCACATCTGGGGCCTGGTTTTCTCTGCTTTTGATGTAGCCGTTAGGAATCAGTCCTTAGTATTCTTTAATGACCAGTTTGCAACCAATCACAACTTACGATCTGGAAGCATTATGTCCATGTGAGGCCATTAAAGAAGGGAGGGTCTCAGCCCATCAGTACGTTGGTTTGGCAACAGGTATATAAGTGTGGTTAATCCACCTTCCTCAAACAATTCTAGAACTGTAAAACAAGAAAACGCCATATAGCAAAGCTGGATTTATAAATGTATGAACGACAAATAAAATGAAGAAAAATAAAACACTAGGGAGGCATTTAATTTCAAGTGCACCTTAGGCTCAGTGATTGTAGAATTTGCCAAAATTCAAGAAAAGCTGGATGCTTACTCTGCACCAGATTTACAGGCTGTTCCATTAGATTACACATCACAAAGTCCAATTTCTTTGCACTGCTCTATAACTTAGTCACTCATTCAGCTGCTCTTACAACATTGATGATCTCCATACATAGGAATGTATGTGAAAAACTGGTTTATTTGTCACAAGTAAAGAAAACTCATTCAGATCTCAGTTAGAACTACAAAGCCATGTACACACAAGGTTTTATTTTAAATGCAGACAATTATTGATGTTACGTACAATTTTATATGGCAAGTTGTATCACTAAAATTCACAAAGCTCTGCATTTTAGATTTAAATTTGCCAATCCCTCAGAAAAAAAAATTAACAGGCAACTTTTACAATGCATAATACATTTATTCACAGAAGGGCAAGTTTTTTTTTTTTTTTAATCAGTGTGACAAATGCAGTCTACAGGCTCTTATACCAGCAAGGAGATCCAGCACACCAGTAACCTCCAAATACCTAGAATAATGGTTTGTATACCTTACTGAGAAAACTTCTGCACACATACTACATTCCATCTAGTACAAAACTCCCCAGTGTACTCAGGAATTGGGTTATGAGAAACTGGAAGTGATTTGTCTCCATGTGGAGATTTTCGATCAACACATTTACCATACTATGTCCAATGTGGTCTCCATTGCTGCTATTTGGCAAAGGCAAAATATGCAGCAGGAGATAATGATGGGATGGGATGGCCAGACGGGGTCTTAAAGTGGGCCACATTTAAAAGCTTCAACTATACTCCATTGTCAACCACAAGGTTTAGTGTATCTATGGGAATGTTTGACCATTCTTCCAGGAGCACATTTGTGAGGTCAGGCACTGATGTGGATGAGAAGGCCTGGCTCACAGTCTCCATTCTAATTCATCCCAAAGGTGTTCTATCAGGTTAAAGTCAGGATTCTGTGTGGGCCAGTCAAGTTCCTCTGCCCCAAACTGGCTCATCCACACTATATTGCCAAAAGAATTAGGCTACCCCTCCAAATAATTTGGTGGGGGGGGGGGTTATGGTGTGGGGTTATTTTAGGGGTTAGGCTTGGCCTCATAATTCCAGTGAAGGGAACTCCTTAAGGTGTCAGCATACCAAGACATTTTGGACAATTTCATGCTCCCAACTTTGTGGGAACAGTTTGGGGATGTCCCCTTCCTGTTACAACGTGACTGCGTACCAGTGCACAAAGCAAGGTCCATAAAGACATGGATGAGCGAGTTTGGGGTGGAGGAACTTGACTGGTCTGCACAAAGTCCTGACCTCAACCAATAGAAAACACCTTTGGGGTGAATTCAAGCAGAGAATGCGAGCCAGGCCTTTACGTCCAACATTAGTGCCTGACCTCACAAATGGAAGAATGGTCAAACATTCCCATAGACACACTCCTAAACCTTGTGGACAGCCTTCCTTGAAGAGTTGAAGCTGTTATAGCAGCAAAGGGTGGGCCAACTCAATATTGAACCCTACGGACTAAGACTGGGATGCCATTAAATGTCATGCGTGTGTAAAGGCAGGTGTCCCAATACTTTTGGCAATATAGTGTAGGTTAGCAGTTTTACTGGGGTGGGTGTAAAACAGTAACTAGGGATCTAAAATTTACCTTTCCTGAGGAAACGCTGCTTAAAGTGGCTGTAAACCCTTACATATACCCAGTTAAGTGACTGGCCTCAGGTAATACAAGGAGATGAATCAAATCCTCCTACATAAAAGTTGTACCGGTTTTCTTCTCTAAGGCAGAAAGAAATGTTTCTGGACAGCCGCACTCTGAACAATGGTTGGCTTTTATTGAATAAGAAAGAGCACTACAGGTCACAGCAAACAAAGGAACTCTGGCACTTGACGCGTTTCGCACTAAATCTAGTCCAAGTACAAGATTTAGTGCGAAACGCGTCGGCTGCCAGATTTCCTTTGTTTCCTGTGACCTGTAGTGCTGTTTCTTATTCAATAAAGGCAACCATTGTTCAGAGTGCGGCTGTCTAGAAACATTTCTTGTTCCTGCCTTAGAGAAGAAAACCGGTACAACTTGTTCCTGCCTTGCTGATTGCATTGCCTGCACCTGTGATATCTGCATGGTGGATTTTCATCAAGGTTCCCACCTAGAGCGGCCACATCCTTGCTCCCGGTTTTCTTCTCTACTGCCATTCAAAGTCAAGAATTTATACAGCTTGTCTAGCTGTGAGAAAAATGGGGGCGGAGAGCTTAAGTTACACTCTGCAGAGCTCAGTAAGGAGAGCTCTAAAAACCAATTGGAAGGAAAGGTTTACACCCCCCTTAACACAGGAACAGAGCTGAGGCTGTCAATCTGCTAGAGGATCCCTCCCGTCACCATTTTACTCTTGGTATCAGGAAAACGTGTCAGAAATTATTCATGCTGATAGAAGAACGAAGCAGCAGACAGAAATGACACTTCGTGCTCTTAATTGAGACAAGTACACACTATAGAGGGATATGCTTTGTTCATATTTCAAGTCTGAGGTTTACAACCACTTTAAAGCTGTCGCCAGTGTTTAGCAAATCTTGAAAAGCCTAAAGCCTTTAGTCACACAATTGCTACTGATAAAGAGGAACAGTAAATTCCAAATACTAATCCTTCCTTTTAATCTGACCTTAGCACAAGTGGGTAACTGAACAGCATTTTCTGCGGGAAAAAACATTTTCAGCCCCATTGTGGCTTTTCATATATCCATCTCAGTCTGTCAGCATTTAAGTATTACACGCCAAACACCCCTTGATTATGTTATGCCAAAACATCCAAAGGCATGAAGCAGACTTTCAAACACTGTAAAACTGCTATTCATACAACCAATACTGATTTTGTGCTCCGAGATGACTTGTTCTATAAAGACACGCTGCCATCTTGCCCACTGAAGGTAAAGTGAAAGCATAATCCTGTGCATTCATGGGGCGGTGACTACTTGATCCAAGAGAGGAGACCCCTCCTACACCATTTTAAGCTCTGTAGATTTTGTTATTGCTGGGTGTTCCGGAAAGGTCACCTATGCACATCATGCTAATTATAAAGGGATAGTGTAAATAAAGAATATCAAATAAATAAAATAAAAAAAGTGAAAGCATAAATCCCAATCTTGACCACTTTATTTTCACCTCTCCAGTGCTCTATTCGCTGCCCCTTTCCGCTGTTCCATCCAAATAGAAAATAGCGTCAGCTGGTGTGAGAAATTTGAGGCAATGACGTTGTAGCCACTCTTTGATATGACAGCTCTAGGGCAGAGAAGCTTGGCCAGAGGGGGATCAAAATTTCCTCCCATAACCAGAAACAATGGGTATTCTTGATGTAGCAAACCAGAAGGAGCCGTGAGGGAGCACTGGACCGGTGAATATAAGGTGATCGGGATAGGGAGACTTTATACAGTGTCTTTTTTTTCCCCATTACAGACAATGTAACAGGTTCTTTTTAAGGATGTGTGAAAACTGGATTTAGGCAACTGTAAACAAAAATGTTACTAAAACAATTATAGCTGTATCCAAAAAAATAAATAAATCATTTCTCTCTTACCTGTGAGGGACCCGTGTTGGTGAAAACATCATCCTTGCTCTCCTCTGTCTTTTTATCCACAGGAACCCATTCACCGTACACTTTATCCTCCTTTTTCCTGTGCTGAGATCCTGAAGATACTGGAAACTCCTTGGTCAAAGTTACCTGAGTTTTCGGAGCTGGCTTCAAGCTGGGATTCTAATGAAAAGCAAAAAAAAAATAAAAATCTTAGTTTTGCAACAAGGTGGAATGAAGCCAAAAAACTGAAATCACAGATCTGTGTATCACTAAAACCCTGGAATCAACTTTTACACACATGAATGGAGGATAAACATAGGAGTATGAATACGGTTGCTCAACTAATATTCTTAAGATGCTTAAAGTGGTATTAAACTGAAAAGCAAAACACATTCTTCTATTGCAGCTTACCAATTTTTAGATGCGATGGCTGCATTCGTTTTTTTTTTTTTAGGCACTCTTATTTTCACCTCGTGATACTACCAGTATGCAAAACAATTTGCTGTAGCTACTTAAAATGTGTTAGCTGGAGAGCTTGGCTTAAATTTTTTAGGGTATCTGAATGTGCTAGTCCAGGGGTTTCTAAACTTTCTAAACAAAGCCAGTTTACTGCCCTTTAGACTTTTGGGGGCTAGACAAGCTAGTTATGCAGAGCGCAGGCGCCGCCTACTGTTCCCTTTCTGGTATAGCTTTAGCTGTTTGTATTAGTTACATATTGTTAATTCCTAGAATTTTTAATAAAGTTGTTAGGAACTAGTGCATTCTCTAGCGCAGGGGTCTTCAAACTTTTCAAACCAAGGGCCAGTTTATTGTCCTTCAGACATTTGGAGGGCCGGATTGTGGCAAGCGGGGGCAGAAAATGTCCTGGGCCCAGCATCAGTGAGAATAAATATGGCCTTAAGGCTGGTGGCCAGTAGGAGTAGTAGTGCCCCTCTTCGTAATAGGAATAGTAACCCATCATTGGTATCAGTGGAAGAAACTGTGTCCCTTTGTTGGTGTCAGTGGGAGGAATAGTGCCTCAAATCGGTGGAAGGAATTGCTCTAGCGGAAGCTGCTCTAGCGGAAGCGAGTCAGACACCCTTTTAAGATTCCAAAACAAGACAGTAAGGTTGTTTCTTTAATCTCTCACCATCACCTCTCAGCGAGCTTAAAAAGTAAGTTATTGTTATCCCATTCTGTTCTAGAGCATTGTTTCTTTATTACATGCAATATTGTACTGATTGAGATTTGTTTTATCAATTAGTAGTTTCACATGGCTCGTTCTAATAAATTTAAGATCAAAGTAATGGGGTATTTGAAGTTTATGGAGCGGGAAGGTTTAGCTCTCTACCCTACAGACAGAACTGTGTCAGTTGGAGGAATAGTGCCCCATCACTGGTGTCAGCTGGAGGAATAGTGCCCCATCACTGGTGTCAGCTGGAGGAATAGTGCCCCATCATTGGCGTTGATAAAAATAGCCTGCCATTGTTGAGTTCAGTGGCAGGTATTATGCCCCATTGTTAGTAGGAGGAATGGTGTCTTGTATCAGTGAGAAGAAAAGTGCCCCGAGGGCCAGATAAAAGGCAAGCAAAGGGCCGCTCTGGCCCCAAGGTCCTAGTCCATGGGTGCCCAACCAGTGGCCCGGGGGCCACATGTGGCCCGCAGAGCCCTCTGATGTGGCCCTGGACCACCTGCTCTGGGATGGAATAAAATAGAGATGATTAACAGTGCATCAGTGTGAAAGCAGCCTTAGGCCCCTTTCACACGGTCAGTCCGACCCAGTCGTTCATTCATCTCTAAGGAGTGGCAGATGTAAATGGACTTGTGTATTTAAAAACGACTACCTCCAATGCAATCCTCAAAAAAAAAAAAAAAAGAAGAGTAGAGTGGGCTCTATAGAGTAGAAAGGGCGTGGGCTGCCATCCACCCGCTCCGCTCGGGGTGGCCCGCGACCGGTTACCAAGTTGCTTAAGTGGCCCTTGCTCTTCAAAAGGTTGGGCACCCCTGTCCTAGTCCATCTAACTTTCGCTTGCCCCAGATTGCCAGAGCTGCTGCCCAAAGGTGTCTGTTCTTCCTTTATCCAGAGTGTAGGCACCCTAATAAAAGGAGGTGTGTTACTGGCCAGATCAGTGAAAACAAGGGGGATAAAAGCCTAAAAAAGAGAAAAGTAATGCAGCCACCACATCGAATGATTGGTAAGCCGCAATACATTAAATTTTTGGGTTGGGGTTTAATACCACTTAAATGCTACTAAATATAATGGCCATGTGTACAACAGAGTAAAAAGGCAACAACTAAAATAAGGATTTTTTACTTGCCTATAAAATCTGCTTCTTGGGAGAACAGTACAGGACATAGGTACAGTGCTAAATTACTTTTTTTGCAGCTAATGTCAAGTGGACACTGGAAAAATCAGAATTGTTAGAACCCCATATAACCCCTCCCACTCCCAGCAAGCCTCAGGTTCTTTACCAAGCATTACAAGGATACAAAGCCAAAAAGGGGAAGGCCCCGTTTCAGGAAACAGATTTTATAGGCGAGTCAAAAATCCTGTTTTCTTTCTTGTACAGTACAGGACATACGCACGTCTTAAGCGACTAGGACATCCAAAAATAATACAAAAATGAGAGTTGGGCAACACAGCACACACCAAAAGGCCCATTTAACAGAGGGTTAGGGACTCGAATGTAGACAGCAGTCTGTATTACTTTGGGGCTTGATGGTGGTGTCAGCATCTAGAAAAACTTGCAAATCATGAGAACAGAGTACCAGGTGGCAGCCTGGAAATCCCCAATACCAAATACTGAAAAGCCTAAGAGGCACCCACAGATCTAGTTGTGTATGCCTTGCCAGGAAAGGAGGTGACCTTATTCTGCAGAGTATAGGCTTAAACTATTACCTGTCTAATCCACCTGATAATAGTGGAACGAGAAGCAGGAGGTCCCAGCAAGAGCGCTCTTAATCAAGAAGGTAATCTGACTTCTTGAAGGAGGCCGTGACAAAAATATTTTACAGCACAGACCAAGTTTAAATGATGTAGAGAAACCAGCATAGGGTTTTTAGAAGCTGGACAAAAAGACTGCAGGACAAGGATAAGGTCCTGGATAAGGTTAAATAAAATATCTGGGGTGAGTAGGGCTGGGCGATTTTCCCCTAAAAAAAAATCAGCGATTTTTTTTATAAAAAACTCGATTTACGATTCGATTTTTTTTTTATTATATTAATTGAAGTGCATTAACAAACAAAAAATTGCAAAGGCAAACCATTTTTCTAACTGCAAAGTCAGTGTGCAACAAAGATTGTTAAACATCCAAATTATTAATACTGTATTTGGATTTAGCTAATAAAACAAAAAATCTTGGTTACGCTTAGTTGAATTGAACTGTGCCCGTGCCTCACTGTGCCCATACCTCACTGTGCCCGTACCTCACTGTGCCCGTACCTCACGCAGATTTTCATGGGATACGGATTTTACTGCTACACCGGCAGCTATTCCAGTATTCAAAAGCCGCTGCTCCTCCTCGTCTGTGATAGGCGGAACACTCAATTTCCCAGCATTGTGTTCCGCCTATCATGGACATCCGCTCATCCTCATAACACAGACGAGGATGAGAGGATGTCCGTGATAGGCTGAACACTGCCTGCTGTGAAATTGAGTGTTCCGCCTATCACAGACGAGGACTCGGGAGGCGCGGCTTTTGAACACTGCAATGGCCGCAGTCTGTCTGCATGACACGCTGATCAGGTAGGCAGACGGCGGCTTGCGGTTAGTGTTACATTACATCTACTCTCGGCGGCTGCGGCGAGTTGATGTAATTGGGGTAACGCCGCCCAGTGCCATTCCGGATACGCCCCCTGCAGCTCTGCTACGGAAACTTTGAAGAAAAAAATAAAAAATAAAAAAATCGAAAAAAAAAAAAATCGATTTTCTCAAATCTGAATCGATTTGAACTCAAAACTCGATTCAAGATTAAAATCGATTTTTTTTCCCAGCCCTAGGGGTGAGTGATGCAAGCATACCACCAAAGACCTGCACCAGGGAGAGTCAAGTGGTCACAGAAAGAGGATAGCCAAAGCAGGAGATTTGACCATTAAAAAGAGCTTAAGGTCAAATGCTGATCCAGGTCTGACTGAAGAAAAGGAGGAAAACATTCAACAGATCATCATGAATGATGGTGCATCGTCTGTTTACACCAAGCACGCTTTCCAGGTAGGAAGGCAGGCCTTCGGAGAAATGGATTTTGTAGCATGGAGAAGCCTAGGAAGGATGTAGTTTGACATGCCTCCATTCCTTCGAAACTAGGCTTCAACAGTCAAGACATGAAAGCCTGCTACTGAGAAGTAGGATGGAGGGCAGTCCTTGAGACAGAGGTTCTGGGAGGTCTGGAAGCGGATACAGAGTTCATCAGGAGTGCAAGAACCGCACATTTCTGAGCCAATTTTATTACACAAAAGATGCACTAGAACGCCCTCCACTTTGCACCTGATAAGCAGTCATGGTAGGATCCTTATGGGAAGAAAGGCATAGGTCAAAGAGAAGACCCTAAATCACCAGAGCATCCAAAGCGAATGCCCAAGAGTGCCTTGACCTGCCTAGTCAATTAACCTGGATGCAAGGTAATCCACATCCAGCATCCCCCACCTGTTTTAGATATCCTGAAACACCTTGAGGCAGAGGAATCATTCCTCAGTGTCCAGTCATTGACAGCTAATGAAGTCCACCTATCAATTATCCACTGCTGTGATGTACACAGCAGTTAGGGTCAAAATGTGTCATTCTACCCAGGACAAAATCGGGACTGCCTCCTCCCCCCCCCCCCGATGGACATGGGTCACGGTGATCACGTTGTATGACTGAATCCTTGTAGGGAGCCGCAGAAAATGAGAAGTCCAATGCTGAAGGAAGCTTTAGTTCTCCTTTTGACCAAGTCTGCCTTCTGAACTGAAGAGTCTGCACTTGAGTGGAGAGACATGGTCTCTTAGGCCCCTTTCACACTGGCACGTTTTTCAGGCGGTTTAGCGCTAATATTAGCGCTGTTATACCGCCTGAAAAATCGTGCCCTGTATTCTTCAATGTGAAAGCCCGAAGGCTTTCACACTGAAGCGGTGCGCTAGCAGGACTGCTCCAAAAGTCCTGCTAGCCGCATCTTTACAGCGGTGAAGGAGCGGTGTGTTCACCGCTCCTTTACCGCGGCTGCCCATTGAAAATCAATGGGACACCGCGGTAATACCGCCCGCAAACCGCGACAATAGCCGCGGTTTGCGGGCGGTATTAACCCTTTTTCGTCCGCTAGCGGGGGTTAAATTCACCCCGCTAGCGGCCGCATACCGCGGTGATAACGATGGTATAGCGGCGCTGAAAATCACGCCGCTATACCGCCACCTCACCTGCCCGCCCCAGTATGAAAGGGGCCTTACGGAGGATAGAAAGTTCAAGCCTGGTGCATGTCCAGGAGCAACACCAGGTAGTCCAGGTGGCGAGTCACAGCCAACATGGACTTCTGGAGATTAGGGGTGCCTGGACAGAATGATCCCTCAAAACATCAGATCAACCAAATAGCCCCCAATGGGGACACCCTGACAGTGAAGCAAGGCCAAAACAGGAGGGCAGCACTTTGGTGAAGATCTGTGGAGCCTTGGACAAGACTAAAAAAAAAAATGTTGGCAAAAATCACTGGTGCGAGGGAAGATGAGAAAGTACAAATAAGCATTCTGGAAGCCTACAGAAAGCAGTAGATCGCCCGTGCAAAAAGAAAATTGATGATATGGACAGCCGCACTCCAAAAAAAACCTTGACGGTTGCCTTTATTGTAAAAACTAATAGGTGCACTACAAATCACAGCAAAACAGAACAGCCGACACGTTACCCCTAAAACTGCACCTATGTAGGAACAAGGACAACGACTCCAAAGGCCAGTAGCACAACCTTCATGTTTGAGAAGGTGGATTTGTTGGACATGTGGGCTGGAGGGGGAAGAAGAAACTTCAGTTTGCAACCACTAGAGAAAACCTGGACCCACAGGGTCAGGATGTCTCAGACTTTGGTGGACAATGTCAACAGACAAATCCTTGTTAAGTTAGCTGCATATGACCAGTCGTCTAAGACTATGCTTGTGTCCTGTACAAGACAAAAAATGCAATTCCATATTAAATTTTACACATTGCAAATTGGGCAGTAAATACTCCTTCAAAAAGTAAGCATCCTTTCAGATAATTATGCCATTTCTAACTCCTCAAGGGGGTGAAAATCCTCCTTTGAGAGGGCTTTATCCTTTAAAATTCTATGTAGAAGAGTTGAGGAAAATAATGCACATATGCCACTACCTTTGTGAACATCTATGGCCACCATTAAATATTTGCTGAACAATTTTCAGTTTATTCACATGTAAGAGTAAAGAGCTTTACCCAACCCTTGCTGATACAAGCATGCTATTGTGCATATACAGACTGATTTTACGGTTGTGGGTTTAGTAACACTTTTCGTGGAATTTAAAGATGCACTAAAAGTTAACTTTTTTTTATTTTAAACATGTCCTACCCTCCTCCACTGTGCAGTTAATTTTGCACAGAGTGGCCCTGATCGTCCTCTTCTGGGGTCCCACGGCGGCTCTCGCAACTCCTCCCCACGATAGCTAACCCCCACTGGGATACTCTCTCCCGAGGGGGTTACCTTGCGGGCGCACTCCCGTGTCATACAATCAGCGTCCATAGCCACCGATTGTATGACTCGGCCCCGGCCACATCATTGGATTTGATTGACAGCAGCGGGAGCCAATGGCTGCGCTGCTATCAATCTATCCAATGAAGAGCCGATCCACCATGGGGAGAACGACGCAGGAACGCGCCCTTGGAAATTCGGGGCTCAGGTAAGTAAAAACGAGGGCTCAGGGGGGCCAGACACAGCAAGCTGTTTTTTTACCTTAAATGCACAGGATGCATTAAGGTGAAAAAATCGGAAGGTTTACAACCCCTTTAACCACTTAACGATCGCTCACTGTATATATACGTCGGCAGAATGGCACCGACAGGCACAATCACGTAGAGTGTACGTGATTGCCTTTGTATAGTTGGGGGGTCCAATCGGACCCCCCTCCTATACAGTGAGCAGTGGCTAAGTGTCCGGGAGCATTCCGGGATGAGGGGGCAGCCATTCGTTTCTGGCCACCCCCTCGCGATCGCTCCCGGCGAATGGAAATGCCCCCTCTGTCTGTGTCAGACAGAGGGAGCAGGAGGAAGTGATGTCATCTCTGGTGCGGCGCTCACATATACCGAGCGCCGTACAAGAGAAGACATCAGGTCAGTGCACACAACACTACACTGACACCAGGACACATAGGGACATAAATCGCCCCCCCAGATCACCCCCCCAGCCCCCAGTCACAGTGTCACTGATTGCAGTGACCATTTATTTAGTGATCACTGCAATCAGTGACATTTGGGACTGTAAAAGTGTCACCAAAGTTTAGTCTTAGGTCCAGTGTAGCCCCCTAACCCCCCCTAATAAAGGTTTAACCCCCTGATCACCCTTTCACCCCCTATCACCACTGTCGCTAAGCGATCATTTTTCTGATCGCTGTCTTAGCGTCAGTGATGCCGATTGGCAGCCAGTAATTTTTTTTAGGTTCGCCGCATGTTTTTATAGCGTCAGGTACCCCAATATATTATCTAATAAAGGTTTAACCCCCTTGATCGCCCCCCAGGTAACCCTTTCACCCCCATCACCACTGTCGCTAAGCGATCGTTTTTCTAAACGCTGTCTTAGTGTCGGTGATGCAGATCGGTAGCTGGTAATTTTTTTTAGGTTCGCCGCAGGTTTTTATAGCGTCAGGTACCCCCATATATTATCTAATAAAGGTTTTAACCCCCTGATTGCCCCTAGTTAACCCTTTCACCAGTGATCACCATATAAGTGTTACGGGTGACGCTGGTTAGTTAGTTTGCTTTTTATAGTGTCAGGGCACCCGCCGTGTATATAACCCAATAAAGGTTTAACCCCCTGATCGCCCGGCGGGTGATATCAATTAGGTTTTAGCGTCAGAGAGGGTCTGAGTCACACCCCAGGCAGCGTCAGGTTAGTGCCAGTAACGCTAACACCCACGCGTGAAGCATACACCCCCCCTTAGTGGTATAGTATCTGAACAGATCAATATCTGATCTGATCAGATCTATACTAGCGTCCCCAGCAGTTTAGGGTTCCCAAAAACGCAGTGTTAGCGGGATCAGCCCAGATACCTGCTAGCACCTGCGTTTTGCCCCTCCGTCCAGCCCAGGCCACCCAAGTGCAGTATCGATCGATCACTGTCACTTACAAAACAAAAACACACATAACTGCAGCGTTCGCAGAGACAGGCCTGATCCCTGCGACTCCAGTGTTGTAGGAGGTGATTTCACCACCACAGTTAAAAAAAAAAAAAAAAGCAAATATGCCGAAGCATTGGGGCAGCAGGGGCGGAGGAGCGATTTTGCTCCTAATGCCGCGTACATACGGTCGAAATTCCGACGGAGGCTTGCCCGTGGAAAAGTCCGACCATGTGTGTGCGGCATAACTTTTTTGCAGGAGGATGCCGCCATGCTTCGGCATATATAAATGGTGCGTGTATGCCCATCATTGGAAGTGGGTGGATGAAGGGCGGTATTCTAATGGTGGGCATACCCACCGATCAATCTCTTTTTTCGTTCAGCCAACTGGCTGCACGAAAAAAAAAAAAGATTACAATACATGTCCAACAAGGACCAGCAACGTACTGGTATGTTGCTGGACTTTGAATGTTTATACCAGAATGATGCCTGCGGGTTTAGGTATCATCTTGGTATCATTCTTTTCAGCCTGCGGCCGGCTTTCATGTAAAAGCAATCCTAGCGGCTAATTAGCCTCTGGACTGCTTTTACAAGCAGTGGGAGGGAATGCCCCCCCCCGGATATAAAAAGCGCCATTGGGAAAGCATTTTATCACAACGATCTTGGTGTGGTCAGATGCTTTGAGGGCAGAGGAAAAATCTAGGGTCTAGAAGACCCCAGTTTTTTCAAAAAAAGAGTACCTGTCACTACCTATTGCTATCATAGGGGATATTTACATTCCCTGAGATAATAAAAATGATAAAAAAAAATAAATACTTGGAACAATTTAAAAATAAAAAAGCAAAATTACTAATAAAAAAAAAAAAAAAAAAAAAGCACCCCTGTCCTGCCCTTGCCCAATGGCGAACGCAAGCGTCGGTCTGGCGTCATATGTAAACAGCAATTGCACCATGCATGTGAGGTATCACCGCGAAGGTCAGATCGAGGGCACTCATTTTAGCAGTAGACCTCCTCTGTAAATCTACTGGGGTAACCTGTAAAGGCTTTTAAAGGCTTTTAAAAATGTATGTAGTTTGTCGCCAATGCGCGTTTGTGCGAAATTTTAAAGCATGTCGTGTTTGGTATCTATGTACTCGGCCTAAGATCATCTTTTTTATTTCATCAAACATTTGGGCAATATAGTGTGTTTTAGTGCATTAAAATTAAAAAAAGTGTATTTTTTAACCCAAAAAATGCGTTTGAAAAATCGCTGCGCAAATACTGTGTAGAAAAAAAAATGCAACACCCACCATTTTAATCTGTAGGGCCTTTGCTTTAAAAATATATATATAATGTTTGGGGGTTCAACATAATTTTCTTGCAAAAAAAAAATGTTTTCATGTAAACAAAAAGTGTCAAAAAGGGCTTTGTCTTCAAGTGGTTAGAAGAGTGGATGTAAGCTTCCTAATGTTGTGTATAAAATGCCAGAACAGTTCAAAACCCCCCCAAATGACCCCATTTTGGAAAGTAGACACCCCAAGCTATATACTGAGAGGCATGTCGAGTCCATGGAATATTTTATATGTTGACACAAGTTGCGGAAAAACGACAATTTTTTTTTTTTTTTGCACAAAGTTGTCACTAAATGATATATTGCTCAAACATGCCATGGGCATATGTGGAATTACACCCCAAAATACATTCTGTTGCTTCTCCTGAGTACGGGGATACCACATGTGTGAGACTTTTTAGGAGCCTAGCCACGTACGGAACCCCAAAAACCAAGCACCGCCTTCAGGCTTTCTAAGGGTGTAAATTTTTGATTTCACTTCTCACTGCCTATCACAGTTTCGGAGGCCATGGAATGCCCAGATAGCACAAAACCCCCCCAAATGACCCCATTTTGGAAAGTAGCCACCCCAAGCTATTTGCTGAGAGGTATTGTGAGTATTTTGCAGATCTTGCTTTTTGTCACAAAGTTTTGAAAATTGAAAAAATTATATATATATATATATATATATATTTTCTTTCTTCATTTTCAAAAACAAATGAGAGCTGTAAAATACTCGCCATTCCTCTCAGCAAATAGCTTGGGGTGTCTATATTCCAAAATGGGGTCATTTGGGGGGGTTTTGTGCGATTTTGGCATTTTATGGCCCTTCGAAACTGTGATAGGTAGTGAAGAGTGAAATAAAAAATTTGTGCCTAGAAATCCTGAAGGCGGTGCTTGGTTTTCGGGGTCCCGTACGCGGCTAGGCTCCCAAAAAGTCCCACACATGTGGTATCCCCGTACTCAGGAGAAGCAGCAAAATGTATTTTGGGGTGAAATTCCACATATAACCATGGCATGTGTGAGCAATATATCATTTAGTGACAACTTTTTGTAATTTTTTTTTTTTTTTTTAGTCATTATTCAATCACTTGGGACAAAAAAAAAATAAAAAATTCAATGGGCTCAACATGCCTCAGCAATTTCCTTGGGGTGTCTACTTTCCAAAATGGGGTCATTTGGGGGGGGGTTTTGTACTGCCCTGTCATTTTAGCACCTCAAGAAATGAGATAGGCAGTCATAAATTTAAAGCTGTGTAAATTTCCGAAAATATACCCTAGTTTGTAAACTCTATAACTTTTGCGCAAACCAATATACGCTTGACATTTTTTTTACTTAAAACATGTGGCTGAATACATTTTGGCCTAAATGTATGACTACAATTGAGTTTATTCGATTTTTCTTATAACAAAAAGTAGAAAATATTTTTTTTTTTAAATTTTCGGTCTTTTTCCGTTTATATTGCAAAAAATAAAAATCGCAGAGGCAAATACCATTAAAAGAAAGCTCTATTTGTGGGAAGAAAAGGACGCAAATGTCGTTTGGGTACAACATTGCATGTCCGCACAATTTACAGTTAAAGCAGCGCAGTGCAAAATTCTGAATTCACCTCTGGTCCTTTAGCTACCAAATGGTCCGGGGCTTAAGTGGTTAAAGGGTTAATCCTCTGCATTGTGTAAAAAGGCTCTATGATCCTGTATGCATAGATCCTTCCCTCCAGCAATGTATCTGGGGAAAGCCAGCTAACACGCAGGCAGGATATCCAACCTACACATGCTTAGTTGTGGCTTTTATGCTGGAGAAAACATTTCCTCGTTCTCAGAGCCAGCCAGGTCACATGATATTGACATTACACGTGGGTGTGTATACAGGCTATAGAGGCAATCTCCTACCTGAACACACAGCTTTGGACAAACTTTGCAGGTTATCATGTGACCGTGGTATACAGATCAGCCAAAAAGTTATATAGTGGCAGAATTTTTATGTAAAAAGATTTAAGCTGTGTGCGGGCAGATTAACCATTTTAAAATGCTCGCTCCATTTCATAAAAAAAAAAAAAAAAACTAGTCAGGCTATGAAAGTTTAGTATATTCAAAACAATCCATTAAAGCGTTTGTTAACCCAAAAAAATATGGATCCTGCTCCTTTAAAGCATTTTATACAGCACAGTGCTTGTGCTGTGTAATTTGGACCCTTGTAACACCTTAAAAACCTGGCTAATTTGGCCAGTTTCTCCCCTCCCCTATGTAAACTGAACACGGTGTATCATGGCTGCTGAGCTCTAATACCATGGTCAGTTTACGTGCCTCCGTCATCAGCAGCCTGCTCTTCTGGGTCTGTGTCCCCTCCCCTCCACCCTCTCTGCGTGTCACCTAGTGACAGTGCCACCCCATCCCCCTCATGCTGCAGAAATAACAAAATGTATCTGTATACTATCCATCATGTCTCTTAATGCAGTGCCCGCCCTCTGGGTTTTATTAAAAAAAAAAAAAAAAAAACATCTTTACATCTCACGGCAGCTCCCGGCAATCACGTGACCCGCTGTGTCTCCTCTCGTCCCGCTGTGACATCACCGGGGGAATCTCAGCCCCTCCCGCTGCTTGTCAGATGGGCAGAGAGGAGACACGGCTGGTCACATAAGAGCCGGGAGCTGCTGTGAGATACGGTAAAGGAGAGTTTTTTTTTTTTTTTATAAAAAACACAAAGACAGGGGCACTGCATTAAGAGACAGAGCGGATGATGTGAATTTGTGAAAGTGGGTTAACAACCACTAACTTTTTAAACAAGCCCTCAGGTTTAACTGCAGGTACCGTGGAGGGGTCATCTTCAAAGATCACAGAAGAGACTGAAGTCAGGTTACAGTGATTTTAGTTTGAGAAATTTGAGGATTAATATCTCCACAGTCCTGCATCTACCGAGGTAAGAGAGGGCTTGTTTTACAGCTCATTTAGGATTTGTTCAGAATACGGCTATAATTAGGATGCATTAAGGTGAAAAAACACAAAAGGTTTACAACCCCTTTAAAAAGACTTATCTTTTGAATAGTATCGGGGTGCCATTGGTATCCCACAGTTCTAGGTGCGTCAGATACCCGATCTGTTGCTGCACTCTAGGGATCCTCCTGCTGGCCACTATATAAATACATGACAAACTAGCAGCATAGAGGTTAGCAGGAGGAACCACAAAACGTAGCAGACCAGGTATCTGACAAACATGGAAGAGCGAGATGCCAGCAGAGCCCATAGCTCTTTACAATAAAAAAAGATTCAACTCCCAATCCACTGGAAAAGATAAACATCTTTTTACATCCGCTGGTTGAACGATATGACATAATGCATGGGCTGCCTTAGACATAATCGGCAACCTTTGATTGAACAGACCAGTTTTGAGCAAAAAAGTATATTAGAAGCTAAAAAAAAATAAAAAATAAATGTGGTGGGTAGTCTTCATAGAATGAAACTATATTACCTCTCGCATTAAGGTGTAAGAAAATCCTGGTATACTGTGCAAACAGCTTTCCATTTTTAAATACAGTAATCGTAATTACTGCTGTACTGGAATTGCTAATATTTTTTTGAGCATTAGCTAGATACTGGCTAGCACCATTAGTGTAAAACTACAGCACATTCTCATAAGTGGGATACACAGGACTAGCATTAAAAGGGAAAAGTAACAAACAGATCACTAGTAAATAAAGTTGCAGCAGTGACTGATTATGACATGGTGTAAAAGAAAACATTACAGCATAAATTATATCAGCTCAAAGGGCCAGAGTGACTAAAGGAAAATTGGATATGTAGCTCATGACCACCATGCTCCAACAGTCATTGTTCTAATACAATTTAGAAAATAAATGGACTGATTAGTTGCTACACGCAAGGCTCCATGCACACAAGACGCCGATGCAAACTCTGCTGAACACACGTTTTTAAAGGCTGAAACCGGCATTTAGAAAAGCCCGTTTTACCACGATTGCAGCCGCGTTTAGTTAAGAATCATCATAAGACCCTCCCTAAGCTCAAAAAATAAGTTTTTTGTACTCACCGTAAAATCTGTTTCTCTGACGTCCATGGACTGACACAGCCTCTCTTACACTTAACATGTGGGTTATGTCCCTGCTTGCAGGAGAAGACCTAGGCAGAATGTGAAATGTTACACATACATTCTAAAGCCAGAGCTTAACAGCCCCACCGGTCATTACCCTCCCACCTCAGTCAGCAGACCTCAGTTCGTAACCAAGCAGTACAAACCTTAAAAAGAAGGGTGGGTGCTGTGTCAGCCCATGGACGTCAGAGAAACGGATTTTACGGTGAGTACAAAAATCCTGTTTTCTCTTATCGTCCATGGACTGACACAGCCTCTCTTACACTTTACACGTGGGATGTCCCAAAGCAGTGTCAAGAGGGATGGGAGCAGTAGAAATGGAAAACCAAAAACTTCACTCCAAACAAGGCAGAGCTCCTCAACGGAGAAGTTGCAACATCAAACAGCGGCCTGCAACACCTTGCGGCCGAAGATGCAGCCAAATCAACCTTATAAAAAAGGTATGAACGGACGACCAGGTCGCCGCCTTGCACATTTGTGCAACCGACGCTTGATGTCGGAAAGCCCAGGAAGCACCAATTGCCCTGGTGGAATGCACCGTAACCAGAAAGGGAGGCGCCCGCCCCTTGAGCGCATAGGCCTGAATGACGGTCTGTCTGATCCACCTAGAAATGGTGGCAGACTAAACCGCTCGGCCCTGTTTTGGACCAGACAGTCACAAACAGTGAGTCAGACTCCTGAATAGAAGCAGTAGCGGACAGGTACACCCGCAAGGCTCGTACCACATCCAATGTGTGAAGCGCAAACTCTCTGGGATGCGATGGGTGAGGACACAAGGACGGGAGGACAATGTCCTCATTAAGGTGAAAGGCCGAGACCACCTTTGGCAAAAAGGAAGGTCATGGACGCAACACCGCCTTATCCTTATGGATGACCAAATAGGGCGACTTGCAGGACAAGGCCGCCAACTCAAGACACCCATCTAACCGAAGTAATGGCCACTAAGAAGGCTACTTTCTGAGACAAGGTCAAGAGGGGAATATCTCCGATATTTTTAAATGGAGGTTCCTGGAGAACCGAGAGCACCAAATTCAGATCCCAAGAAGGGAGAGGAGGCTTGACAGGAGGGAGCACATGGCGAACCCCCTGCACAAAGGTGCTAACCAAGGAATGACCCGCCGGCGGTCGCTGAAAGAAAACGGCCAAGACCGAAATCTGACCCTTAAATGGTACTCAAAGCAAGCTTTTGGGTCACGCCACGCTGCAAGAAACGCAGGATTCTGGGGACGGAATAAGTCCGTGGACGCCAGTCCAGCTCTTCGCACATGGTGATGTAAGCTTTCCAGGTACGGTGATGGATCTTTCTGGAGGAAGACTTCCGCGCCCTTAACGTGGTCGAAATGACCGAATCCGAGAGACCTCGGTCTCTCAGCACCTGGCTTTCAATAGCCATGCCGTTAAAGCCAGAGACTGTAAAGCAGGATGAAATATAGGACCCTGAGACAGAAGGTCCTCCCCCATTGGCAACCGCCAAGGAACGTCCGCGACGAGACGTACCAGATCGGCGCACCAATGACGCAGAAGCCAATCCGGAGCAATGAGGATCACAGGAATCCCCTCGGACGCCACCCTGCGCAGCAGGCGAGGGAGCAGCTGCAGCGAAAGATAAACATATATCAGGTGATAATGACCCCATGGGGCCACCAACGCATCCGAGGCGCCTGCCCAAGTATCCCTGGACCTGGCCACAAACCTTGACACCTTGCGATTGAGTCGAGAGGCCATCAGGTCCACATCCGGTGTATCCCCCCGTCGGCAAAGGAGTTGAAAAACCTCCGGGTGCAAGGACCACTCTCCCTGGTTCAGCGTCTGGCGACTCAGATAGTCCGCCTGCCAATTGTCTACGTCCGGAATGTAGACGGCCGTCAGAGCCGGCACGCTTCTTTCGGCCCACCTTAGGATGCGGGCGACCTCGGAAACTGCAGCCGAGCTCCGAGTCCCCCCTTGATGGTTGGCATACGCCACTGCCGTGGCGTTGTCCGACTGGATCCTGAGGGAGCGACCATGTAATCTCTCCGACCACGAGTAGAGGCATAGTCTAATTGCCCGTATTTCCATAACATTGATCGGCAAAACGGGCTTCGTCCGGAGTCCAAAGCCCTTGGGCTGACAGGACTCCCCAGACTCCAGCCCGTCAGGCTGGTGTCCGTCGTGATCACCGTCCATTGAATAGGGAGGAACGACTTCCCGGACCGAAGAGCCGGGGACCTCAACCACCACGCCAGGGACGCCCTGACCGGGTGACTCACCTGGATCTGAAGATCCAAAGGACAACGAGGATTTGTCCCAAGTGAACAGGATCTCTTTCTGTAATGCCCGGGTGTGTGATTGGGCATACGGAACGGCCTCGAAGGAGGCCACCATGAGTCCCAGGACTCTCATGCAAAAACGGATTGATGACCATTTTCGGGACGTAAGGACCAGCACTGCAGACTGAAGTGTCAGTAACTTCTCCCGAGGGTAGGAATACCTTCGCCTCCAAGGAGTCCAGGATCAGACCTAGATACTCCAGACGCTGAGTCGGGACCAGGACCGACTTCTGAATGTTCAGGAGCCACCCGAAGTCCCTGAGGGTCTGACGATAGTCACACTTTCTTCTAATTCTGCTCTTAGAAGATCGTCCAGATAGCCCACGATAGCAATGCCTCGCTGTCTCAGCAAAGCTAGAACCGGAGAAAGCACCTTGGTGAACACCCTTGGTGCCGAGGCTAGGCCGAAGGGAAGAGCCACAGATTGATAGTGGACTTTGCCGATCGCAGAAACTTCTGACGACTTGCCAGATCGAAACATGCAAGTAGGCGTCCGTGATGTCCAAGGACGCCAGAAAATCCCCTTGATGGCGTGTAGCGATCACCGTGCGAATAGATTCCATGCGGAATTTTTGCACCTTCACGAAGGCATTCAGGGCCTTGAGGTCCAGGATTGGCCGAACCCAGTCCTTTTTTGGGACAACAAACAGATTTGAGTAGAACCCCTGAAACCTCTTCTGGGACGGAACCGGCACAATCACTCCGGACCTGATCAAATCCTGTACAGCCCCCAAGAGGGCTGCCCGACGGGCAGGAAGGAGAGGGAGATTTGAGGGAAAGAATCTGTCTGGGGGCCAGGAACGGAACTCTATCCTGTACCCTGAGGTGACCACCTCGCACACCCACCGGTCGGAGATCCGGGAGGTCCACCGATCCGTGAACCTGCAAAGTCATCCCCCCACCCCAGCGTTGGCCGGGGGCGGGTTTGGGAGCCGCTTTGTTCGGCTTACGCACCCAAGGGCGCTTGTGTCCACCAGCCGCACTGTCAGTCTGGGAGGGCTTACCCGTGGACTCTGACGAAAAAAATAACTTTTTGCTGGAAAGGAAGGACCCGGTTTACGGCGGGCCTCCTTACCCTCGATAGTCTGAGGAAGAAGAGTGCTTTTACCTCCCGTAACATCCTTGATGATGTCATCCAGAGCAGCACCGAAAAGTCTACCACCTTTAAAGGGTAGATCCGTCAGGAGCTTCTTAGAGGCTAGGTCAGCAGACCAGCATTTCAACCAGATAAGACGCAATACCACCGCAGAAACCGAGGCCCTAGATATTAAAGGGGCCGCGTCTAAAGCGGCGTCGCACACATATATCAGGCCCTGCACCATCTGGTGGGCCAGAGCAATAGTGTCTGGAGGAAGATTATGCTCCTGTACAGTCTGGTGAAATATGTTTGCCCATTCCGTGAGTGTCTGAGACACAAGGGTCGCCGCTACAATAGGCCGTAAGGCAGATCCCAACAAGGCAAACGTGGCTCTGCTCACCACTTCTGACCTCCTGTCAGTGGGGTCCTTAAATGCAGGAGTCTAGTCCATCGGGAGAGCGGTGGCCTTGTTTAACCGGGCGACCGGAGGGTCGACCACTGGGGGAGAAGCCCACTTTTTAAGTAGGGCTTCTTCAAAAGGGGTATCTGATAGACAAACGCCGCGGGACCATAAAAGTCTTCTGCGGCTTTTCCCAAACCTGGTCAATAAACTGGTCAAAGAAAGGTACATATGGAAAAACCTTTTTAGAAGGCTTGGCCTTAAAAGAACCAAAGAAGACTGCCTCCGCCTGAGATTCAGCCGCAGCATCAAGCTTGAGATAGTGAACTCATTGATGCTGTGAGGGACAAACAAGCGTCCTGTCATTTACTGACTCAGAACTGGAGTCTTCCTCACAAGGAATGTCCTGTTCAAAACCATCAAAATATTCAGAGCTAGGGTCCTGAGACGCAGCAGCTAGGCCCATATCTGAATCAGCGCACTCCCCTTGTGGAGATGTGGGGAGAGGGCGCTTTTTTGCTCCCTTGCGCTGGCACACAGCTTCCATCCTGGTCAGAAATGATTCCAGGACTGCCGACAACTGGTCCATAGGAACCGCAGGTGCTGGAGCACTGCCTGTTGCCTCTGGCATGTAAGGGGAAGCTGGTGACACTGACTCCATATTGTCCCTCTCTGAAGACGCCTCAGAAAAAAAAAGTCCACCCACAGGCTGTGCTGACCGAGTAGGGGAATGCCCAGGGGGACTCACCAACCCGGACCAGGACTGCTCGGTTCCGCTGCCTTGTCCCTTTCTTCGCCGCGCTGTATAAGCGTGAGTAATGGTGCACAGCCCTACATTCTATATACAAAGCTACCCAAAACGCAGCACTCTGGGAACTCTCACAAAAAATATCTCTAAGGTGGTACCTCACACCCACAAAACTTGCCTCATTTAACATTACCGCCCCCGATACATGCTGGAGATGTAACTCAGAGAGAGGTGACCTATTACACATTCTCTGGGCCTGCCCCTCCATAAAATCATACTGGACAACCATCTTCCGTATCCTGTCAGACATCACGAAAGAACACATAACACCATCACCGGCACTAGCACTGCTCAATCTGACAATCGAGCAAATCCCAGGACCGTCGAGATTAGTCACAACCAACATCCTCCTAGCAGCTAGAATCAGCTTGACCAGATTATGGAAGAACACCCATTTGCCCACGATAGAAAACACTCTAGATCTAGTAAATTTGCATTTCAACTATGAACTTACAATGGCCTCCAGCAGAGGCCTAATCACGAAAACAAAACAAAAATGGGAGCCCTGGGCTAACTGGGAAAGAGCAGAACTGTTTATATGAACCATCAATCCAGATAGTATACCCCAAAACTGGCAATTAAACCTTCATCACACTATGTCAGTGAAATATGCTGTTATGTTTACACGTACGAACCAACTTACTTTTATTACTTATGTTTTCCTTGGCTAAAAGAAAGAATGTAACCTATGAGCTGTAAATGTGGTATAACCTGAAACGGAATTGGAACGCAACATGTATAATTTCCATGTCATATGTTTGAAAAACCAATAAAAATCTATTGATAATATAAGCGTGAGTGAGCCGAGGGGAGAGTGTTAGGAGATTTGCAACGTTCCCAGCAGTGATAGAGGCCAAACAAGTGTTTAAAAAGTGCGCGGCTTCAAGAAAATGGCCGCCGCAATGTGCTCAGGCGATCAACGGCAAGATGGCCGCCAATGCAAAGTAATGTAACCACACAAAACATGGCGCCGAACGTCGCCCAGGTCCCCAAACACTCAAAAAAACAGCCCCAGCGATATGGAGACCCCATGAGCCCCCCTCCCAGGACAGTATGATCCCCAGGCACCCCACACAGCACAGCGCCAGCACTGGTGACAGAGAAACAATGAAATACAGGGGAGACAGGGAAAATCCCCCACACAGAGAAACACACAGCATGTACTCACCTGCAGGCAGGAGAGGCTACTTACCCG
The DNA here is from genome assembly GCA_029206835.1 of Rana muscosa. NCBI lineage: Eukaryota > Metazoa > Chordata > Amphibia > Anura > Ranidae > Rana > Rana muscosa. Next base: position 72,828,257 of record CM055117.1, read on the forward strand.
TCCCCTGAGGGACCCGCTGGTGTGTTTCTGACAGGACTATCGTTCACAGTGCGGTACTGAGTAGCTGTCGGCCTGGTCCACCGCGAGAGATACAGCAGAACATATCTTGAGGACCGCGGAGCATGAAAGCCCACCGGTCACCCCTGGAGTCGTGGGGCATGTTGTGAGCTGAGTCTCACCCACAAAAGGCAAGGATCAGCACGCTCAATGGGCGGACAGGGAAGACTACGAGGATATCTTGTACCCAACCTGTTGCCCAGCCGACAGCTGATAGAAGATAGCAAAAAATAAAAGAAAAAATTCCAAAAAGGAATAAAAATAGGTCAGCAGACTGGCTCCTGAGAGAGCCACGTCTTCTTCTGCTAGGCAGAAAAAAAACTGATGTCTGCTGACTGCGGTGGGAGGGTTATGTCCGGAGGGACCGTCCCCCTGGGCGGGGCAGTTCAGCTCTGGCTTTTTAGAATTATGTATAACATTTCACATTCTGCCTAGGTCTTCTCCTGCAAGCAGGGACATAACCCACGTGTTAAGTGTAAGAGAGGCTGTGTCAGTCCATGGACGATAAGAGAAAACAGTATTATTTAACCATTTCAGCCATTTTGTGAGGCCAGAGTGAGTAGCAGCAGCTAAGAGAGCAGCAGTGTACTTGTATTTAGCGTATCACTTGCTACAAGTTGTGGATTGTCCACTTGCCACGTCACCTGCCACAAGTTGTGGATTGTACATTGGCCACGTCACCTGGCCATGTCACGTGCCACGTCACCTTGAAAACGCGGCAAAACGCCAGTACCGCGTTTTGCGTCTGAAACGTGGAAAACTTGCGTAACCTATATTTTTTTGCTTCTGGAAAAACGAGGTTAAACGCAACTGCCTAAAAAAAGGCAATAAACGAGACTGTGTGCATGGACACATAGGATAACATTGAATGTGTTCAGTGGCAGTTGAAAAAAGTGTCCAACTGCCTCTGAACGCGCGTTTAACAGCGTGACGTGTGCATGGGGCCCAATATACAAATGAGCAGATGCTTTGACTCATAAGACCAAAAATATTTTCAAAACTAAACTCCAAGCACACAAGCCAAAAAAATAAAAAATTCAACATTCAACAAAATAAAAATATTTTCTAAAAACAGCTAGTATAAAGCGCCTCACTTGATATTTCGCTTTATGTAATCCAAAGAACAGCAAGAAGGGTTAGCACTGTGAGCCAAGCACGCACTAATCCATTGTACAGTGTACTCAGTTTTAAGAATTAGTTAACCTTCTGGAGCATGTTACACATTACACCCATATTTAGGATGCAACGTGCAACATGGTCCAGACATGCCCCAGCACGCCCCCGATTCTCCCCCGCCTATACCGGATCCTCTCCCTCCCTGCACCTGCGGTCACATTTTGAAATCAGGAATCTGAAGAAAAAAACTACAAGTATCGTCTACAACCGTGGCAGATGTACTAGTTTGATTGGGCAGCAAGAGTACTGCTTAGAGCGCTCGTAGCCCATTCACACTTCTAGCTTGCAAGCTGACAGCCCATACAGAGGTGAGGGCTGAAAGCTGGAGGAAGATTATGCAAGAGCCTGAAATTGTACCCGCAATCTGCTGATCGCGGGTGCAATACTTTACAGGCACTTATTAAATTTTTTTATTAAATGGACATTTTTTAACCTGCACAAAACACACATTTTTTAGTAAAAAAGATGAACTTAACCTATTAAAAATGGAAGTCTCCTGGCTGGAGAAGACAACAGAAGTGGAAACAACCCCATAACTTAGGTGATGTTCAGTCGAAACAGCAAACTGAAGGTAGTTTGGTAACCAAGGGGTTTTTAAGTGACTGTATAGCCAGATCTTTTATTTTACATTTGGATAAAGTGGTGAAGGATTAGAACTTTAAAGTGTTTGTGAACCCAAATATGTAAAGCTCTGCCAGCCCCTCTATTATAGTTAGGCATAGCACACTGTATAAGTCTTTTATAAAAACGAGGCTTGTAAAAAACGATTTAGAGAGGTCTTCAGGCCGGTCACGTGACTCGCGGCCACTGTACAGCTCCGATACATGGCTGCTGCAGGAGGGGCCGAGATCTCCCTCTGACGTCAGCTGGGGAGATCACATAGAAGCTCAGCTCCTCCTGCAGTAGCCCTGGAAACCGGCCAAGAGTCACATGACCGGCCTGAAGATGGCACCAAATCGGTATTTCCAAGCCTTGTTTTTATAAAAGACTTGTGCTATGCCCAACTATAATAGAGGGGCTGCCAGTGACCATATATCACATTTTATTTGTACTAATAGCAGTGGGGATAGGCGGAGACAGACACAGAGCCGAAGGGGGGGGGGGGGGGAGCTGAGAGCAGGGCTGCGGATGAAGGAAGGAAGGTACACTGACCATGGTGGTCAAGGCAGAAAGGGGAATACAGGAAGTGGCAGGAATAGGCAGGTTTTTTTTTACAGTTTAGAGGGGCAGATTACACAGCACAAGCACTGTGCTGTTAAATATGCTTTAAGGGACCAGGATCTCTATATATTTTTTGGGGTTAACAAACACTTTAATTTGAAAATTTGACATTACGAGACCTTGCATTTCAAAAATGACAGTTAAAGCTCAATGCTAGACAGATATAGGACACAAATCATGTCGATAGGAAGGAAAGGCATAGCGAGAGAAGAGCTGATCACATCACTGCGCTGCTTCTTATTCTCCACTGTCCAGTCACAAACTAGACCAGGGACAGGGGGACCTGGGCTCAGAGGAAGTGGGTTAAATTATATTGCCCATCAGACTGACGACACCTAGTGACAGAAAAAAGTACTGGAGAAGGAATAGGGATATCAGTATTAATAGGTGAATACTGCAGCAAAAGCTGTTTTTTATATTTTATCTTTTAGTGAGCTATTCATTCTTATTTTTGGCTATAGCTCTGCTCTGAAGTAGACAATGTTTATTATAAGAAAAGTTGCTAGTGATACTACCTGGACAAAAAATTAACACAAACTATATCTGAGTATCCTTGGCATTTATGTCCTCTGGTGCTATTGCAGAGATCATACATTATATGCCCAGCATACAGAAAAAGACTGGTCTTTCATAACATCTTATTACAATATAAAGTCGTAGTTGCAGTCTACAACATACAATGGAAGGGGGAAGGCTCCAAACACCAAAGCACAAAATGGTGATCATATTTTTGCACATTTCACCAACTATGCAAAGCTGATGAGCAAAGTTGACTATACTATCAAAAATAAAATTTATTCTTCACAATTTTTCTAATCTCATTGCAAACCTAAAATGTGACTAACTCTGTAAAAACCTAATAAATAAGCATTGAACAGTGAAAAATGTATTTCATTGAGGGCTGGTTCACACCAGAACACAATGCAGGAAAGTGTTCCATACGCGTTTCTGCACCACGCAAAAAACGCACTGCTTTGTGACCTGCTGCAGGCCTCAATACATTAACGGCACCCAAAAACACAGATTGCAAACACGGTGCATTTTCAGATATCAGATTGCATGGTACTGTGATTTGTTGTGACATGCTTTTCCAAAACGAGTGCATGCCCTACTTTGTTTGATCGGGTGCAATGTCATCCAAATCAAATTAATAAACTGAAAATCGCACTGCAGGGGAACGTACAGGCATTGCACCAGAGCGTGCACTATTCCTGTGCAATTCTGGTGAGACCCAGCCCCTAAACGTTTGCTCTAGTAGGTTTAACTTTAAAAGTCCCCATGAAAATGTGTCAGTAAATAAGTCAGACTTACCAGTAAGCTAAAGGAAATTGGTTTATGTTCACTGACTTTAAAAGGATGATTGTAAAAAGGTTGGTCACCTTCCTCTTCATCAGAATCATGGGGCTTATTTACAACCTCATCATCTTCTTTGCTTTGAGCAATTTGCTTACATTTCTGAAATAAAAAGACAAAAACATTGGCAAAAAAAGGTAGTCACTACACACAAACAAGCAAGCTCAGCTTTATTTATATTTGCTGAGAATCAGGTCTGCAGTGTCTCCAAATTAATGTGGGATGCGGTTCTAACGGTCCCTGTTGAACTGGTTGAAATTTGGCCAGTTCAGTAGGGCCCAGCTAAATTTCTATCTGTGTATAGCCCTCACTGTTTGCGGCAGATACAGGAATCTGTTTTTCTCTTATCGTCCATGGACTGACACAGCTGGATACTGTAAACGTGTGGGTATATGTCCCTGCTCGCAGGAGAAGATCTAGGCAGAATGTTAGATGTTAAAACATTCTAGAACAAACCAGAGCTGAACAGCCCCGCCCAGGGGGGCGGTCCCTCCGGACATTACCCTCCCACCTGCAGCTAGCAGACCTCAGTTTTTTTCTGCCTAGCAGAAGGAGAAGACGTGGCTCTCTCAGGAGCCAGTCTCCTGGAAGATTTTACATTGAAATTTTATTCCTTTGGGAATTTTATTATTTTATTTTTGAGACCTTCAATCAACTGTCGGCTGGGCAACAGGTTGGGTACACTGGTATACTCGTAGTCTTCCCTGTCCGACCATCGAGCGTGCTGATCCTCGCCTTGTGTGCGTGAGACTCAGTTCACGACATGCCCCATGACTCCAGGGGTGGCCAGGTTGCTTTCATGCTCCTGCGGTCCTCTCAAGATTGAACAGTACTTGACTGACTGTATCTCTCGTGGTGGACCGGGCCGACAGCTACGCAGTACGACTCTGATAGGTCTGTCTGAAACAAGCCAGTGGGTCCCTGAAAGGGACGTTTAAGTAGTCTCTCCTACTGCAGGTGAGTACATGCTGGCTGTGTTTCTGTGTGTGGGGGTTTCTCCCTGTCTCCCCCCTGTTATGCTGCTCTCTGCACCCTGTACTGGTGCTGTGCTGTGGGGTGCTTGGGGGTCACTCTGGCCTGGCTGGGCGCTCATGTCTGCAGTTTTTTCTGGTGTGTGAGGTGATTATTGCGTGCGCCATTGGCGCGCATTAGAGCTTTGAATTTTCGCGCTCTGTGGCCATCTTGGCGTTCAGTGGCGCAGTTATAGCTGCGGCCATTTTCTTGTGGCCGCCGCGCATTTATTTCTGGCGGTGCGAATCCCCTCACAATCTCCTCACAGACTGAGCGGTCCTTAAGGGTTGGTGGGTCCTCCCGGGTATCCCCTCCTCAGCGTAGCCAGTGGGTGGACTGTATATTCACTGTATAGTGTATAAGGTCTCAGAGGGTGGCGTTATGGAGTCTGATACACCTGCTCTCCACACTTGCCTGGGGCAACTGGCAGTGCTGCACAGTTAAACATGTTCATATGTTTCCTGCACCTGCGGTCCTTATGGACCAGTTGTCAGCAGTCCTGGAATCATTCCTGTCAGAATGGAAGCGGTGTGCGAGCAAAAGGAGCTATAAGCCCCCTCCCCCCACAAAAATCTTTACTGAAGGGGTGCTCTGAGTCAGATATGGGCCTAGCTACTATGCTCAGGACCCGACCTCTGAATATTTAATGTTTATGAACAGGACATTCCCTTGTGAGGAAGACTCCAGTTCTGTGTCAGTGAATGACAGGGTGCTTGTAAGTGATCTCATTGATGTGAGGAACACTCTCAGGCTGGAATTGCTGTGACAAGCTTTTCTTTTACACAGTTTCCTCACTGTTTTCCTCACACTGCCTCAAGAGCAGCATGGATGAGGGAGGACTTTATTCATTTATGTCTGTAGTCCCTGTGAGCCTTATGTGTGATACCTGAGGTAACATTTCCGGCCATTTCCTGGGGAATGATTTGAGCTCTGACAGACACACGGTCTGAGGATCAGAGGTTACCTGCATGCTGCTTCAGCAGCACAGTCAAGCAGGTTGGAATGATAGAGAGAAGATTATGCGCCTCTGCGCCATAATTGAACTCATCCTATACCTCTACACTGCATACATTCACAGTGTATGTATGTGTTATTGGTCTCTGTGTCTGCGTGGCTGTCCCCACGTTCCAATGCTGTGTTTCAGTGCCATACATGATATAAACGTACAAAATATGTTTATGCACGACTCCAGATACATTCACAGTATATGTATGTATTATGCTCTCTGGGTTGGCGGGGGCTCCGGTGTCCTTCATGTGCGCTTCAGCTCTCTGCATAGTATAGACATGTTCAATGTTTATTGCACATATTATACATGTTTACAGTATGGGTATACTGTTTGCGTGGGGTTCCTCCGGGTACTCCGGTTTCCCCCCACGCTCCAATGGAAATGCACAGCATAAACATGTGCAATATGTTGATTCACATGCTATCATTCCTACATGGTATCTGTGTGCTGTCTGCGTGGAGTTCTTCCGAGTGTTCCGGTTTCCTCCCACGCGCTGACGGTATGTGCTCCTTTGGCCTTCTGCACAGTTAAACATGTTCAATGTTTATCACGCATGCTATAATACCTACACGGTATGTGTAGGCAGTCTGTGTGGTTTTCCTTCGGGTGCTCCGGTTTCCTCCCACACTCCATTGGTATGGGCGCTTCGGCGCTATGCGCAGTCTAAATTTGTGCGATTGGATATCCACATACTAACATACCTACCCGGTATTGTCTTTGCACTCTGCGTGGGTTTCCGCCCACGCTACATGACATGCATGCCTTTGGTGCAATACACAATGTAAACATACACATTATGTTTATACACTACACTAAATACATTCACAGTAGTTGTAGGTATTGCATTCTCTGAGTATGCGTGGGGTACTTCAGTACCTCCCACGCGCCAACGGTGTGCGCGCCTTCGGTGCTATGCACACGAGCTTGTGCAAAATGTTTAGCACTCACACTATAATACCTACACGGTATTGCGTATGCAGTCTGCGTGGGTTTCCGCCCACGCTACATGACATGCATGCCTTTGGTGCAATACACGGTGTAAACATACACATTATGTCTATACACTACACTAAATACATTTACAGTAGGTGTAGGTATTGCATTCTCTGAGTAGTATGCGTGGGGTACTTCGGTTCCTCCCACGCGCCAACAGTGTGCGCGCCTTCGGTGCTATGCACACATGGGCTTGTGCAAAATGTTTAGCACACATACTATAATACCATACACGGTATGCGCATGCAGTCAGCATGGGTTTCATCCGGGTGCTCAGGTTTCTCCCCTGCGTTCCAATGGTGTGCGCATTCTCAGCGCTATGCACAGTATAAACATGTGCAATTTGTTTATTCGCAGGCTAACATACCTACACGGTTGTGTACGCAATCTGCATGGCTGGTTTACGTCCAGGCCCCGATGATGTGCGCGCCTTCGTCGCTGGCACAGTATATACGTGTTTAATAGGTTTATCCACAAATACTAAACTACATACGCCGTATGTGGTGGTATTATGCTCTTTGTGGCTGGGTGGGTTTCCTCCCACACTCTCCATTTGTGCGTTTGACGCAATACATAGTATAAACTATGTGTTTGCACAATCGGCACCTATCCATGGGTAGCTGCTGGACGGAGCATTGTCACAAGGATCCCTGGTTTCAGGGGTATCACTTTCCACCTGCTTTCAGTGGTGATCAGAAGCGCTGGCTTGGACTGTGTTCGCCAGGTTGGGGTTAGCGTTACGCCCATTAGTGGCTGCGTCTCTGGCATTTTTTATAGCTCAATGACTGGGCAAAAGCCTCTGCTTCATCCATCAGTCGTCTAGCAGGTGCACTACAACTGCTTTAGCCTTTAGGGTCTCTGTGCCCGGGGTGGGTTTGCGCCACCTGTGGAGGCTGAGGTACTAGTCCTCTGAGAGATTCTAGGGAAGTTCCGTCAAGTTGCCTTTATTGGCCAACATTTGAGGCACCCTGTACACTGGGGCCTCCCTTCTCCGATACATTGCGGAGTCTCTTTGGGATTTTCATACATCTCGCTGCAAGATGGTCCTGTCGGCCGTGTGCATTGCAGGCAAAGGGTCCTTGCATTCGGAGGTGTTTCCACCTTCTTTACCGGAGGTGGGGCACCGGAAATGGACCTTGTGGCCTCTCGACTCACTCGCAAGGTGGCAAGATCGTGGTCAGGTCCAGGGACCCCTGGGCGGACGCGTCTGACGCGTTGGAAGCCCGTGGGGGCAGTATCACCTGATATATGCTTACCCTCCGCTACTGTTGTTGCCTCGCCGGCTTCGCAGAGTAGGGGCTGAGGCCATTCCAGTGCTCTGGAACAGCGACATTGGTACGCCGATCTACTTCGGCTAGTCACAGACATTCCTTGCGACGGCCTATTGGGGTGGACCTTCTGTCTCATGATCCCATACTTCATCCTGCTTTACAGTCCTTGGCTTTAATGGCATGGCTGTTAAAGCCAGGTGCTGAAGGACCGAGTTCTCTCGTATTCGGTCATCTCTTCTATGTTGTTGACACGGGAATCTTCCTCCAGAAAGATATCTCACCGTACCTGGAAGGCTTACATCGCTATGTGCGAGGAATTTGAGTGGCATCCTCGGATGTATTCCGTTCTCAGGATTTTGCTGTTCTTACAGCGTGGTGTGACCCAAAAGCTGACCTTGCATACCTTTTGAGGGTCTGATTTCGGCCCGGGCTGTCTTTTTCAACGATCGCTACCGGGCCATTCCTTGATTAGCACCTTTTTTGCAGGGGGTTCGCCATGTGATCCCCCCTGTCAAGCCTCCTCTCCCTACTTGGGATCTGATTTTGATGCATCTCGGTTCTCCAAGAACATCCCTTTTGAGAATATCAGAGAGATTCCTCTCTTGACCTTGTCCCGGAAGTTGGCCTTAGTGGCCATTGCTTTGGTTAGACGGGTGTCTGAGTTGCTGGCCTTGTCCGGCAAGTCGCCTTACTTGGTCCTCCATAAGGATATGTTGGTGTTGCGCCCACGACCATCCTTCTTTTCTAAGGATGGTCTTGGCCTTTCACCTTAAGAAGGACATTGTTCTTCCGTCCTTGTGTCCTCACCCATCGCATCCCTGAGAGTTTGCGCTTCATACATTAAGATGGGTACAAGCCTTATGAGTGTACTTGTCTGCTACTGTTTCCATTCGGAAATCTGTGTCTGGTCCAAAACAGGGCCGAGCGGTGTCGTCTGCCACCGTCTTTAGTTTTATCAGGCAGACCGTCATACAGGCCTGTGCCCTTAAGGGGCGGGCACCTCCCTTTGCGGTTGCGCCGCATTCCACCAAGGCAATTGGTGCTTCCCAGGCCTTCCGACATAAAGCGTCGGTTGCACACGTGTGCAAGGCGACGACCTGGTCGTCCGTTCATACCTTTTCAAGATTTTATAAGGTTGATGTGGCTGCATCTTCGGATGCTCCCTTCGGCCGCAAAGCATTGCAGGCTGCTGTTTAATGTCGCAACTCCTCCGTCGAGGAGCTCTGCTTGTTTGGAGTGAAGTTTTGGTTGTTCCTTTGCTACCGCTCCCACCCTTCTGATACTGCTTTGGGACGTCCCACACGTTTACAGTATCCAGCTGTGTCAGTCCATGGACGATAAGAGAAAATAGGATTTTTGTACTCACCGTAAAATCCATTTCTCTGACGTCCATGGACTGACACAGCACCCACCCTTCCTTTTAAGGTTTGTACTGCTTTGTTACGAACTGAGGTCTGCTAGCTGCAGGTGGGAGGGTAATGTCCGGAGGGACCGCCCCCTGGGCGGGGCTGTTCAGCTCTGGTTTGTTCTAGAATGTTTTAACATCTAACATTCTGCCTAGATCTTCTCCTGCGAGCAGGGACATATACCCACACGTTTACAGTATCCAGCTGTGTCAGTCCATGGACGTCAGAGAAATGGATTTTACGGTGAGTACAAAAATCCTATTTTTTTTTTGTTCAGACTTGCATCAGCCATATGTAACCAGTTTTAGGGTTACTTGGTGATCCCCTGGACTGCTTCACCAAAAGCCTTGATGGTGATAAACCACTTACCCACTGGGCACTTAAACCCCCTTCCAAACCAGAAGGGTTTAAGAATGCGCTCACATTTTGAATGTCAATTACTGTACCCATATGACATTTTTGTCCTTTTTTCCACACAAATAAAGCTTTCTTTTGGTGTTAGTCACCACTGTTTTTTTTTGCGCTATAAATGGGGACATATCTTTGGTAAAAATAACACAAACAAGGGTATATTTTTTTGGTCTTTGTGAAAGTCAGGGTCGGTTCACACTGCTGTCCGACAGTCCAAATCACATGCGATGTCTGTGCGATGCAAACTCAGTCATACAAGCCATGCAAGCCGCCTCGAAGGTGGATACCATGAGGCCCAGAAAGGTTGATCCGAACGCGATGCGAGGCACAGAAGAAGGGCCTGAAGTTTGATCAGTGGAAGAAAAACCCTTGCCCGCGCAGAGTCCAGAATCAACCCCAAGTATTCCAGTCATTGGGCCGGGAGCAACACGCACTTCTGGAGGTTCAAATCCCTGTGTCAAACTCTTGTAAGGCTTGCATGGCGATCACCATATTGTCCCTCAGTTCTGAAGTAGACGCTGCTTGAAGGAGGAGATCGTCCAGGTAGCCCACGACCACAATCCCCCGCTGTCTCAGCAATACCAGAACCGGTGCCAGCACCTTGGTGAAGACCCGGGGAGCCTAGGCCAGGCCAAAGGGAAGTGCCACAAATTGATGGTGTGCGTCCCGGACCGAAAATCGCAGGCAAAGATGGTGCCTGACACAGATGGGAGAATGCCAGGGAGGCCCCGAAATTTGCCTGATGCAGCGCGGCCACCACAGAATGAATGGACTCAATCCTGAACCCTCGTACCTTCACAAAACAAATTGAGGGCCTTGAGATCCAGGATCGCACGAACCCCTTCCTTCTTTGGAACTATGAACAGATTGGAGTAGAAACCCCAAAACCTTTCCGAAGCTGGTAGAGGAACTATCACCCCCCGAAGAAGCAATTCCTGCACTGCCCCAAACAACGCCTGCCGACGAGATGGGGGAAGATGAAGATTGTAGGGAAAAAACCTGTCTGGTGGACAGGAAAGAAACTTTGTAGCTGGACAAAATTAGTTTGCAGACCCACTGGTCAGAAAGAAGGGAAGTCCACCGGTCCGCAAACCACCGAAGGCGACCCCCCACCGGCAAGTCCGGCGGGGGTAAAACTTCATGCGGAAGAGGGCTTGTTGGGCTTGCGATACCAAGGACGCTTTAGTCCACCCGCAGGAGCCTTGGTGGGCTGGGAACCCTTTCCCGCAGAACAAGGCGGACGAAAAAATGCTTGCGAGCAGAAAAAGAGGGGCCCCGCCTGCGACGGGGCTCCTTGCCCTTTTTGGACTGCGGGAGACAGGTACTATTCCTCCCAGTAATATCCTATATAATGTCATCCAGAGTGGCTCCAAATAACCACCCACCCTGGAAATGCAAATCAGCCAGAGCCTTCCTAGACGTTTGCTCCGCCGACCAGCACTTAAGCCAAACCAACCGGCAAAGAACCACGGCCGACACAAAGATTTTAAAAAGTAACAAGGTCATGTCCAAGGCCGCATCACAAACATACTTGAGCCCTTGCACCAACTGGTCTGCCAGTTCCACACAGACCGGAGAAACTTGCTCATTACCTAACAGAGTGTAATAGCTTAGCCCACTCAGTAAGCGTCTGCAACACCAGAGCCATGGCTAAACCCGGACGAAGGGCCGAACCTGCCATCGTAAACATAGACCGAGCAACCTGCCTCTGCCTGTCGGCAGGGTCCTTTAAAGAAGGTGACCCCCCTCCACCGGAATCACGGTCGCCTTGTTCAACCTAGATACTGGAGGATCGACAGGAAGGAAAGACCATTTCTTCAGCAGACTCTCCTCAAAGGGACAACGCACCGAAAAACGCCTTGGGACTAAAAAATGGACCGCTGCGGGTATTCCCAAACCTTGTAAATAAACCGAAATAAGACCGGTAAGGAAATGCCTTAGCGGTGCGGACCGGCTTACGAGACCCAAAGGGGACCGAAACCTCTTCAGACGCCGCCACCGCCGGATCCTCAATTTCAAGCTATCGCACACCGCCGTAACAAGTGTGCCCACCAGCGCTTTTTCATGCTCGCTGTCCGAAGGATCAGGGGCCGCATCATTTCAGCCCTCCGGGCAGGGGCCACCCGCCACGGCGGAGCCCGACTCCGGGTCAGAGCCCTCCCCAGAAGAGGGGGTAGGGGACTTTACCCACCTTACGCCCACGAGCCACTTCAACCAGGGAGATGAAGGATTCCAGGACCGCAGACAAAGCGTCCAGGAGAAACAGCAGACCCAGAGGGACCAGCTTCCGTCACAGAGGTGTCTGGAGGAGGGGCACCTGCTTCAGGACGCCATGGAAGTCCTACACTCGACCAGACACCACAAGGAACCGAACGCCCACAAGGGAGAGAGAAGGGAAACCACCTCCCTAGCTGCCACAGACTGGAGCAAACCCCAGGACTCACCGCCCCGACCCAAACCTCAGAGGAGCAGTGCTGTGTGCTGTCCATCTTTCGGCAGATGGGATAAGCCACGAGGAGATCCGCGCTCGCGCCAGGTGTAAAGTCCAGTGCTAGAGGACCAGCAGAATTCTCTCCACAAGGCTACAAAAAAAAGGCAACAGGCCGCACTTCCGCAGACAGGAATGCCCAAAGACTAAGGCAAAATGGCCACCGCGGCTATGGGAAAACGGCAGCAGCGCCTGTCCCCAAAAAAAATGGCAGCTGCTACATGCGGAGGACGACGCCAGCCACACACCCACACCTGGAGAGCACAGAGACCGCCCGGAGGGGACCCCACAAAAGGTCAGGTAGGGGCCAAAATTTCCACCTAGTGGCACCCAGCAACCGACTGCGACGGCTGTCAGGCAGCGCAACGGGGGAGGGAGGAGGAGATCCCCAAGAACCACCCACCCCAGGGATTACCCAGCTGCTCCAAACAGTGCCCAGACCGATGGAGCATGTACTTAGCCATCCAGCAGGGATTGCGGGTCACACTCCGCAGACAGATTCACCTACCGCCTAAACAGAGCAACTGTTGGCCACGGTGACACTGACCCAGACATCAGGTGTCTGGTCATATGTGTCCCTGAGAGGCGTCTAGCCCGTCGGCCGCCCTGGCCCAGGATCGGGCTCGTCCTGGCCGACCCAACACGGAGCTCAGGTCTGCACGTGCTCGGTGGCCAGGCTGGGGAGGCTACCAGGATCTATGATATCCAGCCTGTCACCCAGCCCAGCAGTGGATTGCAGATGCAGATCAAAACTAAGAATAATAAAAAACCAAAAAAGGAACCACAGGTACCAGCAGATAACCAGGTCCTTCTCCTAGACTAGGTAGAAAAAAACAGTAAGAAATAAAAAATATCATCAGAGTGGAGCTGTGGATATGAAAATAGAAAAACAATGCCACGTCCCGAAAGGTCAGATTTGAAAATAATAAGTTGGTAGATGGACTTTGTAGGCAGAGAGAGTTAAAATTGACGTATATTTATTAAAGATACATACAAATAAAAAAAAATAAAAAAACACAAATGACAATAATGGCCATTACTAAAAGGGCCTGATAACACAAAAATTCATAACACCACCTTTGACATAAAAGGTACAATAAATAGAAAAGTAGGACACCAAAGTCACTTCCTATAAATAAAACCGTATAGTATATGAAAGGCGATGTATCATGTAAAGCTCAGCTCGACATGTTGCGCGTTTTTTGGAATAATTGCTTCTTCAGGAGCTTATTGCGAGTTATTTCAAATGCAGAAGAAAAGAAAACAGGCGGAGAGTGTATTTATAATCATGGGCACAAGCGAGTTCAAAGCAATCAATCCTTCAGTTGCTCCAAAAAAAAAACAAAAAAAAAAACAATCAAAATATACAAACTCTGGGAGAATTCTTGATTGAGGTATTGACAGGAACCTTCAACCAGTGAAATACAGCCAAGAAAGCAGCTCAACAGTGGACACTTCTAATAGAGTTCATAGAATAATTAGGGACATTCCCACTAATTAAAAGATTTGTATGTTCAAAGGGGCTTATCCAGGAGATGTATCTTTCGCAGTGTGTTGACCGGGATTCTCCGCCTGTAGTGACAGTGTCAGCAGTGGGAGATAGCTCCTGAAGAAGCGTTCATTCCAAATAACACGCAACATGTCAAGCTAAGCTTTACATGATACATCGCCTTCCATATACTATACGGTTTTATTTATAGGAAGTGACTTTGGTGTCCTTTTCAATTTATTGTACCTTTTCGGTCAAAGGTGGTGTGTTATGAATTTTTGTGTTCTCGGAACCCTTTTAGTAACGGGCATTATTGTCATTTATGTTTTTTTTTTATATCTGTATGCATCTTCTTTAATAAATATACATAAATTTTAACTCTATACGCCTACAAAGTCCATCATCTGCCAACTTATTTTCAAATACTACCAGTAATCCTATAGAAAATGTATGTAGGGAGCTGAAATTTCTAAGTTGTCAAGCAACAGCCAAGAAACCCTAAGGATTTAGAGAAGATCTGTAAAGAGTGATGTGTGCAAACCTGGTAACTACAAGAAACGTCTTACCTCTGCTTTTCAACAAGAGTTTCTCCACCAAGTACTACATCATGTTTTGCTTGGGGATCAAATACTTACTCACTGAACTGCAACTCAATTTATAAAATTTGTATCATGAGTTTTCAGGATTTTTGGTTTATATTCTGTCTCGATCATTTAAAAAAACACACCTATGATAGGACCCTTAGTGGGAAAACTTACAGAATCTGCAGGGGATCAAATAATTATCAAAAATCAATAATTTTCCCTGCTGTATACTCGCACAGAGAATGCATTAAATATCTATACAAATTTCTTAAAACTAAAATTTCCATACCTCTGTAAGTTCTTGAATTGTAACGCCATATGTCCTGTGGGTATTCTTCTCATCAACAGGTGCAGAGGGTGCCAATACTGGCTTCAAACTTGCTGGTAACGGCATACCAGCCTTAACACACATGGCAGCTGCATTAGCTTTGGCTATTTCCAGAAGCTGAGCTTTGTCTAAAAAAAAAAAAAAAAAAAAAAAAAGTAATTTTATAGAATGCATATAGAGCCGTGTCAGCACCTGCATTTTTTTTCAATGTAGTAATTGCACTCACAAAAAAAAAAATATAATAATTGCATAAAGTATTTTAGCAGCCTGATAGAAACGCAACCTAAAGTTTCCTATTACCATAGCCAACAATATGGCTTTTGAAATGTCTGCTGTAGTGCGATGGCTTTAAAGTGTTTGTAAAGTCAGAAGGTTTATCTTAATGCATTCTATGCATTAGGATAAAAACCTTCTGTGTGTAGCAACCCCCCTCAGTCCATCGTAGTGCACGAGTGCCTCAGCCGTCCGGCACTCTTCCTCCTGATTGGCTGAGACAGCAGTGGTGGCATTGGCTCCCGATGCTGTCAAAGTCAGTTAGCCAATCAGAAGAGAGAGGAGGCAGGCCCGAACCGCAGCTCCGTGTCTGAATGGACACAGGGAGCTGCGGCTCAGCTCCAGTACCCCCATAGCAAGCTGCATGACTTGGGGAAGAATGGGAAGAGACCACCCCAAGATAAAGAAGCCAGGGGCGGACGACGCCGCATATGAAAAAAAAATGGAATTTTATTGGTAGAAAAATATGCAAAACACACAATTACCGACTCAAAAACCCTTTAACACCCAATAATAAAAAATTAATAAGACAACGTTGTCAATATTAAAATTACGTCACAATTACATGCATGCAGAAATACTCTGGCAGGGTGACCAGCTGGAATGAATTTTAGTCAGTTATACTGCAATAGGTAGGATCAGCTAATTGGACTGACCAAAACCCTAAATGGCGTATAGAGTATAATGGAGTGGCTACGCGCAAGGGCTCATGTATTAGATGACATCAGGCAGTGTTGAAAACAGCACAATTGGAAGGATATCCTTAAATAAAGGGCCTATAAATTATAAAGTAAAAATTGCTTCCTCATTCTGCTGAATGCTCTATTCCTGGATGTGCAACAGCAAGCCTCGCACACCAACTTCCTGCAAGAGCCGTGTCATTTAGACTATTTCCAGGTGCCCTGGACCTGCAAGCAGTGCTAGAGAATGATGTGACAGATATAGTAAGCATTTGACATCCATAGGCTTTTTATGAATGTCCTGGAACCACTTAAAGCGCAATTCTACCCAAAAGTGGAACTTCTGCTTTAAGCACTCCTCGCAGCCTTACATGCCACATTTGGCAAGTCATTTTTTTTGGGAGGGGGAGTGGGTACCTCGTTTTAACAGGTACTTCCTGTCCCACTTCAGTCTCCTCGCCACCTAAGCAACGCCTCCTCTTCCCCTAGGTGGCCCCTCCCTCTCTGCAATCTTCTGGGACACGTCCTAGGTCCAGAAGATTGCCTGGCCACCAGGAGAGCGCAGCGCAACTCGGGCATGCACGGAGCGCGCTAGTCTGTGAAGCCGCAAGCTGTCACAGCCGGGTACCCACACTTGCAATGATGGCGCCGGGGAGAGGAACGAGGCTTCGGGCAGCCGCATCGCTGGACCAGGGGACAGGTGAGCGTCTGTTTGAACTTTTTGTAGCTGCGGACTTTTAATAAACTTACAAAAAGAGTGGAACTCCGCTTTAAGTGTTTGACATAAGCTCGGGGATGCAGCTGCCATGCTTTATACGGCGCTAGAAGAATTGACAAAATGAACAGTGTGGGGGTGGTGGCGGTTCAGAAATATTACAAATAAGAGCCTAGAGTTGAGCTTTAACAATAAATAAAAAAAAATTAAAGCATTAATAAAAACGGAAAAAGGAAAAAAAAACACATTGCAGTTTTAACAATCCTTTGATGTGGTGGCTGCATTATTATTTTAGGGTTTTTTCCTTTATTTTCACTTTGTGCCACTCTAGATAGAGTGACCGACTGACTACTGGACAGCATTATTGTCAGTCTGATGAGAAGGCATTGTTAGATGGACTAGCACATTTAGATGGACTTCAACAACATATTAAAGCTGAACTCCTTTCAAAGCATTCACAGCAAAAAGTTTTTTTCTTATGGGATAAAAAGTTCTACATAAAATAATAGCTATCCATTTTAAGCACCCTCTAACTGCCACTTTTCGTGGACAGCTTGGTCTGTTAAAGGAAGCCGAAATAAAAACAGACTCCCTGGCAGGATATAGAGTTGAAAAGAAAGATCAGTACACACCAGTAGTTTATTCTTTCAAACCAGCAGGGCTGAAAAAAAAAACTCTCAGGAGGAGCTATAATAACCAACTATCTGACATTAGTACACCAATTTCCCCTACTGTGCTATTGTGTCCCCCCCCCCCCCAGAACATTCCAGTCAGCGTTCTCAGCCATTGGCTGAGGGCGCTGATTGGGAGTGGGTCATGCTCCTTTGGGAGAAGCCGAGCAAACAGCCAGCTTCTGTTAAACTGACTCCAGTACGCACGAGCCAAATATTGGCCAGTTTCTGTACAGCCACTACATTTAAGACTTGTTACGCTGCAATATAACACATCTGTTTTTGGGTTTAACCACTTGACGCCAAATCATGTACATGTATTGGTTGGATTGGTTTTAAGTGTTTATAACTGGATAATGGCTCCAGCTGTATGCCATAACCCCGATTTTTTTTTTTTTTTACAGCAGGCAAAGCTTTTTCATCCAATAGCAATCCTAGCAGTTTATTAGCCACTTGATTTCCTTTACAGGCAGCGTGAGTGGACTCCCTCCGTGCAATTGGGGAGCCCGGTACCTGATCCGGTGGTGCCACCAGTTTATCAGAGCTGGTCGGGAACCAGTCTATGGTCTAGAAGGTGTCACTAGGTGCCACTGATGAGCACAGATTGGCAACACAGGTGGGCACTGGACTGATAATGAGGATATTGATAATCAGTGCACACGTCCCTTTAACAAAAAGGCAGGTTATCGGCTCTCTTCTCCTCACGCTGTCAGCGTGAGGAAAGGAGTGCCGATGACTGGCTTCTGTTTACATCCCTGATAAGCTGTGATTGCACCGCCGATTGGCTCTTTTCCTCAATCTGTGATTAGCAGTGTCCAGAGGACACTGCAATCAGAGTGCAATCACAAAAATAGTTGGCCGCACTGTATCGGTCATTCGGCTAGCGCGGCAGGCAAGTGGTTAATATTTTTTACTTTCATTGAATACAAACAGTACAGCTGATATACTTCTGACCAGCTGCAGGTATGGACCAATACTGTATATAGTTTGCATTTGCCGCGTATGCCTGCCACCCTGGTGGCATATTGCTTTAACCACTAGGGGTCCGCGCTATAGCCGAATGACGGCTACAGCGCGGACCTAGAATGCCGGGAGGACGTCAATTGACATCCACCCCTTTCCTCGTCCTCGCCGCGCACTTCAGAGCGCGCATCGGGGAACTTCCGTGTCCGCCGCGTCACGCGGGTGCCGATAGGCGTGCCTGGCGGCCGCGATGTCCTCCGGGTACCCGCGATCAGCATTTACAGAGACAGGGACGTGGATCTCTGTGTGTAAACAGAGATCCACGTCCTGTCATGGAGAGGAGACTGATAGAGTGTCCCTTGTACATAGGGACAACCATCGGTCACCTCCCCCAGTCAGTCCCCTCCCCCCACAGTAAGAATCACTCCCTTAGGTACACTTAACCCCTTCAGCGCTCCTAGTGGTTAACCCCTTCACTGCCAGTGTAATTTTTACAGTAACCAGTGCATTTTTTATAGCACTGATTGCTGTAAAAATGACAATGTCTCAAAATGGTGTCAAAAGTGTCCGATGTGTCCGCCATAATGTCGCAGTCACAATACAAATCGCTGATCGCCGCCATTACTAGTAAAAAGAAAGAATATTAATAAAAATGCTATAAAACTATACCCTATTTTGTAGACGCTATAACTTTTGCGCAAACCAAGCGCTTATTGCGATTTTTTTTTAACCAAAAATATGTAGAATATGTATCGGCCTAAACTGAGGAAAATTTTATTTATTTTTTTAAACGGGGATATTTATAATAGCAAAAAGTAAAAAAGTTTTTTTTTTCCAAAATTGTCGCTTTTTTTGTGTTTAGCGCAAAAAATAATAAAAAAACACAAAGATGATCAAATACCACCAAAAAGAAAGCTCTATTTGTGGGGGGGGGGGGGGGGATTTAACACGTCAATTTTGTTTGGGAGCCACATCGCACGACCGCGCAATTGTCATTCAAAGCGTGACAGTGCTAAAAGCTGAAAATTGGCCTGGGCAGGAAGGGGGTTTAAGTGCCCAGTAAGCAAGTGGTTAAACATTTTATCTTTAAACGGGTGGGTCGGGGTTAATAGAAAAACTTCATAGGACACCAAAAAAAATAAGTCTCTCCCAATTTGACAAAATGTGGACTGGGCAAAAATCACGTCTGTACCCATGACCTCTCCAGGTCATTGAATTGTGTATTGTATAACTGGTCAAATATCAAATAACAGAAAATGAAAGAATAAGGCGGCCATAAATTAATCAAAAAATCGTTTGGTTCCTGCTGAATTATGATTCATCCATGGGCAGGCTGGTTGTGCTGAAGTCGACCAGCTTGTTGGGTTTCTTTCATGTGACTGCCAGTGTGACCACTGCTAGCAATTGATTACTGCAGAATACGATTACTGCAGTAATCGTAGTCTGACGGCAAGGAAACCTCTCATTGTCAGAATACAATAGCGCAGAGGGAGGGGGATTCCCCCCATCAACACTGTCAGTGGTGATGGGGAAAGTCAAGCAATTTTCTATCCTTCAGCCCTGGTTCACACTGGTGCGATTTGACATGTCAAATCGCATGTCAAATCTGCGAAATTTGCGGGCAATGGCACCGCCCTAATCGGTGCGACGCTGCATCTGCGGCGCTGCACCGATTTCAAAAAGTAGTTTCTGTACTACTTTTTGCGATTTCAGCCGCGATTTACATTGACATCTGTGTCAGATGTCTCTGTAATCGAGCTGAAATCGGGACCGACAGGCAGGAGTGAAATCGTGCGAGTTCAGCTGAACTCACATGGCTTCACTCCCGCAGCCCCAGTGTGAACCTGGGCTCAACCTGTGGTTGAAGGAAAGAAAATTTTATAATCTATGGCTTGCTTAACTTTACAATTCACAAAACACTTTTCTATAGGTAGCCAAAGTCTATCTACCAAAATGTAAAAAAAGTTTTCTTACCAAGATCTGTGAGACGTTTTGGTGATCTGACACAGTCCATTGATTGGTCTCTAGATCTTGATCGTTTTCTACGAACGGGGGACCTGCTAAAGCTTTTTCTCCTTACTGGTGATCTTGAACGTCGCCTTCTAACAGGAGATCTGCATGGACTAATTCTCCTTGCAGGAGATCTGGATTTTTTCCTTCTTGGAGGGGTTCGACTTTTCCTTCTCTGTTTGATGCTATAATGTTCTTTAGAGCTAGACCTTTTCCGTCTCTTTTCATTTGATTTACTTATGTCTCTTGAGGAAGATCGCGAGCGAGTTTTCCTTTTACGGATTACATTACTTTGAGAGCGACTCCGAGATCGATCAGACTTTGATTGAGCTTGCGGTTTGATTTGCGGTGATTTTGGGGTTGGCGATTTAGACTCTGACCTCCTTTTGCTGGCAATAATTGGCGTTTGGGAATGCCTTTTGTGAGAAGAGGATCTGGATCTCCTCTTTCTGGAAGCAGATAATGATCGAGAATGTCTTTTGCGTGTTACTGAGGTAGAGTGGGAGCGCCTTTTGCGAGCAGCAGAGGAAGAACGCTTTCTCCTAGGGGGAGATGGGGAGCGGGAGCGCCTCCTACGGGGTGCAGATGGGGAGTGTCTTCTGCGAGAAGCAGACGGTGAGCGAGAACGCTTTCTGTGAGAAGCAGAGCGGGAACGTCTTCTGTGTGCCAATGAAGGTGAGCGGGAACGTCTTCGGCGACCTAAAGATGGAGATCTCCTTCGGCGTGCTACAGATTGCAAGGGTGAAGGCCTTCGCCGAGATACAGATGATGATCGAGAACGTCTCCTGCGAGTGATGGAGGAAGAGCGGGAGCGTCTCCTGCGAGCCACTGAAGTTGATCGTGAGCGTTTTCTGCGGTGAACAGATGAAGAGTGAGACCTTCTCCTTCTAACTGGAGAGCGGGAACGAGAGTATCGCCTACGGGCTAAAGAAAGTGAGCGAGAGCGCCTCCTACGCGCTACGAAGTGCGAGTTTGACCTTTTAGGGTCTACAGATGTAGAGTGGGATCGCTTTCTACGAGACGATCGAGACCTCCTATGAGCTGCAGATGGAGAGCGAGATGATCTCTTGTTGGCTACAGATGTTGATCGAGAACGTCTCTTCCTAGATTTAGACCTGGAACGAGATTTCCTAAATCTTGTATCAGAAACTGAACTTGATTTTTTTCTTCGAGTAGCAGATTTTGACCTTGATTTTCTAGTTTTTACAACAGACTTAGAACGAGATTTCTTCACACGTGTTATCGACTTTGAGCGTGACCGTTTTTTCCTTGTGGTAGACTTGGACCTCGATTTTCTTCGGTCCTTTGTTCGAGAATGTGAGCGTGCAGACCTGCTTGCACGTTTTGAAGGTGAATCACATTTTGTGGATGTGGACAGAGAATTTGAAAGTTCAGTTTTTAACAAAGACTTGGAACGGGAACGCTTGTTAGAGACCTCTATAACAATAGGTAATTGTGTCACTGATAATTTTTCTTGTTCACAGAAGTTCACCACATTACTGTCATCGGAACATGACTGCACCACTAGTGTGTCACATGTATTTAAAATTAAAGATACCTGCTCTAGGTCTGTTTTTGCAACAGGAGGTGATGATTTGATATAATCCTCTGTTAACAGTGAATGCTCAAAAGATTCTTCTGTTATCAACTGTGAATGATCAACAGAATGTCCTCCGTGGCTTAAAGCATGTGGGGTAGTCATTTCAGGCAAAACTGGCTGTTCAGGCATACATTTTGTTTCATCACATGAAGATAGGGAGGATGGTAGCTCCTGTCCAAATTCAACATCAAGAATTGTAGTGGCTGGCTGTTCAACTACCATTTCTGGATTGTTTAAATCTGAAGCATGAGTCAATATGAAAGATCTAGACGTTTCATATTCAACACAATCCAATTCTTTGGTTGAAATTATAGAGGTATCCTTTTCTTCAGCAGAACAAAGCTGTACTTTAGTTTCTTTATCAACACTGGGTACGGAAAGCTGACTAACAAATGGATTTTCAGATCTAGCAAATGCAGAAGACTTATCTGGTGGATCAGTTGGGTTGCTTAAAGAGAGTTTCCCTTCACAAGATTCTGGCTTAGAAACATGCACAATAGTCTGGTCAGAATCATAAGGCAATAGCTCAGGTGGTGTGTGAAAGACCGAAGAATCTTGTTCAGAAGAATAGTCAGAAATACTCTGGAAAGGGTTTGCAGGCTGCTCAGAATCATAAGGCAAAAGTTCAGGAGGTGGTTGAGAGATAGATAAAACTGGTTCAGAGGAAGAATCAGAATTGTGTGTATATATAGGTGTAGGTTGCTCAGAGTCAAATGGCAAAAGGTCTGGCGGTGTAATTTTACATTCATGATCAAGCTGAACATTATCCCCAGAATCCTCTGCTACATGCGTGTCAATTTCAGTAGATAATGTAGTAACATGAACAGACATAAAGCGGTCTACTTCATCTTGAATTTGTAAGCACAAACTTGTAGAGGGTTCTTCAGGTTCTGCAGACAATATAGCAGCAAAAGGCTTGCTGCAAATCTGCACTGAGGATAATGGCTCGTTTCTCAATGTGCTACCTTCAACTGTTTGATCAAGCTCAGAGATGTCATTGATTTCAGGATTGCTGAGAATCTGTTCATTCTTGGAATAGTCTTTATCCAAACCTGTTTGCTCAGAAGCATCCCAGGAGGTTCTCTCGCTAGCTCTAACAAGAGGGTGCTCTTGAAGAGACTGGTTAGGTCTATGTGATTTATTTTCTGCATGTTCATAACTGCACATTTCTAATGGTTCATCCTGCAGTAAACTATCAGGGCTAGAATAAACCTGGTCTGAAAGTGCTTCAGTCTGATCGGTTAATCTATCTGGTGGATCACATTTAAAGAGTTCTGTACTTTTGTCAGTCATAAGCTGCTCAGTGGTATCAAAGTTTTCATCCCCTTCAGATTTGTCCGACTGTTCTTTCTGCTCTTCACTTGGGACAGCCCTGTCTTCAAAATGTGCATCAATACTCGATATGGTTCCATCGGTCAAGTAAACATCAGAAGTAGCTCTGTCCAGAAAGGGCATACTGGGCTTCTCTGTGCTGGTACTAATGGGATTGATCTGTTGAACATCTGAACACATGTCATTCATAGACTGGTCAGTACTAAAACCATTTTGCTCATCCAAAGGCTGGCCAGATACATTCATAACAGCAATAGAAATATCTTGGTTGGTGCTAAAACATTCTTTATTCAGGCAAGATATTGGTGAAGAATATTCCTCCGAATTGTGGTGTTCTGAAAACTGTGGCTGGTCAGAGCCTGCACAATCTTCCTCGGGGTCAAGCTTTTTCTCAGGCTGTTGAGCATCCCTTGTATACTGAACCCCCAGCTGTAGCTGCCTTTTGCCTGATAAAGACTTCTCAAGTTGTGACTGATGAAAAGGACTAGAATGGTCAAGCTTTAGATGAATACTGGAAGTTGATCTATCCAGTTGGGTTGCGTCAGAACTATGACAGTCACCAGTTAAATACTGATCAGAGTCTATATAGTCTTCCTTTGACACCAAATGTACAGAACTTTCAGAAGAATCCCCAAGGAGAGATTTATCTGCAGTATTATAGAGCTCTTCCGAGGTGTTTTTATATGAACTCTCACTGCAATCTTCTAAAATTGGCTTACTGAGCTTGGGACTGTTTTTATGCTTTTGAAGACTTGAGCAGGGTACATCTAGCAAGGGTCCAGTTGTATTGGCATCACATTTTTCAAGCAAAGAGTTGTCAAATCTTGAATCAGATAGAGGTGACTGCATTAGTTTACGGTTTTTATCAATATCACCATGGCAGGATAATCCATGGTCCAGAGACAAATCAGGACTTGAACTCGTTTCATCACATTGGCTGTGGTTATGACTAGAGTACGTTTCAACCAGCTGTGGGTGGGCTATGCTAGAGTATGGCTCAATCAACTGGGAGTGTTCAGGGCTGGTATAAGATTCCACTAGCTGTGCATGCTCTGCACTGGCACATGCCTGAATAGGCGCTGAACATGGCTGCAAGTGCTCACTGCTTTCATATTGCTGAATCAGCTGTGGGTGATCTTGACTCTCAAATGGTTGCACCAGTTGGGGGTGTTCAGGGCTGGTGTATGACTGAGCTAGCTGTTTGCTCTTTAGGCTGGCATGAGTTAGTTCTGCCTGCAAGTGTTCTGGGCTAATATATGGTTCTTCTAACTGCAGATGCTCTGATTCAGCATGTGGTTGGTCTACTTGTGATTGTTTTGGGCTAGTGTATGGCTGATCCAGTTCTGAGCACTCTGTGATGGCATACGGTTGAACCAGATGTGCGCATTCCATGCTGTCAAATGGCAAAACAAGCTGTGGGCTGTCACACACCTGATCCTGCTGCTGGTGCTCTGGGCTGCCATATGACTGGATTACCTGTGGATCTATTGGGCTGCCATATGACTGGATTACCTGTGGATCTATTGGGCTGCCATATGGCTGAACCAGCTGCGGTTGCTCTGGGCTGCCATATGGCTGAACCAGCTGCGGTTGCTCTGGGCTGCCATATGGCTGAACCAGCTGCGGTTGCTCTGGGCTGCCATATGGCTGAACCAGCTGCGGTTGCTCTGGGCTGCCATATGGCTGAACCAGCTGCGGTTGCTCTGGGCTGCCATATGGCTGAACCAGCTGCGGTTGCTCTGGGCTGCCATATGGCTGAACCAGCTGCGGTTGCTCTGGGCTGCCATATGGCTGAACCAGCTGCGGTTGCTCTGGGCTGCCATATGGCTGAACCAGCTGCGGTTGCTCTGGGCTGCCATATGGCTGAACCAGCTGCGGTTGCTCTGGGCTACCATATGGCTGAACCAGCCGCGGTTGCTCTGGGCTACCATATGGCTGAACCAGCTGCGGTTGCTCTGGGCTACCATATGGCTGAACCAGCTGCGGTTGCTCTGGGCTACCATATGGCTGAACCAGCTGCGGTTGCTCTGGGCTACCATATGGCTGAACCAGCTGCGGTTGCTCTGGGCTACCAAATGGCTGAACCAGCTGCGGTTGCTCTGGGCTACCATATGGCTGAACCAGCTGCGGTTGCTCTGGGCTACCATATGGCTGAACCAGCTGGGGTTGCTCTGGACTTTCATATGGCTGAACCAGTTGTGGATGCTCTGGGCTGTCATATGGCTGAACCAGTTGTGGATGCTCTGGGCTGTCATATGGCTGAACTAGCTGGGAACAATCTGGGCTGCCAGATGATTGAACCACCTGTGGGGACTCAGGGACAGTAATTGTCTCAACGTGTAGATGTTCTGGTTTTGTAAATGATTCAAAGAGAATGGGCTCTGGGTCGGTAAATGGTTGCTCCAGCTTGTGCTCAGAGTCGGCATATGGCTGAACAAGCTGAGGACCTTCCAAGCTGGCACATGACTGAATCACTCGAGGACTTTTTGGGCTTGTGGATGACTTTGGGCTGAAATTTGGTTGGACCAGCTGGATCGGCTCTGGATTATCAACTGGCTGGTCCAACTGTGGGTGGCCTGGGCTGTCAAATGGTTGAATCTGCTGAGGAGACTGTGAGCTCATGTATGACTGAACAATTTGTGGACTTTCTGGGCTAGCAAATGTCTCAGCTCCCTGAGTAAGTTCCTGACTGGCAATGGATTCAACCAGTTCTTGGCTGTCTGGACTACCATATGGTTCAACAAGCAGTGGGTGCTCTGGACTGGCATAAGGTTCTACCAGCTGTGGGCACTCTGGGCTGGCATAAGGTTCTACCAGCTGAGGTTGCTCTGGACTGGCATAAGGTTCTACCAGCTGAGGGTGTTCTGGGCTGCCGTAGGGTTCAACCAAAGATGGGGTTTCTGGCTCAGCACTTTTATTTCCTGAAATTCGGCAGCTGGGACTAACATAGGGGCTAGCTTGCCCAGTATAATTAGGTTTAGCAAAGCAATCAGCTGGCTCTGGACAAGGCAAGGTTGTGCAGGGTTGCGGTTTCTGGAGGTGATCTAGGTTGACATGGTGCTCAGTTAACTCCTCACAGAAAAGGTCATGACTAGAACCAGTTTTAACTATTGGAGAATGATCAGAACTGGCACAGGAAGCAGTCACTACAGAGCAATCAGATATAGCATCTGGTTCCGTTAGTACATGGCAGTCAGAATCCGAATACTGAGTGATCAAAATGGGATGCTCTGGACTGGAATATGGTTCTATTAAAACATTATCTGGACTTTGATATGGGTCAACCAATGTAGCATGATTAGGACTTCTGTAGGATTGCACTGGACTAGGACAGGACTCTTGTAGGCTGGGGATGGCATCAACATGCAAATCAATTACTTTAGTGCCATCAGTATCAGATGCTGGTAATAACTGACAGTCTGAGTTGGTACAAGATTCAAATTGAGTAGACATGCCAGAGCTATCGTGATCTAGAGTAGATTCAATTAATAAAGTGTTGTCAGATTTTAAACATGGGTCAAACAGTGAGGTATTGGATATACTACAGTGTTCACTTTCAAGTTGAGATTCAGAGCTCACAGATATTTCTTCCTGTGAAAGGCTCTCTGACATTTCAGGAACAGTTGCATGTGACAAAGGCAGTTCACTAGGTGGACATTGGTCTGTACTAGGCAAGAACTCAAGGGCTGTTTGATGTTCTGTCCTATTAAGAGCTTCAGACTGCAGTTTAGTATACACAAGTGATTCGGGTGCACAGGAACTGTCTACAAGTTCTCCAGCTGTCAAGGATATATCCAAGTAAACAGATGGTTTGGCTGAGTCTTCAAATACAGATTCATGAACAGCACTGTAAGAAGCGTAGCCAGGCATTAAGCTATGAGCAGTAGTGGCCACATCTGGAACTGGCATGTTTGAGGTAACAGCAACATCAGGTACCGGAGTCGGTGTTGCAGCAGTCACATCAGGTAATGGAATTCCAGCAGCCACATCAGGTACAAGTGTCCCACTAGCCACAGGCACCAATGCTTCAGCAGTAACATCAGGCATCAAATTGTGTCCTTCAGAAACCAGATCATCATCTGACGTATCAGGAATATGATCTGGTACAGGTACTTGAGCTTCACTGACCAAGTCTGACCTTGGTACCTGGGCTTCAGCTGTCAAGTCAGATCCAGGAACCTGGGCTTCAGTAGCTAGGTCAGAGCCTGGAACCTGGGCTTCAGTGGCAATGTCAGATCCAGGAACCTGGGCTTCAGGAGCCAAGTCTGCACTTTGTATGTGTGTTCCTGAAGTGAGGTCAGGTACAGTCCATTGTGCAGCAGCAGCCAGGTCTGGAACAGACCATTGTGCTCCTGGTACAAAATTTGCCATAGCCCATTGCGATCCAGCAGTAAGATCAGGTACAGTCCACTGTGTACTTGCAGTTAAATCAGGCACAGTCCATTGTGCACCAGTGGCAACATCTGGCACAGCCCATGGTGTTCCTGCAGCAAGATCAGGAACAGACCATTGTGTTCCCACACTTAAATCATGCATTGGCCAATGTGAACCAGCTGTTAGGTCAGCCATGGGCCATTGTGCACCAGCTGTCAGATCTGACATAGACCACTGAGTTCCTGCAGCAATATCAGGTACAGGCCACTGTGCTCCACTAGCCATATCAGGTACATGCCATGGACTTGCAGTAGTTAGGTCAGGCACAGGCAGCGGTGGCTCAGGTGCTAAACTGGTTACAGACATTTGCTGTTCAGGGGGCGCACTGGGCACAGGAATCTGCCCATTTCCAAGCTCACTAGGTAGAGGCACTTCTGCTAAGTTGGGTACAGAAATCTGACTCGTATTCAAACTGGGTGCAGAAACCTGTGCTCTAGTAGAATAACTGGCTGCAGGTAATTGTGCTCTTGCCGCAATTGTTGATAATGGTATCTGTTCCTTGGACAACTTTCCACCAGATCCTTGAGACTTGGCTTGGGATAACTGTTTCTGAATAAGAGACTTTAGTCCAATGCTATGTTTAAAAGCTGCTGCTTTTGATTGGGTAGATTTCTTTTGTGGTATGGGAGATATGGACTTGCGCTTAGTTACAGGAGATTTGTCTTTTAGTTTGGCTTGGGATCTTGACCGACGGCCACGCATTGGCGACTTGGACACTGAACGTCGTTTCTTTGTTGACAAAGTACCAGAAGTTCTAGAAGATGATCTAGAATGCTTTCTGGAGAATGACAGGGAACGTCGCCATCTTCCTCGAGACCTTGAGCGATGCCTGCGTGTATGTGATCTTGATCGACTACGGTGCCTTCGGGCTGGAGATCGAGAGAGAGAACGTCCCTTGTTTCTTGAAAGGGACCGTTTATTAGGAGATGTAGATTTTGAACTTGATCGAGAATGTTTCCTGTGCAAAGAAGCTTTGGAATGTGAAAGATGTCTCCTTGATACAGATATTGACCGTGAGCGGCTCCTTGATGACCCAGACTTAGACCGTGATGTTTTCTTGACATCAGAATTTTTGGTGCGTGAACTTTTCCTAACTGTGGATTTAGATCGTGATCTTCGGCTACCATTTGGAGATTTTGGGTGCACTCCCTTTCTACGAGTTTTTGATTTGGAACGTGAACTCTCTGGTTTCCCCACAGTTCTGACTCTTTCAGAGGATTTTGAATGTGACCGCTTTCTCTTTCCAGATGATTTGGATGGTGAATGTTTTTTTTTACTCTTTGATTTGGACTGTGAACGCCTCTTTCTTCCACGTGATTTTGAGCGAGAGCGTTTATTTTTAGCAGATTTTGAATGAGAACTTTTCTTTCTAGATGATGATTGAGAGCGCTTTTTCCGAGAAATGGACTTTGAACGTGAACGTCTTTTTCTGGTTGTAGATTTAGATCTTGATCGAGAACCCCGTTGCCGGTCCACAGATGGAGATCGGCTATCCTGGGCCACAGATCTTGAGCGGTACTGCCTCTGCTTAACTCCCAATTTAGATAAAGCATTAGAAATGTGAGGGAAAGCAGGTTTGATAGCAGCACTGGATTGCGAGTCATCTGTTTGGATATCTTGCTGCAAGACATCTTTGCCATCTGAACCCACATTAGACAAACTCTCTGGTTGTAAAGCTTCTGGTAATAAAGGCATATCCAGTTGTTTACGATGTAAAACATGCTGAGGTGATTTAGCATTGGTCCTTAAAGAATCAACATATAAAGAAGCACTTGCCTTTGTAGAAAGTGACGATGAACTAACTTTAGGAGTTTCTTTATCTGAAGACTCATCAGATGTGTTGCATAACTGTGAACTAGCAAGCGTCTTGAAAGTTTTGCTAAACTTAAACTGTAGTGGCATTGCTGCTGCAGGCTTCTGCATTTCATGAACAGATGTAGATATCTTCTGGGCTTCAGTGGTGTTGGACAAAACATACTCAGAGTCTGTGTAAGATGCAGATTCAACTTGTCCATGCTTTATCTTAGTTTCAACATCTACTTTGGGATTATCTTTCTCTTCAAGCTTAGAAACAGGTTTGGTGTTGCTCTCTTCTTCAGTAACTGGTTTAATGTTCATTTCAGGGCCAGAATTTTGTTTGACAGGCAAACTAGCAACATTCAAAGCAGTGCAAGAACTAGCCGACTTATTTTGACTGTGGTTATCAGCCTCCATGTCTAATCCAAAGGGGTTTTCAGAATCCATTTTACCTTCTTTAGAATCTCTGGAAAACAACATATCAGGCCCATGATCTTTACGGTCTTCATTTGTGTTTGTAGAGTTGGCAATATCCAAATTCTGACTATTGTTGTCTAACAAAAAAGAATACTGTACATTTGGTAAATTACTATCTCCATCTGTTGGTTCCACAGTTGTCTTCGATAATGTATCAGTTGACTGGATATACATCTGCTGCTTTTGAGAAGGCTTTTCCATGGGAACAAACATCTTGGGTGTCTCAGGACAAATTATTATATCTGGCACAGAAGACACAGATTCCTCTTCTGCCTCACATCTCAAGTTTTGTTCTTTATCAGAAACGGCACACTCTAAATCTTTAAGACCTACAGAAATAGTATTTTGTTCAGTTTCCTCACTAGCGGACACAAAGTTTCCCTTATTGCTATCAACATGTGTTTCATCACTATTGATAGGATAGGATTTCTCGATTTTAATGCTCTCGGGAATCTCATTGCAATTATGGGGTTTATCAAACTCTTTTTCAAGATCTGTGGTGGAAGATACAGCATACAGATTTAAAGTAGCAGACACGCATTCAATGTTTTCAGAGGAGCTGTAACGTGACTGGTCAAGTCCACCCTGTTCAACAGGCTTGAGTACTTGTCTGGAAGATGATGCACCGTCAGTAAAAGATGTAGAGCCATGGGGACCAGATTGTCTAGATTTGTGAAAAATTCTGTTAGTTTGATCTTCAGAATAGGGAAATGTGTCAGGTGATAGAGTTTTCTGTGGGGAAAGCTGAGGCTCATCTCCCAAGTCTGACTGGGATATGTGCGTTTTTGCTTGTGTTAAGTCTAACTCTGGATTGTTTATGGAATGACCTTCAGTCTCACTTGGGTGCTCTCCGTCTGTTGAAACCAACAAGTCAGCTTTATCATATATACTAGTTAAATTTTCATTGATTAGTCCTTTTGATGCAAAATCATTTTCTGCTGAAAAGCTTTCTGCAGTGTTGCCATATGCAATGTCCTTGTTTGTTTGCTTACTGTATGTCTGCTCTGACATAATGGAATGACTCCGTTCAGCAAACGGAGTAGTATGAGATGCTGCAGCAGAGTTATGCAGCACTACCTCATCTCTACTTGACAAGTCAAAGGCAGGAGTTGAAGCATTTTCAGGCTTTAAATGACAATAAGAATTAGTATCGACTTGGTAATAACTTTCAGAAACTTCCCCTTTTAAAGTTCTTATATGAATTTCAGATAGATTGTTTAATGAAGATTCCAAACCTGTAATGTTGGCAGCAAGAAATGGATTTGGTTTTACTCCTGCATCAGATGTGATATAGCTAGTGAGAGAAGCATGGTGCAAAGGGTCATGGATAAGATTCAACTCAATGTCCTGCTCATCACTGTGTGAAGCAGAGCTGCCTTGCACAGTCAGTGCCCTAGAAGATTCTGTGGAGGGTTCCATACAAGATACAGTAGATGTTGAAGGTAAAGTTACACTATCATGTCTCTTTAAATCATCAATACTCATTTGATTGCTGCATGCCAATTGCTTCAAATCAGAACACTGGACAGTTTCTACTGGTGAAAGATTTGAGGCTATCAAACCAGAATATTGATTAATGGCCGCATCAAGGAAAGAACGGTTGCCTTCTGCCTTAAGACTGCTATAAACTGAAGGTAAAGCTTGATTACTAAACGCCAGTTCATCCTCCATACTGTACTGTTCACAAATAGTTGATTTATACACATCAGGAGAATCTTTAGGTTTGGTTGTACATGTTTTCTTTATTTCAGAACCAGTGTTGTCCAGTTCATGTTCTACAACAGACACTATGTCAGGTTTTTGAATTTTATCACAAGGTTCCTCAGCAAGCCTTGCACCAACCCTCTGTGAAGACTGAAACAGACTGTCATTAAAAACTCCAGAATCTCCTGGTGAACTTTGTAGTTTCTCATTAGTCTCTGTGCAGTCAAAAGAAGTCTGCTCAAAGGGCTTGTAGGGTTCTACTGACATTTTTGTAGATGCAAGTATCTCTTTAGCAGATTTATCACTATAAGGATTTTGCTGAGAATTCGACTCAAACGGACTGCATGGCAAGTTTGAAACAGATGCTTTGAATGAAGAATCAAACAATTTTTCATTTGATGGAACACTGCAGGAGTTAGTCTCTGGAGCATTTTCACTTGATGATTCTATTTGTTCTACTGGTGTATCAGTTTTGTCCAGATATATAGTACCAGATTTAAAAAGTGATTCTGAAGTCATCTGGGGAAGTTTATTTTCATCACTAATGGTTTCTGATGAGGAAGCAGGTTTAGTTTGTTCAACAGTTGAGGAAATAGAAAGCTGGCTTTCATTTAAAGGTGTGAGCCCTGAAATTCTTATTTTACTAGTTGATCTAGAACGTGCTTTGTGTTTCAATATGACAGATCCTGAAGGTGATCGTGAGTGATTTCCTGCATTGGATTGCAATGGTCTTCTAGTTGTTGAAGGCGAAGTAGACCTAGATCCTTTCCTAGCAGCAGAGGTGGATCTTGTACTTTGTCTTTTAGCATTTGAACTAGACCGTGACTGTTGTCTTTTTAGAACAGAACTGGAACTCAACCTTTGAAGTCTTTCCAAAGATTTCCTTCTCCTGGACACAGAACTATAACTCTGCCTCCTGTTATGCGATGCAGACCTGGACTTTCGTGCTCTCGTAGGTGATGTCGACCTGGACCTTCGCTTTCTGGCAGGTGAGGCCGACCTTGACCTTCGTCTCCGGGCAGGCGAGGTCGACCTGGACTTGCGCCTCCTTGCAGGCGAGACCGACCTGGACCTTCGTCTTCTGGCAGGTGAGGCCGACCTTGACCTTCGTCTCCGGGCAGGCGAGGTCGACCTGGACATGCGCCTCCTGGCAGGCGAGGCCGACCTGGACCTGCGCCTCCTGGCAGGCGAGGCCGACCTGGACCTGCGCCTCCTGGCGGTTGAGAAAGACCTCGACCTACGTTTCCTGATGGGCGAAAACGACCTTGATCTACGTCTTCTGGCAGGCGAGGCCGACCTTGATCTCCGTCTTCTGACAGGCGAGGCAGACCTAGATCTCCTTTTGCCAGGTGAAGCTGATCTGGACCTGCGCCTCCTAGCAAGTGACACTGACCTGGATTTGTGTCTCCTAACTGCAGAAGTAGACCTTGACCTTTGCCTCCTGGCAGCTAAACCAGACCAAGATCTTTGTCGTCGGGATATTGAACCAGATTTTGAATTCCTTCTCCGGGAACCTGAAACAGACCTTGATCGTCGAATCCTGGACACAGAGCCAGATTTTGATTGTCTTCTCTTCACCGATTTTGATCTGGTTCTTTTATTATTAGCCGATTTAGACCTCTGTCTATGTTTTCTGCTAATTGATCTGGATTTTCTTTGCCTACTTGGTGACCTAGACATTGTTCTAGAGCAACGTCTTTTTTCAGTTGATCTAGATCTCGACTTGTGTCGCTGTGCAGGTGACTTTGTTGCTGACCAGGGTTTCTTGACCACAGACACTGATCTCCTTCGATTTCTTATAGATTTTGACCACCAATTTCTTATCGGGGATTTTGAATATCGAGTAGAATCCCTAGAGCTTGACCGTTGCCTCCTTGCTGAAGACCTAGAGGTTGATCTTCGTCTTTGACCCCCAGAACTGGACCTGGATTGTTTTCTTTGCTCACGGGAGACAGAATATGATCTCTGCAAAGTTTTAGGTGATTTGTTGCTGGTTTCAAGACACTTTTGAACCTTTACTAAAGAGCTAGATCTTGATCGATGCCTTGAATTTGACCGTGATTTTTCCTTGGATATTTGCAGTTTTTCACAATTTGATTGTGATTGGGATCTTGATAATGATCTACATCTGTTACTTGAGTGAAGGGAATCTTTTTCACTGTTAACATCTATTGGACTGTTCACTCCTGGACTTTTTGTTTGTGAATATATGGGCAGAGATAGTCCACTCTGCTGTGTTTTAGCAATTTCAGAAACCTTTTCAACACGTGAAGTAGATTCACTGCTTTGCTGAATGATGACAACTGATGCTTCACATTGTTCTTTAATTTCAGCATCACATGTCACAGAAATTGAAACATTTTTACCCAACTCATTTGGGCATTTTGGGCCAAAGAATCCAGAATCGATATCGAACGGTAATCCCGTTGCTTTATCTTCTATTGCAGAACTAATACTTTCCGTGTTCACTGAAGATACGACAACTGTATTTGTAGTTTCTGCATTGGACAAGGCATCCAATATTCCCTGCTCTTTTGGAGGAGATGAAAATGCTGGTTTCCACACAGATTTTGTTTCTGAGCCGACATTCTCTTGGTCCTCAACACTCGAAACAGATTTTGATCTTTTCTCATGTTTCTCTTTTTTCTTTTTCTTCTTTTTCTTTTTGCTTTTATGTTTTTTGTGCTTCTTAGATTTCTTTTTTGATGAATCCCTCTTTACTTCATCATCAGAGGTTAATTCTGCAGATTTTAACTCCTTTGATGCACCGTCTGTTTCCAGAGCTGTAGAAAAAAAAAATGAAACTTGTTAAACAATGTTAAAAGAAAAAAAAAAAAAAAAAAAAAAACTTTAGGAAATATTCCAATTGACGAGAAGGAAAAAGCAAAGCCCATAGAGCAGGGGTAGGCAACCTGGACCCTCCAGCTATTGTGGAACTACATTTCCCATGAGGCATTGCATGGTTGGCAGCTACAAATACTCCCAGAGGCATGATGGGACTTGTAGTTCTGCAACAGCTGGGAGGGCCCCAGGATGCCTATCCCTGGCCTAGAGTGTAAAATAAAGTGATAAATACCCCTGAGCAACCAGTAATGATGAAATAAAAAATATAACAGATGTAACAAACAATTCACTAAACTATGTATATATATATATTTTGCACAACTAAAAAAATAAAAGACCGTGTGTATCTTATGCTGCTGTTGGATTAATGTCCACACCACACAAATAAAAATAATTTATACGGTAGTAAACCACTGAAGAGGGGGGGGGTACAACTATGTCACTCTAGCACATGTGCACAGAAAACCCTTGTTTACGGCACAGTGCTCTGAAGATCCGGCATGGTATGCCGGACTTTCAAAGTGCATAAGGTGGTGGCGTCACTGGCTGCATCCAGGGCGAATATCTCAACGGTGCACATTTAGGAAATATTAATTTTACCTACAGGTAAGCCTTATTATAGGCTTACCTTAGGTAAAAATCAAAGCTGACATAACTAGCGCTTTAACCACTTATTTCAAAGGGGTGTTCCGGAAAAAAAAAAAAATTAAATACCCAGCAGCTACACATACTGCAGCTGCTGGTTTTTAATAAATGGAGACTTACCTGTCCTGCAGTCCCTCAATGTCAGCACCGCAGCTGTCGGGTGCTGCCGTCGCCATTGCGGGTAAGGAAACCCGTCAGTGTAGCCTTTCGGCTTACCGCCGGTAACCCTACTACGCATGCGCGAGGCCCCGCTTCTCTATCCTATTAGCCCGACAACCAGGGCAGGAGGAGGAGGGAGCCCCGTGGTGAAGTCATGGCCAGACTCCTGGAAGTGGGAAAGGATACCTGTCTTTGACAGGTACCCTGTCCCCCCTCCCTCCCCAAAAGGTGCCACTTTAGGGTGGCGCTCCGCTTTAAGGACCGAGCCTCTTTCTGTGATTTGTTGTTTGCAAATTAAAAACATTATTTTTGCTGGAAATTACCCCAACACACACACGCATTGTTTTTTTTCAACACCCTAGAGAATAAAGTGGCGGTCATTGCAATAACTTTGTCATGCCGTATTTGCGCAGTGGTCTTACAAGTGCACATTTTTTGGGGGGAAAATTAGGATTTTTTGTACTCACCGTAAAATCCTTTTCTCTGACATCCATGGACTGACACGGTGTCTCTTTACACTTTACACGTGGGTTATGTCCCTGCTTGCAGGAGAAGACCTAGGCAGAATGTGAGATGTTATACATACATTCTAAAAGCCAGAGCTGAACAGCCCCACCCAGGGGGCGGTCCCTCCGGGCATAACCCTCCCACTACAGTCAGCAGACTTCAGTTCGTAACAAAGCAGTACAAACTTAAAAAGGAAGGGTGGGTGCCGTGTCAGTCAATGGATGTCAGAGAAAAGGATTTTACGGTGAGTACAAAAAATCCTATTTTCTCTTATCATCCATGGACTGACACGGTGTCTCTTTACACTTTACACGTGGGATGTCCCAAAGCAGTGTCAAGAGGGATGGGAGCAGTATAAATGGAAAAACCAAAAACTTCACTCCAAGCAGGCAGATCTCCTCAACGGAGGAGTCGCAACTTTAAACAGCGGCCTGCAGCACCCTGCGGCCGAAGGAAGCATCCGAAGATGCAGCCACATCAACCTTATAAAAAACTTAAAAAGGTATGAACAGACGACCAGGTCGCCGCCTTGCACACTTGTGCAACCGACGCTTGATGTCGGAAAACCCAGGAAGCACCAATTGCCCTGGTGGAATGCGCCGTAACCGGAAAGGGAGGCGCCCGCCCTTTGAGAGCATAGGCTTGAATGACGGTTTGTCTGATTCCCCTAAAAATGATGGCAGACGAAACCGCTTGGCCCTGTTATGGACCAGGGGCAGTCACAAACAGTGAGTCGGACTTCCGAATAGAAGCAGTAGCAGACAGGTACACCCGTAAGGCTCGTACCACATCCAATATGTGCAGCGCAAACTCTCTGGGATGCGATGGGTGAGGACACAAGGACGGGAGGACAATGTCCTCATGTAGGTGAAAGGTAGACACCACCTTTGGCAAAAGGGAAGGTCGCGGATGCAACACCGCCTTATCCTTATGGATGACTAAATATGGCGACTTGCAGGACAAAGCCGCCAACTCAGACACTCGTCAAACAGAAGTGATTGCCACTAAAAGGCCACCTTCTGAGACAAGACAAGAGAGGAATATCCTGGATATTCCCAAAAAGGAGGTTCCTGGAGGACCTAGAGCACCAAATTCAGATCCCACGGTGGGAGAGAAGGCTTGACAGGAGGGAGCACATGGCGAACCCCCAACACAAGGTGCTAACCAAGAAATGACCCGCTAGAAGTCGCTGAAAGAAGACGGCCAAGGCCGAAATCTGATCCTTGATGGTACTCAAAGCAAGCTTTTGGGTCACTCCACACTGTAGAGGACGCAGGATTCTGGGGACGGAATACGTCCGAGGACGTCAGTCCAGCGCTTTGCATATGGCGATATAAGCTTTCCAGGCACGGTGATAGATCTGCCTGGAGGAAGACTTCCGTGTCCTTAACATGGTCAAAATGACCGAGTCCGAGAGACCTCGGTCCCTCAACACCTGGCTTTTAACAGCTCTGCCGTTAAAGCCAGAGACTGTAAGCCGGATGAAACATAGGACCTTGAGACTGAAGGTCCTCCCTCATCGGCAACCGCCAGGGAACGTCCGCAACGAGACGTACCAGATCAGCGTACCAGTGACGCTGAGGCCAATCCGGAACAATTAGGATCACCGGAGTTTATATCAGGCGATAAGGACCCTATGGGGCCACCAACGCATCCGAGTCATCGCCCAAGGATCCCTGGATCTGGCCACAACCTCGACCCTTGCGACTGAGTCGAGAGGCCATCAGGTCCACATCCGACGTGCCCCCCCGTCGGCAAAGGAGTTGAAATATGCAAGGACCACTCTTCCTGGTCCGGCGTCTGGCGATTGGCGACTCAGATAGTCCGCCCCTACAGAGCCGTCACGTTTCTTCCGGGCCACTTCAGGATACGGATTACCTCGGAAGCCGCAGCTGAGCTCCGAGTCCCCCCGTGATGGTTTACATATGCCACCGCCGTGGCGTTGTCCGACTGGCTCCTGATGGAGCGACCCCGTACTCTCTCCGACCTGAGGAGAGACACAGTCTGATGGCCCGCATTTCCAGAACAGTGATTGGTAAACGGGCTCGTCCGGAGTCCAAGGCCTTGAGCCGACAGGACTCCCCAGACTCCACCCCAGCCCGTCAGGCTGGCGTCCGTCGTGAGTACCGTCCATTGGATGGGAGGGGAACGACTTTCCGGACCGAAGAGCCGAGGGTCCCAACCACCCTGTCAGGGACGCCCTGACCAGGTGAATTACCTGGATCCGAAGATCCAAGGACAACGGGGATTTGTCCCAGGTGGACAAGATCTCCTTCTGCAATGCCCTGGTGTGTGATTGGGCATACGGAATGGCCGCGAAGGAGGCCACCAGGAGTCCCGGGACTCTCATGCAAACAACGGATTGACAACCATGTTCGGGATGTCAGCACCCGCACCGCAGACTGAAGTGTCAGCAACTTCTCCAGAGGTAGAATACCTTTGCCTCCAAGGAGTCCAGAACCAGAACTAGAGACTCCAGACACTGAGTCGGGACCAGGACTGACTCCTGAATGTTCAGGAACCACCCGAAGTCCCTGAGGGTCTAATTGACGATAGTCACCTTTCCTCTAAGTCTGAGCCACTTTCTGCTCATAGCAGAAGACCGTCCAGATAGCCCACGACAGCAATACCTCGCTGTAACAGAAGGCTAGAACCGGAGCAAGCACCTTGGTGAACACCCTTGGTGCCGAGGCAAGGAAGAGCCACAATCGAGAGTGGACTTCGCTGATCGCAAGGCGCAGAAACTTCTGGTGACTTGCGCAGATCGGAACTGCAAGTAGGCGTCCTTGAAGTCCAAGGACGCCAGAAGAAAATCCCTTTGGTGGGGTGTAGCGATCACCGTGCGAATGGATCCCATGCGGATTTTCTGAACCTTCTCGAAGGCATTCAGGGCCTTGAGGTCCAGGATAGGTCGAACCACGTCCTATTTTTGGGACGACAAACAGATTCGAGCAGAATCCCTGAAAACTCTCCTGTGACGGAACCGGCACAATCACTCCGGACCTGATCAAATCCTGTACAGCCCCCAAGAGGGCTGCCCGACAGGTAGGAAGGAGAGGAAGATTCAAGGGAAAGAATCTGTGTGGGGGCCAGGATCGGAATACTATCCTATAACCTGAGGTGACCACCTCGCACACCCACCAGTCGGAGATTCGGGAGGTCCACCGATCCGTGAACCTGCGAAGTCGTCCCCCCACCCCAGAGTCGGGCGGAGGCAAGACTTCACGCGGAGGCGGGCTTGGGAGCCGCTTGTTTGGCTTACGCACCCAGGGGCACTTGTGCCCACCAGCCGCACTGCCGTCAGTCTGAGAGGGCCTACCTGTGGACTCTGACTGACGAAAAAACCCGTTTTGCTGGAAAGGAAGGCCCCTGTTTGCGGCGGGCCTCCTCACCCTTGCTAGTCTAAGGAAGAAGAGTGTGTTTACCTCCCGTGACATCCATGACAATGTCATCCAGAGCAGCACCGAAAAGGTCTACCGCCTTTAAAATAGTAGATCCGTCAGGAGCTTCCTAAGGCTAGGTCAGCAGACCAGCATTTTAACCAGATAAGACGACGCAATACCACCGCCGAGACAGAGGCCCTGGATATTAAAGGGGCCGCGTTCAGCGTGGCGTCGCACACAGAAACCAGGCCCTGAACCAGTTGGTGGGCCAGAGCAACTGTGTCTGGAGGAAGAATATGCTCCTGTACAGCTAGGTGCAACATTTTTGCCCAACCTGTAAGTGTTTTAGACACAAGGGTCGCCGCTACCACAGGTCGTAGGGCGGATCCCAACAAGGCAAACATGATTCTGCTCACCACTTCTGACCTCCTGTCAGTGGGGTCCTCAAATGCAGGAGTCCCCTCCATCGGGAGAGTGATGGCCTTGTTCAACCGGGCGACTGGAGGGTCGACCACTGGGGGAGAAGCCCACTTTTTAAGTAGGGCATCTTCAAGGGGTACCTGATAGACAAACGCCGCGGGACCGTAAAAAAATTCTTCTGCGGCTTTTCCCAGACCTTATCAATGAGCTGGTCAAAGAAAGTACAATGGAAAAAACCCCTTTAGAAGGCCTGGCCTTAAAAGAACCAAAGGAGACAGTATCCGCCTGAGGTTCTGCATCCGCAGCATTTGAGCTTGAGAGTGTCCCTCACCGCAGTCATGAGCACACTAACAAGCGCCCTGTCATGTACTGACTCAGAACTGGAGTTTCCCTCATAAGGAATGTCCTGTTCAAAACCATCCCTACATTCAGAACTAGGGTCCTGAGCGATAGTGGCTAGGCCCATATCTGAATCAGCGCACTGCCCTCGAGTAGATAAAGTGGGGAGAGGGCGCCTTTTTGCACCTTGCGCTTGCACACAGCTCCCATCCTGGTCAGAAATTGATTCCAGGGCTGCCCACAACAGGTCCATAGGGACCGCAGTGCTGAAGCACTGCCTGTTGCCACTGACATTTTTAGGGGAAGCTGGTGACACAGACTCCATATTGTCCCTCTCTGAGACTCTCTCAGATAAAAAGTCCACCCACAGGCTGTGTTGACTGAGGAGGGGGCGCCCAGGGGACTCACCAAACCGGACCAGGGACCGCTCAGTTCGGCTGTCTGTACTGCGCTGTCAGCGCTGTGAGGAGAATGTGAGGAGATTCGCGCTGCTATAGCAGCGCTAGAGGCCAAACTAGTGCTGAAAAGCGCGCGGGCTACAAGAAAATGGCCGCCGCACTTCACTGAGGCGATCCGCGGCAAGATGGCCGCCATGACGCCGTTAAAATGAAACAGCACACACGCACAGCGCCACTCAGGCCCCCAAAAAAAAAAAAAAAAAAACACGAAAAAGCCCCAAGGCATACATTGCAGACCAGCATGAGCCCCCCAAGAACAGTGTGACCCCCAAGCACCCCACACAGTCAGCGCCAGTAATGGTGACAGAGAGCGACAATAAAATACAGGGGGAGACAGGGAAAATCCCCCACAGAGAAACACACAGCCTTTTGTACTCACCTGCAGGCAGGAGAGAGACTACTTACCCGTCCCCTGAGGGACACACTGGTGTTTCTGACAGGACTATCACAGTGCAGTACTGAGTAGCTGTCGGCCAGGTCCACCGCGAAAGATACAGTCAGTCAGGAGCTGTTCAGTCTTGAGAGGACCGTGGGAGCATGAAAGCAAACCCGGCCACCCCTGGAGTCATGGGGCCTGTCGTGAACTGAGTCTCACGCACAGAAGGCGAGGATCAGCACGCTCGATGGTCGGACAGGGAAGACTACGAGGATATCTTGTACCCAACCTGTTGCCCAGCCGACAGTTGATAGAAGATTCTCAAAAATAAAATAAAAAAGAATCCCAAAAAGGAATAAAATAGGTCAGGAGACTGGCTCCTGAGGGAGCCACGTCTTCTTCTGCTAGGCAGAAAAAAACTGAAGTCTGCTGACTGTAGTGGGAGGGTTATGCCCGGAGGGACCGCCCCCTGGGTGGGGCTGTTCAGCTCTGGCTTTTAGAATGTATGTATAACATCTCACATTCTGCCTAGGTCTTCTGCAAGCAGGGACATAACCCACGTGTAAAGTGTAAAGAGACACCGTGTCAGTCCATGGATAAGAGAAAAAACAAAACACTTTTTTGAATTAAAATAAAACCGTGGGGGGCGTGTCCAAGATGGCGACGGGAGCGGACGTGTTTTAACTCCGCTCCGCCGACCGGATCTTTAATCCTCCATCCCTGGGGTGCTGGGAGCCCACTCGCCGCCACATCCGCCTGAGCCTTGCCCCGGGAACCCCCTGCTCATGCCCGGCTATCGTAGAGGAGGAGGAGCGCGCCGGCAGAGCCAGAAAAAGAGCGGCACCGCGCGCCACACTGAGGGGAAAGCCGCAGCTGTCTCCCCCGCCATGTCGGCTCAGGAGGAGGAGGTGAGTCACGAGGTTGCAGCTCCAAAAGGCCTCCCAAGAGCACAGGGCACTCCTGGAAGCTATAAACGGCTGTAAAACAGCTCTAACTGAAAAAATAGACCGTATACATATAGAGCTGGGCCTGATCAGGAGAGACTTTGATGCTTTTAAGGGCAGAGTGACAGAGGTGGAGCAGCGTGCGTCTGCGGCGGAGGATGTGCAGAGGGAACACACGGCTGACCTCCATACCCTGAAAATCAGAGTCAAGCACTTGGAATTCCGCGCTGAAGACTCCGAAAATCGTAACAGGCGCAATAATTTACGCATCATAGGACTGCCTGAGGGATCTGAGGGGCATGACACCACCTCGTTTACGGAGCAGTTGCTGCGCACTCTCCTGCCTCATGCCTCCTTCTCTCCCCATTTTGTGGTGGAGAGGGCCCACAGGATACCCACAGCCAGGGGCCCACCGGGGAACCCCCCACGTACATTTATCTTTAAACTCCTGAACTACAGGGACCGGGACCTTGTCCTGAGAGAAGCCTGAAGCGTGGGTGACCTGAAGTATGAGAATGCCAAGCTCCTTAT
This sequence comes from Rana muscosa, assembly GCA_029206835.1. NCBI lineage: Eukaryota > Metazoa > Chordata > Amphibia > Anura > Ranidae > Rana > Rana muscosa. The sequence goes on from CM055117.1 coordinate 72,870,316, forward strand.
ATTCCCAGACTACTCCATTGAAACACAAAAGCAGAGAAAATCATTCGACCATGTGCGCTCCCGCCTTCGTGCCAAGAATTTGAAATACAGTATGCTGTTTCCCGCCAGGCTCCGGGTCCAAGATGGAGAACGCGTGAGATTCTTCACCTCACCTGTGGAGGCGTCTGCCTGGCTTGATACAATTCGGGCGGAATAACGCAAGTATTCACTATGCTCTTCCTTGATGCCTTTGAGTCCTCTTTAATGCAACTTTGTACGTGGCCCTCTGGCAGTTTTCCCCTTCTATCTGCTGATTGACTATGCGTTTCCCTATTGACTCAGGGACATTGACGTTTTTCTTTTTCAATTTATTTTAATTTTTACTTTTATTTTTTCTGCCTGTTATCCTGCCATGAGAGGCTGAGGGTCGCAGAATGCAGCATTGCCTACTGAGGGTGGGCCCTGATGTTATGTCCATTTGGACCCCTTATGCCCTGACAAAGTTGCTTTTATCTTGGTTATCGCTTCTGGGGAAACATTGCCAAAGCCAGGGGCTCACGTGCTCTTGGGGAAGGACTGTAACTACACCAAGTTTTGTACCCCCAGCTTGCTGGGTGACCGGCACCACATTTATTATCCGGACGACCCTAGCAGTTATGGGTTTGTAGACTTATGTTTAGTAAGCCTCTTGCACACGATACCTCCAATGCGCGGCGGCTTGCTGTGCTGTTCTTGGGAAGGAATGCCACCCGCTGTTCCGGGGGGGCTGGCGGGGAGGGGGGGGGTTGTTTTGTAGTTATTTTTATTTAGTTTGTTTTTGTTACTGTTTTACTATTTATTATGAGTTTCTATGTCTGACACAGTCACTTGGGCCTGCACTTTTACCGCCCCTTGGGGGCTACTCTCTATGTGCTATGTGGTTGTTGGCTTCTGCTCCATCTGGGACGGGGTCATCCCCTGGATGCTCTCCGGTGTCGCTGTCTTTGCAAGCCGAATGGCATCGCTGATACTTGTCTCCTGGAACACCAGGGGCCTTAACTCCCCTGTGAAACGGTCACTGGTGTTCCAGTTCCTGAAGACCTACAGTGCCTTGCGAAAGTATTCGGCCCCCTTGAACTTTTCATCCTTTTGCCACATTTCAGGCTTCAAACATAAAGATATAAAATTTTAATTTTTTGTGAAGAATCACCAACAAGTGGGACACAATTGTGAAGTGGAACGAAATCTATTGGATATTTTAAACTTTTTTAGCAAATAAAAAACTGAAAAGTGGTGCGTGCAAAATTATTCGGCCCCTTTACTTTCAGTGCAGCAAACTCACTCCAGAAGTTCAGCGAGGATCTCTTAATGATCCAATGTTGTCCTAAATGACTGATGGTGATAAATAGAATCCACCTGTGTGTAATCAAGTCTCTGTATAAATGCACCTGCTCTGTGATAGTCTCAGGGTTCTGTTGAAAGCGCAGAGAGCATCATGAAGACCAAGGAACACACCAGGCAGGTCCGTAATACTGTTGGAGAAGTTTAAAGCCGGATTTGGATACAAAAAGATTTCCCAAGCTTTAAACATCCCAAGGAGCACTGTGCAAGCGATCATTTTGAAATGGAAGGAGTATCAGACCACTGCAAATCTACCAAGACCTGGCTGTCCCTCTAAACTTTCAGCTCAGACAAGGAGAAGACTGATCAGAGATGCAGCCAAGAGGCCCATGATCACTCTGGATGAACTGCAGAGAACTACAGCTGAGGTGGGAGAGTCTGTCCACAGGACAACAATCCGTCGTACGCTGCACAAATCTGGCCTTTATGGAAGAGTGGCAAGAAGAAAGCCATTTCTCAAAGATATCCATAAAAAGTCTCGTCTAAAGTTTGCCACAAGCCACCTGGGAGACACACCAAACATGTGGAAGAAGGTGCTCTGGTCCGATGAAACCAAAATCGAACTTTTTGGCCACAATGCAAAACGATAAGTTTGGCGTAAAAGCAACACAGCTCATCACCCTCAACACACCATCCCCACTGTCAAACATGGTGGTGGCAGCATCATGGCTTGGGCCTGCTTTTCTTCAGCAGGGACAGGGAAGATGGTTAAAATTGAGGGGAAGATGGATGCAGCCAAATACAGGACCATTCTGGATGAAAACCTGTTGGAGTCTGCAAAAGACCTGAGACTGGGACGGAGATTTATCTTCCAACAAGACAATGATCCCAAACATACAGCAAAATCTACAAAGGAATGGTTCACAAATAAACGTATCCAGGTGTTAGAATGGCCAAGTCAAAGTCCAGACCTGAATCCAATCGAGAATCTGTGGAAAGAGCTGAAAACTGCTGTTCACAAACGCTCTTCATCCAACCTCACTGAGCTCGAGCTGTTTTGCAAGGAAGAATGGGCAAGAATTTCAGTCTCTCGATGTGCAAAACTGATAGAGACATACCCCAAGCGACTTGCATCTGTAATCGCAGCAAAAGGTGGCTCTACAAAGTATTAACGCAAGGGGGCCGAATAATTTTGCACGCCCCACTTTTCATTTTTTTCCTTAGTTAAAAAAGTTTCAAAAATCCAATAGATTTCGTTCCACTTCACAATTGTGTCCCACTTGTTGGTGATTCTTCACAAAAAAAAAAAAAATTATATCTTTATGCTTGAAGCCTGAAATGTGGCAAAAGGATGAAAAGTTCAAGGGGGCCGAATACTTTCGCAAGGCACTGTATAATCCTCATATCTGTGTCCTCCAGGAAACCCATCTCATGGGGAGGAAGATCCTTAGTCTAAAGAAACCCTGGGTTGGTCATCACTACCATTCCACATATTCCAATTTTGCGAGGGGGGTTAGTATACTGGTGCGCAAATCCCTGCCGTTCCGGCTCTTGGGACAGGTGGTTGACCCGGATGGACGGTACATAATATTGCATGCAATGGTGGAGAGTCTTGAGTTGGTGCTGGTGGGTGTCTATTTGCCCCCCCCGCGTCGATCAGGGTACTCCACAAGTTGGGTCCTCTGCTCACTAACTATGGTACAGACAATTTGATACTTGTGGGGGACTTTAATATGCCACCTAATCCTGGGCTGGATCGTCTCGGATCAGCGGGAGGATCCACTTCGGATCTCAGTCTGGGCAGAGACATATGGATTGACAGACCTGTGGAGGTGGCGTCACCCCGCTGACAGGTCCTTTACTTGCCATTCGGCCACACATAGAACTCTCTCACGCATAGATCTGATGTATGCGGGGAGACCTCTATTATCTAGGGTCCAGCAGATCTCCATCCTACCAAGGGGCATATCTGACCATGCCCCTCTCCTCCTTAGGTTTTCTTTGGAGGGGTCCCCTATGGATAAATTGTGGAGATTGTCGAGATTCTGGATCTCTGACCCTGGGGTAGACTCCGGGTTCCGCCTGCATATGGATACATACTGGGCACTTAACCCGGGGTCGGCCCCGGCTGCGGTCGTGTGGGATGCCTTTAAGGCCTCCTCCAGGGGTCAATATCAAACGCTTATTGGTGATGCTCGCAGACAGTTGAGGGTCGATTTGCTTGAGGAGGAGAATAGGGCCGCCTCCCTGGAGCGCCAATATGCCCAGTCGGCAGACACGGGGCTTCACATTAAACTTCAGGAGAGTACTAGAGAGGTTATGTTGCTTCGCACATCCCTTACTAAAAAGAAGTTGCTCCAGCAGTCCCAGAGGATCTTTGAAGAGGGTGAACGGGGGGGGGGGGTAGGCTGCTGGCTTGGTTGGTCAGGGAGCAGTCGGCCTCTATGAGTGTTCCCTCATTGGTTGATGATACTGGGGTTAGACGAACCTCCTCTGGGGCGATTAATGAGTGCTTTGCATCCTATTATTCTGACCTCTATTCTACTCGGGTTGACTACACGTCGGAAGACCTCCATATCTACCTCTCGGACGTAGACTTCCCAGTCCTGACTGATACATATAGAGATCAACTTGACTCCCCTATTACGCTTGAGGAGGTCCAGCGGGCCATCTCCTCACTACAGGCCGGGAAGACGCCGGGTTTCCCACGGAATTTTATAGAACGTATGCAGAGGACTTAGCCCCCAGGTTTCATTCCATGCTCCTGACCTCGTTGAGAGAGGGGACTTTGCCTGCCTCCATGTCAGAGGCGATTATTGTAGTTATACCCAAGCCGGGTAAAGACCCTGAACTGTGCAAATCTTATCGCCCAATCTCCCTGATCGACGTGGATGCCAAGATACTGGCCAAAATATTGGCGACTCGATTGAACAGAGTGATTACGGCTCTGGTCCATCCGGATCAATCTGGTTTTATGCCGGGTAGAGGGACGGACATCAATATCCGCCGGCTATTTACCCACGTCGATCTGGCCGAGGAAGGCGCTGCAGGTGTAGTGGCGGCCCTTGATGCTGAAAAGGCATTTGACTCGGTCGAGTGGCTTTTCCTCTGGGAGGTGCTGGAAAATTTTGGGTTTGGGCCTAGGTTTATTTCCTGGATTCAGTTGCTTTACAGAGACCCGACGGCGCGGGTTAGAGTTAACGGCCTGCTGTCGCCTCCCTTTGGCCTGCATAGGGGTACCAGACAGGGATGCCCCCTGTCACCGGGGCTTTTCGCCCTGGCGATTGAGCCCTTGGCGATCTTAATCCGTCAGGATCCAAGGGTAAAGGGCATACGGGTTGGGGCACTTCAGGAGAAAAATTCGCTGTATGCGGACGACACACTGTTGTACCTAGCTGACGCAGGGCCCTCCCTTGCTTCTGCACTTGAGATAATAGACCAGTTCGGGAAGTACTCTGGGGTTCGTGTTAACTGGGACAAGTCGGTCCTTTTCTCCCTCCGCCAGTCGGGCTCCAGGGCAGTCACCGACACGCCTCTCCATTGGGTGGACAAATTTAAATATCTTGGGGTGATTGTCCGGGGGTCCCCTCGGGCGTACATGGAGGATAATCTCCTTCCTCTGTTGACCCAACTTGATAGGAAATGTCACCTCTGGAAAACGCTGCCCCTATCCCCGGTGGGCAGGGTGAACCTGTTAAAAATGGTTTACCTTCCCAAATTTGTATTTTTTTTTAGGAATACTCCATGTCCGATACCTAAATCCTTTTTTCAAAAAATAGACTCCGTTGTCACTACTTTTGTCTGGACTGGGAAAGTCCCGAGACTGGCCAAGAGGAAACTCCAGCTCCCCCTGTCACAGGGGAGATTGGCACTGCCCCACTTCCTGCTCTACTACTGGGCGGCGGTCCTGGCGACGGTCCGGTGGTAGTTTGACCAATCCAGACAAAATCCGGCGGTAACCCTCGAGGCGGCCATCCTGGGGTCCTATGCGGCACTATCTAACCTACCCTATAGGGGGCCTGGGGCCCATCCCCAGGTCACGTCTCTGATGCGCACAACTATTCTAGTATGGCAGAGGGCTAGATCTATTTACAGATCGGCCTCGGTCGTCTCGCCCCACACGCCCTTATGGGGCAACCCAATGTTGCCACATATCTATGGGCTCCCGGAACTTCAGCTGTGGGCATCTAGGGGGATAATTAATGTTAAACATATCTACTTCGATGGGTCTTTTTCCTCCTTTGAGACACTACAAGCTAAGTATCATGTCCCCACTTCTATGAAGTTTAGATACTACCAGCTTAGGCATGCAATACAGGCCCAGTTCCCTGACCGTCTGACCCTCCAGACTGACGCCGTTGAACGACTGCTCATTGCGAAGATTATGGATAAGCCCCTGTCCTCCCTCTATTTTTATCTTTCCGCAGCGCACAAGACATCCCTGACAACTGTTTACAATAAATGGAGGATGGACATTCCAGAACTGACTGGCGAGACCTGGGGGGACGTGCTGTCTGACTATGTTACTCGAATGATCTCAGCAAAAGACCGCTTCATACAATTAAAGTTTTTGCATAGGGCATACTACACGCCCGCGAGACTAGCCAACATATATCCAGGAACGAGTGCTCAATGCCCTAGATGTGACTCGTCTCCGGGCACCTTCCTTCATATGGTCTGGTCGTGCCCAGAGCTGCGGCCATACTGGGGGGAGGTGATAGACGTCCTGGGAGCGTTTGGGGACTGGTCTCTTACCCTGGACCCGGCCCTGGCGTTGCTCGGGGTTATGGAAGGTGTCGAAGTGTCACGGCATGAAAAATTATTCTTGTTTTATACCCTGTACTACGCCAGATGAGAGATTCTCCTGAGGTGGAAGCAGCCCGGCCCTCCTACAATTCAGGCATGGAAGGCAGCGATAAACTCTGTCCTACCCTTATACAAGCTAACGTATGAGAGTAGAAACTGCCCCAAAAAATTTGACAAGGTCTGGTCCCAATGGATTGATGCTCATGGATAGGAGCACTAGAGTTTATGGGTTAATCCTACTGGATAGAGCTGTCTATGTTATCTCTTGGTTGTGGCTAGAAATGCTGTTCTAACATGTGTTTTAGGTATCCCACCCCCCCTCTCTACATCCCTACCCTTCCCCTCCCCTTCCTACTCTCTCTCCCCTCCTTACCGCTATCTGGTATCAGACCACAACTTTGTATTAGCTGCTCTAGGCTATCATTTGAAGGAAACGAATGGTGGTGTTATTTGACCTGTTCTATTGGACCTTTATGACCTTAGGTATGTATCTAATGTCCATATACTGTGTCGTTGTTAACGTTGATACTTTTGAATAAAAAAAAAACTTTTCACTGTAAAAAATAAAAATAAAACCGTAAAATTAGCCCAATATTTTTTTATATTGTGAAAGATAATGAATGTTACGCCGAGTAAATCGATACCAAAGTCACATGAAAGTTGTGCCCGCTCGTGGAATGGCGACAAACTTTTACCCTTAAAAATCTCCATAGGCGGCATTTAAAAAATTCTACAGGTTGCATGTTTTGAGTTACAGAGGAGGTCTAGGGCTAGAATTATCTAACGATCGTGGTGATACCTCACATGTGTGGGTTGAACACCGCTTTCATATGCGGGCGCTACTCATGCGTTTGCTTCTACACGTGAGCTATTTTACCTTTCATTTTTAAGCTGTTCTTTTAAAAAACATAAAAATGTGCCACTTTTATTCCTATTACAAGGAATGTAAACATCCCTTGTAATAAAAAAAAAAGCATCAGAGGACCTCTTAAATATGAGATCTGGGATCAAAAAAACCTCAGATCTCATATTTACACGAAACTGCAATAAAAATAAAAAAATAAAATTGAATGTCATTTGAAAAAAAATAAAAAAAAGTGTCCCTTTAACCACTTGCCGACCGCCGCAAGACGATGTACGTCAACAGAATGGCACGGGCAGGCATATGGGTGTACCTGTACGTCCCTGCCTCCCAGCGGGTGGGGAGGCTCGTTCGAAGGCCCCCCCCCATCGGAATCCCTCCAGGAGCGATCCGTGATGAGGGGGCGGCCATCGATTCATGGCCACCCCCTCATGATCGCTCCTGGCAAATCAGATGCTTCCTCTGTCTGAATTGTAATCACAGACAGAGGAAGTGATCTCATCTCGGCGGTCTTTTCGTCCGAAGCCCAAGGAGAGAAGACATCACAAGTGCACCACCAGTACACTGACACCAGTACACTGACACCAGTACACTGACACCAGTACACCAGTACACTGACACCAGTACACTGACACCAGTACACTGACACCAGTACACTGACACCAGTACACTGACACCAGTACACTGACACCAGTACACTGACACCAGTACACGTAGGCACACACTTTTTACCCCCCAATCACAGTGTCACTGATTGCAGTGGTAATTTGTTTACTGATCACTGCATGCCATGTCATGTCATTTGTGACTGTAAGAAGGTGTCAGGGCAGTTATTAGGCCCCTTTAGGTGTAGGGTGCCCCTTTAGGTGTAGGGTACCCCCCTAACCCCACCTAATAAAGCTTTAACCCCTTGATCCCCCCCCCCCCAGGTAACCCTTTCGCCCCCTGTCATCAGTGTCACAAAGCAATATTTTTTCTGATCGCCGTATTAGTGTTGCGGGTGACGCTAGGTAGCCAGTTATTTAGGCTCACATCAGGTTTTTATAGCATCAGGTACCCCCATATATTACCTAATAAAGGTTTTAACCCCCTGATTTCCCCCTAGTTAACACTTACACGATGATCACTGGTGAAAGGGTTACGGGTGACGCTGGTTAGTTTGCTTTTTATAGTGTCAGGGCCCCCGCCGTTTATTACCCAATAAAGGTTTAACCCCCTGATCGCCCGGCAGGTGATATCAGTTAGTTTTAGTGTCAGAAAGGGTCTGCGTGGCCCCAGGCAGCGTCATATTAGTGCCAGTAGCGCTAACACCCAGGCACGCAGCTTACACCTCCCTTAGTTGTATAGTATCTGAACGGATCAATATCTGATCTATACTAGCGTCCCCAGCAGTTTAGGGTTCCCAAAAACGCAGTGTTACCGGGATCAGCCCAGATACCTGCTAGCACCTGTGTTTTGCCCCTCCACCCAGCCCAGCCCACCCAAGTGCAGTGTCGATCGATCACTGTCACTTACAAAACACTAATCACATAACTGCAGCGTTTGCAGTCAGGCCTGATCCCTGCGATCGCCAACAGGTTTTTTGGTAGCATTTTTTACAGTTGCTGAAAGCCTAGGAGCTTTTTTACCTGTGAATCTCACTAGTTGTACCAGTAAATTTAGAGCCCAAAATGGCAAATCGAAGTTACACTAGTGAAGAGGCCTACACGTTTCGGAGCATGACACATAGTGAAGAGGAGGTCACTCTTCTGTCAGATTAAGGCTCAGAATACGATCCTGTAGACAGCGGCTCCATGACAGATAGCACTGATGACGAAGGTGAGGTCCCTGCCCGTTCTTCTGCTGTTGAGGTGCAAGAACCGCAGGGCTCTCGTATGGAGAAGAGAAGTACTAGTGCCACTCATCCTTCTGGTGAACTGGCAAGCACCAGCGGCCTAGTACACCCTGGTCGTACATCCAGAACTGCAGTAACACGGCGAGTCCCATAAGTGCAGTTCAAGCTGGCAAGCACAAGTAGTGTTCCGCTGCCACCAAGAAGACAAAGACAGGCCCGTCATGCCCATAGTGTCCTTCCTGCAGAGTTCGCCAATCCTGACTGGGTGCCCACCACTTCTGCAGCACCCGTACTTCCCCCATTCACTGGCCAACCCGGAATTCAGGTGGAAACAGATGATTTTACGGCACTTGATTTTTATTCGCTGTTTTTCACGGAAGATCTCAATAGATCTATTGTGGACCAAACTAATTAGTATGCTGGTCAATACATCGCCGCTAATCCCCAATCCTCCCTTGCCAGAATTACGGTTTCCAAATTTAAGACCTTTCTGGGCCTTTCCCTCGACATGGTCATAGTTAAATTGAGTGAGCTGCGGTTAGATTGGTCCATTTACCCAGTTTACCAGTTTACCATGTGCCAGTGTTCTCTGCCTCCATGGCCAGGGCACGATACGAGCAGATCTTGCAGTTCATGCATTTCAACAACAATTAACTTTGTCGTCCTCGTGGAGACCCTGAATTCGAACGGCTCTACAAAAATTTGGCCCCTCATAAACCACTTCAAACATTTTGCAGCCTTGTATACTCCATCAAGTTGTCTGCGTTGATGACTCCCTGATTACATTTTCTGGCCACTTGTCTTTCAAACAGTACCTTCCCAGCAAGCGTGGGCCACAGGCAATACATGTAGTTTTATGAGGGAAAAGATAGTCAAGTAGAGCCGGAGAACTGCCCAGATTACATAGGGAGCGCTGGCAAGATGGTGTGGAACTTTGTGTCACCCTTATTCGGAAAGGGGTACCATTTGTATGTGGACAATTACTACACGAGCGTGGCACTTTTTAGTCACTTGTTTGATCAGCAAATTGGCACATGGGACACCAGGGGCTTACCCCAGAGGCTTGTAGATTCCCATCTTAGGCTGGGGGAGAGAGCCTGCTCAAGGTGTACTAATTTGCTCGCTGTGAAGTGGAGATATAATAAGAACGTTTTCGTTCTTTCCTCCCTTCACACAGACACAACAGTCCAAATCCGTACGGCGACTGGGGTTGTGGAGAAACCCCTCCGTGTCCACGAATATAACCAAAATATGTGAGGAGTGGACCTCAACGACCAGTTGTTGGCGCTGTATCTAGTTGCCCGTAAAGCCAGACGCCGGTACAAAAAAGTGTCTGTATATTTATTTCAATTGGCTGTGCTGAATGCTTTTGTGCTATACATTCAGGGTGGACTGGATCTTTCTGTAAATTCCAGGGAGATATTGTCCGAGCTCTCCTGTATCCAGGCGGATCTGCACCTCACCATCCCCAACTAAATGCAGTAAGCAGGCTGCATGAGAGGCATTTTCCGTATGTCCTCCCTAGTACCCCTACCCAACGAGCCCCACAAAGAAAATGTTGTGTCTGTAGAAAACACGGATTTAGGCGTGACACCCGCTATTGTCCACGCTGTCCTGACAATCCTGGTCTTTGCATTGGTGAAGGTTTTGAACGCTACCACACACTAGTGCAGTTTTAGCGTAGGGTACAGCATTTCACAGACTAGGACACACTTACACAGGGTCTCCCAAGATGTCATCGCATTTTGAGAGACCCAAACATGGACCCAACAATTACCGTTACAAAAAAAAAAGTGTAAAAAAAAGTCATTTTATTGTTCTCTATTCTGCTCTTTTTTACTGTATTCTATTCTGCAATGTTTTATTGTTATGTTTTATCATACTTGCTTTTCAGGTATAATTTTTTTATACTTTACTGTGTTTTATTGTTGCCCGTATATACTTGAGTATAAGCCGACCCGAGTATAAGCCGAGGCACCTAATTTTACCACAAAAAAATGGGAAAACGTATTGACTCGAGTATAAGCCTAGGGTGAGAAATGCAGCAGCTACTGTAAGTGGAAAAGGGGGTCCGTTTTTATTTTATTGTGTCAGCCCAGGTGCGCAGCGTCAGCCCAGGTGCGCAGCGTCAGCCCAGGTGCGCAGCGTCAGCCCAGGTGCGCAGCGTCAGCCAGTCCTCCTCCGCACTGTCAGTGTTCCTCTCCCGGTCTATATAGCCCCCTCACCTGCCGAACCTCTTCATCCCCTTGGTGGTGTCGCAGTCTGGCCCCTTTGTCCCTGGTATCCTTAGGTTCTTCAGGCGGCACTCACTGTCCAGCAGAGCTGTCATGTTCCCAGACTCGGCTCTCTTTCTCATCCCTGGGCAGTTTGAGGCGGGCGGGCAGAGTGCGGCGGGTCTATGAGAGCCGGGCTGTGCTCATGAGTGAGTGAAGGGGGGAGCGGACACACTGCTCTGTACACCTGCGGTTGGTATATGAGAGCTGGGCTGTGCAGTGAAGGGTGAGCTGACACACTGCTCTGTACACCGCGGCGGGTCTATGAGAGGCGGGCTGTGCAGTGAAGGGGGAGCGGACACACTGTTCTGTACACCCGCGGCGGGTCTATGAGAGGCGAGAGACAGGAACAGAGGACGGCAGGGGACCAGAGCGGTACATGGAGGGAGGGGGATAGGAGCGGAGCACAGAGGGACAGGACCAGAGCATCCGCATCAATACTGACACGGCGGCAGATAACTGAGTCGAGTATAAGCCGAGGGGGTAATTTTCAGCACAAAAAAAAAAAAATGTGCTGAAAAAATAGGATTTTTTGTACTCACCGTAAAATCCTTTTCTCTGACATCCATGGACTGACACGGTGTCTCTTTACACTTTACACGTGGGTTATGTCCCTGCTTGCAGGAGAAGACCTAGGCAGAATGTGAAATGTTATACATACATTCTAAAAGCCAGAGCTGAACAGCCCCACCCAGGAGGCAGTCCCTCCGGACATAACCCTCCCACTACAGTCAGCAGACTTCAGTTCGTAACAAAGCAGTACAAACTTAAAAGGAAGGGTGGGTGCCGTGTCAGTCCATGGATGTCAGAGAAAAGGATTTTACGGTGAGTACAAAAAATCCTATTTTCTCTTACCATCCATGGACTGACACGGTGTCTCTTTACACTTTACACGTGGGATGTCCCAAAGCAGTGTCAAGAGGGATGGGAGCAGTATAAATGGAAAAACCAAAACATCACTCCAATAAGGCAGAGCTCCTCAACGGAGGAGTCGCAACTTTAAACAGCGGCCTGCAGCACCCTGCGGCCGAAGGAAGCATCCGAAGATGCAGCCACATTAACCTTATAAAACTTAAAAAGGCATGAACAGACGACCAGGTCGCCGCCTTGCACACTTGTGCAACCGACGCTTGATGTCGGGAAACCCAGGAAGCACCAATTGCCCTGGGGAATGCGCCGTAACCGGAAAGGGAGGCGCCCGCCCTTTGAGAGCATAGGCTTGAATGACGGTTTGTCTGATTCCCCTAAAAATGATGGCAGACGAAACCGCTTGGCCCTGTTATGGACCAGAGACAGTCACAAACAGTGAGTCGGACTTCCGAATAGAAGCAGTAGCAGACAGGTACACCCGTAAGGCTCGTACCACCTCCAATATGTGCAGCGCAAACTCTCTGGGATGCGATGGGTGAGGACACAAGGACGGGAGGGCAATGTCCTCATGTAGGTGAAAGGTCGACACCACCTTTGGCAAAAAAGGAAGGCCGCGGATGCAACACCGCCTTATCCTTATGGATGACCAAATATGGCGACTTGCAGGACAAAGCCGCCAACTCAGACACTCGTCAAACAGAAGTGATTGCCACTAAAAAGGCCACCTTCTGAGACAAGACAAGAGGGGAATATCCCAGATATTCCCAAAAGGAGGTTCCTGGAGGACCGAGAGCACCAAATTCAGACCCCACGGTGGGAGAGGAGGCTTGACAGGAGGGAGCACAAGGTGCTAACCAAGAAAATGACCCGCTAGAGGTCGCTGAAAGACGGCCAAGGCCGAAATCTGATCCTTGATGGTACTCAAAGCTAGCTTTTGGGTCACTCCACACTGCAGAGGACGCAGGATTCTGGGGACGGAATACGTCCGAGGACGTCAGTCCAGCGCTTCGCACATGGCGATATAAACTTTCCAGGCACGGTGATAGATCTGCCTGGAGGAAGACTTCCGTGTCCTTAACATGGTCAAAATGACCGAGTCCGAGAGACCTCGGTCCCTCAACACCTGGCTTTTAACAGCCCTGCCGTTAAAGCCAGAGACTGTAAGCCGGATGAAACATAGGATCTTGAGACTGAAGGTCCTCCCTCATCGGCAACCGCCAGGGAACGTCCGCGACGAGACATGCCAGATCAGCGTACCAGTGATGCTGAGGCCAATCCGGAACAATTAGGATCGCCGGAGTTTATATCAGGCGATAAGGACCCTATGGGGCCACCAACGCATCCGAGGCATCGCCCAAGGATCCCTGGATCTGGCCACAACCTCAACCCTTGCGATTGAGTTGAGAGACCATCAGGTCCACATCCGGCGTGCCCCACCGTCGGTAAAGGAGTTGAAATATGCAAGGACCACTCTTCTTGGTCCGCCTGCCTATTGTCTATGCCCAGAATGTAAAATGGCCTACAGAGCCGGCACGTTTCTTCCGGCCCACTTCAGGATACGGACTACCTCGGAAGCCGCAGCTGAGCTCTGAGTTCCCCCTTGATGGTTTACATACGCCACTGCCGTGGCGGTGTCCGACTGGCTCCTGATGGAGCAACACCGTACTCTCTCCGACCTGAGGAGAGACACAGTCCGATGGCCCGTATTTCCAGAACAGTGATTGGTAAATGGGCTCGTCCGGAGTCCAAGGCCTGAGCCGACAGGACTCCCCAGACTCCACCCCAGCCCGTCAGGCTGGTGTCCGTCGTGAGTACAGTCCATTGGATAGGAGGGGAACGACTTTCCGGACCGAAGAGCCGAGGATCTCAACCACCATGTCAGGGGCGCCCTGACCAGGTGAATCACCTGGATCTGAAGATCCAAGGACAACGGGGATTTGTCCCAGGTGGACAAGATCTCCTTCTGCAATGCCCTGGTGTGTGATTGGGCATACGGAATGGCCACGAAGGAGGCCACCACGAGTCTCGGGACTCTCATGCAAAAAACGGATTGACAACCATTCTTGGGATGTCAGCACCCGCACCGCAGACTGAAGTGTCAGCAACTTCTCCAGAGGTAGGATACCTTTGCCTCCAAGGAGTCCAGAATCAGAACTAGATACTCCAGACACTGAGTCGGGACCAGGACTGACTCCTGAATGTTCAGAAACCACCCGAGTCCCTGAGGGTCTAATTGACGATAGTCACCTTTCCTCTAAGTCTGATCCACTTTCTGCTCTTAGCAGAAGATCGTCCAGATAGCCCACGACAGCAATACCTCGCTGTAACAGAAGACTAGAACCGGAGCAAGCACCTTGGTGAACACCCTTGGTGCCGAGGCTAGGCCGACAGGAAGAGCCACAATCGATAGTGGACTTCGCTGATCGCAAAGCGCAGAAACTTCTGGTGACTTGCGCAGATCGGAACATGCAAGTAGGCGTCCTTGAAGTCCAAGGACGCCAGAAGAAAATCCCTTTGGTGGAGTGTAGCGATCACCGTGCGAATGGATTCCATGCGGAATTTCTGCACCTTCTCGAAGGCATTCAGGGCCTTGAGGTCCAGGATAGGTCGAACCACGTCCTATTTTTGGGACGACAAACAGATTCGAGTAGAATCCCTGAAAACTCTCCTGTGACGGAACCGGCACAATCACTCCGGACCTGATCAAATCCTGTACAGCCCCCAAGAGGGCTGCCCGACAGGTAGGAAGGAGAGGAAGATTTGAGGGAAAGAATCTGTCTGGGGGCCAGGATCGGAATACTATCCTGTATCCTGAGGTGACCACCTCGCACACCCACCAGTCGGAGATTCGGGAGGACCACCGATTCATGACCTGCGAAGTCGTCCCCCCACCCCAGAGTCGGGCGGAGGCAAGACTTCACGCGGAGGCGGGCTTGGGAGCCGCATGTTCGGCTTACGCACCCAGGGCACTTGTGCCCACCAGCCGCACTGCCGTCAGTCTGAGAGGGCCTACCCGTGGACTCTGACGAAAAAACCCTGTTTTGCTGGAAAGGAAGGCCCCTGTTTGCGGCGGGCCTCCTCACCCTTGCTAGTCTAAGGAAGAAGAGTGCTTTTACCTAGCATGACATCCATGACGATGTCATCCAGAGCAGCACCAAAAGGTCTACAACCTTTAAATGGTAGATCCGTCAGGAGCTTCCTAAGGCTAGGTCAGCAGACCAGCACTTCAACCAGATAAGACGTTGCAATACCACCGCCGAGACAGAGGCCCTGGATATTAAAGGGGCAGCGTCCAACGTGGCGTCGCACACATAAACCAGGCCCTGAACCAGTTGGTGGGCCAAAGCAACCGTGTCTGGAGGAAGATTATGCTCCTGTACAGCTAGGTGCAACATTTTTGCCCAACCTGTAAGTGTTTAAGACACAAGGGTCGCCGCTTCCACAGGCCGTAGGGCGGATCCCAACAAGGCAAACATGGCTCTGCTCACCACTTCTGACCTCCTGTCAGTGGGGTCCTCAAATGCAGGAGTCCCCTCCATCGGGAGAGTGATGGCCTTGTTCAACCGGGCGACTGGAGGGTCGACCCTGGGGGAGAAGCCCACTTTTTAAGTAGGGCATCTTCAAGGGGTATCTGATAGACAAACGCCACGGGACCATAAAAAAAATACTTCTGCGGCTTTTTCCCAGACCTCATCAATGAGCTGGTCAAAGAAAGTACATATGGAAAAACCTCTTTAGAAGGCCTGGCCTTAAAAGAACCAAAGGAGACTGTATCTGCCTGAGGTTCTGCATCCGCAGCATTTTAGCTTGAGAGTGTCCCTCACCGCAGTCATGAGTACACTAACAAGCGCCCTGTCATTTACTGACTCAGAACTGGAGTTTTCCTCATAAGGAATGTCCTGTTCAAAACCATCCAATACATTCAGAACTAGGGTCCTGAGCGGTAGTGGCTAGGCCCATATCTGAATCAGCGCACTGCCCTCATGAAGAAAAGTGGGGAGAGGGTGCTTTTTTGCTCCCTTGCACACAGCTCCCATCCTGGTCAGAAATGATTCCAGGACTGCCCACAACTGGTCCCTAGGGACCGCAGGTGCTGAAGCACTGCCTGTTGTCCACTGACATCTAGGGGAAGCTGGTGACAGAGACTCCATATTGCCCCCCTCTGAGACTCCTCAGATAAAAAGTCCACCCACATGCTGTGCTGACTGAGGAGGGGGCGCCCAGGGGACTCACCAAACCGGACCAGGGACCGCTCAGTTCCGCTGTCTGTACCGCGCTGTGTCAGCGCTGGTGAGCTGTGAGGAGAGTGTGAGGAGATTTGCGCTGTTACAGCAGCGCTAGAGGCCAAAACTAGTGCTGAAGAGCGCGCGGGCTACAAGAAAATGGCCGCCGCACTTCACTGAGGCGATCTGCGGCAAGATGGCCACCATGACTCAGCAAAAATGAAAAAAACAGCACACACACAGCGCCCAGGCCCCAAAACACACGAAAAAAAGGCCCCAAGCATATCTGCAGACCAGCATTAGCCCCTCCAATAACAGTGTGACCCCCAGGCACCCCACACAGCACAGCGCCAGCAATGGTGACAGAGGGACAATGAAATACAGGGGGAGACAGGGAAAATCCCCCACAGAGAAACACACAGCCTTTTGTACTCACCTGCAGGCAGGAGAGACTACTTACCCGTCCCCTGAGGGACCCACTGGTGTGTTTCTGACAGGACTATCACAGTGCAGTACTGAGTAGCTGTCGGCCCGGTCCACCGCGAAAGATACAGTCAGTCAGGAACTGTTCAGTCTTGAGAGGACCGTGGGGGCATGAAAGCAAACCCGGCCACCCCTGGAGTCATGGGGCCTGTCGTGAAGTGAGTCTCACGCACACAAGGCGGGGATCAACACGCTCGATGGTCGGACAGGGAAGACTACGAGGATATCTTGTACCCAACCTGTTGCCCAGCCGACATTTGATAGAAAATTCTCAAAAATAAAATAAAAAAGAATTCCAGAAAAGGAATAAAAATAGGTCAGGAGACTGGCTCCTGAGAGAGCCACGTCTTCTCCTCCTGCTAGGCAGAAAAAAACTGAAGTCTGCTGACTGTAGTGGGAGGGTTATGTCCGGAGGGACCGCCCCCTGGGTGGGGCTGTTCAGCTCTGGCTTTTAGAATGTATGTATAACATTTCACATTCTGCCTAGGTCTTCTCCTGCAAGCAGGGACATAACCCACGTGTAAAGTGTAAAGAGACACCGTGTCAGTCCATGGATGGTAAGAGAAACTCGGCTTATACTCGAGTACATACGGTAACCATTTTTTTGTTTACAGGTACACCATTCAGCTGCGGCGCGTATTTTTCCATCTGACAGCAACAGCGTTTGCTCCCACGATACATAAAGCTGTGACTCCAGTGCTGTAGGAGGTGATTTCACCACCACAGTTAAAAAAAATAAAATAAAAAGAGCTTATATGCCGAAGCATGGGGGCAGCAGGGGCGGAGGAGCGATTTGCTCCTAATGCCGCGTACACGCGGTCGAAAGTCAGACGGAGGTATGCCCGTTGAAAAGTCCGACCGTGTGTACGCGGCATAACTTTTGCGGGAGGATGCCCCCATGCTTCGGCATATATAAATGGTGCATGTATGCCCATCATTAGAAGTGGGTGGATGAAGGGAGGTATTCTAATGGTGGGCATACCCACCGATCAATCTCTTTTTCGTTCAGCCAACAGGCGATGCATGAAAAAATAAATAGATTACAATATATGCCCAACAAGGACCAGCAACGTTACTGGTATGTTGCTGGACTTTGAATGGTTATACCAGAAGGATGCCTGCGGGTTTAGGTATCATTTTCAGCCAGCGGTATGCTTTCATGTAAAAAGCAATCCTAGCTGCTAATTAGCCTCTAGACTGCTTTTACAAGCAGTGGGAGGAAATGTCCCGTCCCCCACCCCCCACTGTTTTCCATGGTTTTCTCTGGCTCTCCTGTCCCAACAGGGAATCTGAGAATGCAGCTGGTGGTTCCGACCATCTCTATGGCTTAACAGGAAGCTACGAGAATTTCATGCCTTGGATTTCGCCGGATATAAACAGCGTCATTGGGAAAGCATTTTATCACACCGATCTTGGTGTGGTCAGATGCTTTGGGGGCAGAGGAGAGATCTAGGGTCTAATAGACCCCAATTTTTTTCAAAAGAGTACCTTTCACTATCTATTGCTTTCATAGGGGATTTTTATATTCCCTGAGATAACAATAAAAATAATAAAAAATGGAAGGGACTGTTTAAATATAAAAAAGCACCCCCCCCCTACTGTCGCGCAAAGGCAAACGCAAGCGTCGGTCTGGCATCATATGTAAACAACAATTGCACCATGCATGTGAGGTATCACCGCAAAGGTCAGATCGAGGGCAGTAATTTTAGCAGTAGACCTCCTCTGTAAATCTAAAGTGGTAACCTGTAAAGGCTTTTAAAAATGTATGTAGTTTGTCACCACTGCACGTTTGTGCGAAATTTTAAAGCATGTCGAGTTTGGCATTTATGTACTCGGCCTAAGATCATCTTTTTTATTTCATCAAACATTTGGGCAATATAGTGTGTTTTAGTGCATTACATTTTTTTTTAAAAAAAGTGTTTTTTCCCAAAAAACTGCGTTTGAAAAATCGCTGCGCAAATACTGTGTGGGAAAAAAAAAAAGCAACATTCACCATTTTAATCTGTAGGGCCTTTGCTTTAAAATATATAATGTTTGGGGGTTCAACGTAATTTTCCTGCAAAAAGATCAATTTTGTCACGTAAACAAAAAAAGTGTCAGAAAGAGCTTTGTCTTCAAGTGGTTAGAAGAGTGGGTGATGTGTGACATAAGCATCTAAATGTTGTGCATAAAATGCCGGGACAGTTCAAAATACCCCCAAAACTACCACATTTTGGAAAGTAGACGCCCCAAGCTATTTGCTGAGAGGCATGACGAGTCCATGGAATGTGCCATGAGCATATGTGGAATTACACCCCAAAATACATTGTTATTTCTCCTGAGTACGGGGATACCACATGTGTGAGACTGTTTGGGAGCCTAGCCGCGTACGGGACCCCAAAAACAAAGCACTGCCTTCAGGCTAAGGGTGTAAATTTTTGATTTCACTCCTCACTGCCTATTACAGTTTCGGAGGCCATGAAATGCCCAGATGGCACAACCCCCCCCCCCCCCAAATGACCCCATTTTGGAAAGTAGACACCCAAGCCATTTGCTGAGAGGTATGGTGAGTATTTTGCAGATGTTTTTTTGTCACAAAGTTTTGAATATTGAAAAAATAAAATAAAAATTTTCTTTCTTCATTTTCAAAAACAAAATGAGCTGTAAAAAAATACTCACCGTGCCTCTCACCTCAAGAAATGGCAGTCAAACTAAAAGCTGTGTAAATTCCAGAAAATGTAACCTAGTTTGTAGACGCTATAACTTTTTCGCAAACCAATATATATACGCTTATTGACCTTTTTTTTACAAAAGACATATGGCTGAATACATTTTGGCCTAAATGTACGACTAAAATTTAGTTTATTCGATTTTTCTTACAACAAAGTAGAAAATATATTTATTTATTTTTCAAAATTTTCAGTCTTTCTGCAAAAAATCGCAAAGGCAATCAAAAACCATCAAAAGAAAGCTCTATTTGTGGGGAAAAAAGGACGCAAATTTCATTTGGGTACAACATTGCATGACTGCGCCAATTATCAGTTAAAGCAGCGCAGTGCCAAATTTAAAAAAAATACCTCTTGTCTTTAACCACTTGCTTACTGGGCACATATACCCCCTTCCTGCCCAGGCAAAATGTCAGCTTTCAGCACTGTCACGCTTTGAATGACAATTGCGGTCGTGCGATGTGGCTCCCAAACAAAATTTACGTCCTTTTTTTCCCACAAATAAAGCTTTTTGGTGGTATTTGATCATATCTGCGTTTTTTTTTTTTTGCGCTATCAACAAAAAAAGTCTGACAATTTAGAAAAAAATAAAAAATATTTTTTCCCTCAGTTTAGGCCGATACGTATTCTACATATTTTTGGTAAAAAATAAATAAAAAATAAAATAAAACAAAAACAAAACCAAAAAAAAACACACGCAATAACCGTATATTGATAGGTTTGCGCAAAAGTTATAGCGCCTACAAAATAGGGGATAGAATTATGACTTTTTTTTACTAGTAATGGCGGTTATCTGCGATTTGTCAGGACTGCGATATTGCAGCAGACATATCGGACACTTTTGACACATTTTTGGGACCATTCACATTTATACAGCGAACAGTGCTATAAAAATTACTGTATAAATGTGACTGGCAGGGAAGGGGTTAACACTAGGGGGAGATCAAGGGGTTAAATGTGTGCCCTGCTATGCAATTCTTACTGTGGAGGGAGGGGACCGATAAGTGTCCCCATGTACAAAGGACACACCATCGGTCTCCTCTTCCTGACAGGACGTGGATCTCTGTGTTTACACACAGAGATCCACGTCCCTGGCTCTGACAGCCGATCACGGGTACATGGCAGACATCGCGGCCGCCAGGCACGCGTATCGGCACCTGAGTGACGCGGCAGGCACGCGCGCCCCCCCCCCCCCCCAGCGGCTGGAGGCCCGAGGACGTCAATAGATGGCCTCCCGGACCTGTAGAGCCACCTTGTGGCCGTCATTCGACAATGGCCCGGGTCCCATGTGATTAAGCTGACAAATGGTCCAGGCTGAAGTGGTTAAATATGGGCAGGAGCGTGACCTGGATATGGTGGAGTGAGAGACACGCTGCAACAGAGCTCCGGGACCTCCATGTAAACCCCAACGAATAGCGGTTGAAGAAGGCCGATACCGCGGCATGAACAGTGGCCACAAATACGGGACCAGAGCCGCCATAAAGAAAGCACCCGCAAGCACCTCTCAGGGCAACATCCAGCAGTACCTTACATTACCTTCACCCTCGCGGGGGCCCTTGAACGCAGGGGGGGCCAGCGCCGCATGGTTTGGGCTGCATTGCAGGAGTGAGGTCGGGCTCCCCCCAGATGTCTTCCGGGTCAGTTTGCGGGCAGGGGACAGAAACACCCCTGCAGACTGGAGTGCGGATTCCCAGAGAGTGGCCGGCACAGCAAGTATGGAAGCAGGAGACATTAAAGCCATGCTGGTGGCGTTAACCACGCGACAGGATATGGCGGCGCTACTTACCCGCCAGGATATACAAGCATTAATCCTTCGGGTGGAAGAGGCACACCGCCAAGATCTTCAATTGGTAAGGTCTGATGTGAATGTTTTGGCGGAGAGGGTGACTGTGAGAGAGGGCTTTATAGCATCCCTAGAGCAGCGTGTTGGATCTCTTGAAAAGATGCAGATTAAACAGACAGACAGTGATAGACTTGCAATTACAAGTCCTTGAAGATAGAAGTCGCCGGAACAACTTGCGACTCCGGGGACTCCCGAAAGCAACAGATACAGGGGACTTGGATACCAAAGTGAATGCGGTTTTTCAGACTACTTTAAAGCTACCGCAGAGGGCGACCGATCTGGATAGGGTGCTTAGAGCCCTAGGCCCTAAATCCCAAAACTTGGATAGACCCAGGGATGTCATTTGCCACCTACACGATACCATCAAAAGGAACAGATTCTTAGGGCAGTTTGGGACCTGGGGGACATTCTTTTTGAAGGAGCACACATAAAAGTTTTACCAGATATATCTCGGGCCACACTCCAACGTAGAGCATCCTTGCGACCAATTTTAGACCTTGCAAGAGAACAGGGGTGCTCATATAGATGGGGATACCCACTGGCAGTCACGTTTTGAAGAGCATCGAACCATGTTCACCTAGGGCTGGGCGATTTTGGGCAAAAAAAAAATCTGCGATTTAAAAAAAAAAAAAAAACTAGATTCACGATTCGAATCAAGTTTTTTTTTCCTGATGAACACCGCGCCGGCAGGAGTTTTTAGGCGAGGCCGCGGCTTCGGCCTAGTCCGCCGCGATACTGGGCTCGCCTTAAAAAGCCTGCCTGCAGCTCGCCGCGATCCTGGGAAAAGGCAGCGGCTTCGGCCTAGTCCGTGGCATCCGGCCTCGCTGCGGGCAGGATTTTTTAGGCGAGGCCGTGACTTCGGCCTAGTCCGCGATTCGGTCAAAATCTGAATCGATTTGCCCTTGCAACTCGATTCAGATTTTAAATCGATTTTTTTCCCAGCCCTATGTTCACCCTCCGAACACCAGCAGAATTACCATAACTTTTTCGGTATC
This sequence comes from Rana muscosa, assembly GCA_029206835.1. NCBI lineage: Eukaryota > Metazoa > Chordata > Amphibia > Anura > Ranidae > Rana > Rana muscosa. Next base: position 72,892,509 of record CM055117.1, read on the forward strand.
TATAAGCGACACCTTTTCAGATCCCAAATTGGCTATTACCTTTTACCTACACGGAGAACCGATGGGGACTTTCAACTACCCAGGGACAGTGGAGGAATCCCCAAGCAGGCCAACAGCAGCAAATCGGACAGATTCATCAAGGAGTAGCTGGGGACCCAAGCCTGGAATCCGGGCCTATATCTGTAAATACTGAATAGAGCTCAGGATGGTGGACGATTGGAATAGTTCTGGTAAACTTTGGAATCTGAAGAGACAACTTCCTGGACCCTCTGGTTTCCCCCCACCCCCCCCCCTCTCTTCTCAGCATGAAGTATGAAAATTGGGAGTCAGGGTGATGAAGTTGTTGTTGCTCTTGTACATATGGGATCCTCCTTTTTTCCCCTCGAGTTTTGTGCAGGTTGCGTACCATATGTATGTATGTATGTATGTATGTATGTATGTATGTATGTATGTATGTGTAGCGGGTGTTTGAGTTTAAAGGGAGGCATCTGGGTGGTAATGTAACCCAGATGCACAAATTGCTAGGGAATCCGAGACCTTTTTCTGGTTCTTGGAGGACTCTGGTGGTGTGGGGTTCCTTGTGGTCCACAGGTGGCACTGTTACCCTGGGCCGGAGCTGAACTCGCACCACAAGACTGTACCTTTTTGTCCTCCCCTGGAGCTGGTACAGCGGGGCGGGGAACCCGCTGTGGTGCAAAGGGAGAGGGGATAAAAGGGGCGGACGCCCTTACCACGGGGTTCAGAGTTGAGAGTTCGGACTGGGAGTCGGAGGACTTGGCCGCACCCAGGCACCTTCAGCTTGGGTGCTGGCGTTCCAGGCCTAGGTGCCCATGACCTAGCCGGAGCGGAGATGGAGTCCATCTCAGGCACCTTTAGCCTGGGGTGAGGTACTATGGCAAACGCCTGGGGCTCAGTACCTTCGACTGAGTTCCGCGAGGGTGGAGGAATCCGAGGGGGGCCCTAACTCCTTGGGTGCCCGTGTCTGAGTTCGTGAGATCTGGTGTGCGGAACTTCTCTGAAGAGTCCGGCGCAGCATCGCTGGTGACAGAGAGGCCTCCGGTTTCTCACTTGGACGGATTTCCTTCCCCTGACAGGGGCTGTGCTAGCGAAGGTAATTCATGTTCTACCTCACATAGTCAGTCAGTTGCAGTGACTATTTACCACTGGTGATACCACAGTGGTTAGCAACAGAAGGGAAAGGATTGTGCCTCGATCTATTCCCCATTATTACTCAGAAGAAACTGGTTGTCGTTTGCCAAGAAGAATAAAACTGAGTTGGACCTATTCACTGTGTGGAACTCTGGTTACTACAGGGCTCGACAAACCCCGGGCGCCAGGTCGCCATTGCGACTAGAATTAGCGACCTGGCGCCTGGGGCAGCACAGCTGGGGTATCCTGTGTCTCTGTGCCCCCCCCCTCCGCGCCGCGGGATCGCGTCGGGCCGCGCCGGCAGGTAATTGAGGCCGCGGCTTTGCGGCCTTCTGCAGGCCTACGCTTCCTTCTGTGAACTAGCGCCATCTTGTGGTGGCAGTTGGTATGACAACCAGCAATGCTAATAGAGTTTCCCTGTCTGTTTTCCCTGCCATCTCCTTCCCTCTAATTAGAACCCCCAAACATTATATATATATTTTTTATTCTAACACCCTAGAGAATAAAATGGCGGTCATTGCAATACTTTGTCACACCGTATTTGCGCAGCGGTCTTACAAGCGCACTTTTTTGGGAAAAAATACACTTTTTTTAAATAAAAAAATAAGACAACAGTAAAGTTAGCCCAATTTTTTTTTATATTGTGAAAGATAATGTTACGCTGAGTAAATTGATACACAACATGTCACGCTTCAAAATTGCATCCGCTCGTGGAATGGCGACTAACTTTTACCCTTTAAAATCTCCATAGGCGACGTTTAAAAAATTCTACAGGTTGCATGTTTTGAGTTACAGAGGAGGTCTAGGGCTAGAATTATTGCTCTTGCTCTACCGATTGCGGCGATGCCTCACATGTGTGGTTTGAACATCGCTTTCATATGCGGGCGCTACTCACGTATGCGTTCGCTTCTGCGCGAGAGCTCGGCGGGACAGGGCGCGTTCCTGGCTCCTAACTTTTTAACTGGCTCCTAGATTCCAAGCAAATTTGTCAAGCCCTGGGTTACTAGGAGCAAAGGGGTCAGGGACGAAGTACTGGACTAGACTCTAGGACACCTACACAAAACCCAATCTTCTGGCCTTCACCTCTTAGCTATGGAGGACATGGGCCGTGGTGTATCTCATCCCTCCCCCCAGCACTGAGACTCCTAGACGAAGAAAGAGAAGCCGAGAATGAGAAGGGGAGAGAGGGGTGAGGCCACTACATATGTATGTATGTATGTATGTATGTATGTATGTATGTATATTAAATACCCGGGAGATGGATCTTGGGAAGGTCTACACAGAGTTGGGAGGGGGCTGGATGGGTGGGGAGGAAGGTATGGACCTCAATATAGTACAATAGGACAATTTGTCCAATGGATGTGACTGGATATAAAAAAGGTAGATGGCATAGGGGGAGGGACAGTATAGTAGGATTCCCCTTCCCCCCCCTCAAGTCGGTAACTTAAGAAATGGAGAATGGGAAAAATTTAGCTTGTGCGGTATTGTTATGTTGCTTTCTTTCCCCAAGAAGAAATGGAGGGGGGATATGGAAAGGGGTCTACGATTATCAGTCCGAACAGGGGGACCCGGAGGGATGAGGGAGGTGGGGAAGATATACGCAACAGGGAATTATTTATAGATAGATTATTTTTATTGGTGGTTTATAGTTTATAAATCTGTTTAGATTGATGAAGAATAAGCTAGATTTATTTTCCTTTTTATAATAGAGAGGTTGAGGGATGGCTTATAGAAAGTAATATATGTAATGCCAATGAGATTGATATTGGTATTGTCCATCTCCTTCGCTCTCTTTTTTTTTCCCCTCATCCTTTTTGCTTTAGTCTCATCTAATCGCCTTCCATTTTCTTTTTTTTTCTAAGGATAAGTCGGGGGGGCACGGAGGGGCCTGGAGCTAAGCTTTCTAACCTCTGACCATTCCAGGTACATGTACCCATATAGGTTGACGCTAAAAACAGTTTAACCGGTTATTTTTTATTTCTTTTTTTAGCATATAGCGAATTGTATTAGGTAAAGGGGGGAGCTCTCCCCCTTTCTTTTCGGGTTTTTTTTTGTTAGCTATTCCCTTTTTTTTTTCTTTTTACCCACATCTTGACTGTGAATTGAAATGGAGACTTTGAACGTGCCATCATTGAATGCTAAGGGGTTAAATACACAAGAGAAAAGGAGGATGCTCCTCCATGATTTGCGGCGCCTCGAAACAGACGTTGCCTTCATACAGGAGATGCACTTCAGAGATGACAAAATACCGATCTTAAAAAAACAGCTATACCCAACCGTATATCACTCGACCAAACAGCTAAGTCGAGAGGGGTTTCTATTCTTTTAGCAGGGAGAGGCCCATGGACTCACAGATTCTATGAGAGGTCCAACAAGGTGTTTTATTATTGTAAAAGGTAAAGTAGGAGATATTAGGGGTCACACTTGCGACTCTGTACGTCCCCAATGACCATCAAGAGGTATTTTTGGGCAAAGCAATTAAGCGACTGATGGGATTTACAGAAGGACACTTGATCTTAGGGGGAGATTTGAATATTGCATTAGTTCCCAATAATGATACTTCCTCTGGAGTGTCATCCATTCCCTTCAATGCGCGGAATAGCGTTGCCCAAATCCTGCATAAAAACCAACCGATTGATATATGGCAGCTTTTTCACCACCAAGAAAAAGATTTTACGTTCTATTCCTCTCCTCATAAAACTTACTCTCGTATAGATATCTTCCTTGTTCCATACGCCCAACTACATTCCGTAAGAATGGCCAAAATAGGCTAGATTAGGGGTTCAGACCATGCACCTAGTTTCTTGACATATGCTCTACAAGACCCATATTTGACTAGACCAAACCAGAGGAGATTGAATGAAAGTCTTCTACAGGACAAAGATGTCCAGGAAGATGTGACTAAGGAATTACATTTTTACTTCAATACTAACAATACCCCAGACTGTGATCCCAGAATTATCTGGAAAGCACATAAGGCGGTTATCCGTGTGGTGTCCCGATTAAACATGGAGCAAGGATCAAGAGGAGACGTACAGAACAGCTAAAACATTTACTGGAAGAACTAGCTATATTGGAGCTCCTTTATTACAAAGCTAAAAGCAGCATTACAGATATGTAGAAAGTTTTCGAACGAATCAGGGGATAAATGCGGGAAACTATTGGCCAGAACTTTACGAGAACAGAAGTAACTATATACCCCATATCATCTCACCGAATAAACCCAAGGCAACAAAACCACAGGAGATAGTACGAGAATTCCAATAATTTTATCAATCCCTTTACAATCTACAGAGTAAACCTCCTACTCAAGAGCAGATAGATCTGTATCTTTCGGCGTCATCAATGCCTAGACTTTCGGAGGCAGACAGGGATAAACTTGAGGATCCTATAACTAGGGAAGAACTTAAGGAAGCTGTAGGCTCTATGAAATTGGAGAAAGCTCCAGGGCCTGATGGCCTTACAGCCCAATACTACAAAACATCATTCATTCCCCTTTCTATCTGAGTATATGGTCAAGTTAATTAACGCGCTAGGGTCTTCAGCAACCTTAACAAAACATACTCTGTCAACATACATTTCAGTGATACCGAAAGAGGGGAAAGATCCAGCTTCCTCAGGAAGTTACCGGCCAATTTCTTTATTAAATATAGATCTTAAACTTTTTACTAAAGTTCTGGTGAATAGGATCCAGCAGTATGTCCCGAATTTGATACACCTAGATCAGGTTGGATTCGTCCCCACACGAGAAGCCCGGGATAACACCACGAAAGGTCTTAACCTATTACAGATAGTGGATACAACACAGACGCAATGTGTATTTCTGAATACGGACGCAGAGAAGGCCTTTGACAGGGTGAACTGGAAGTTTATGCGGGTAGTTTTACAGTACGGAGGTTTTGGTAGTAAGATATTACAGTGGCTTTCTTCCATCTATTCCTGTCCAACGGCTCAGGTACGGGCTAACTGAATACTATCAGAGCCATTCCGTATTACAAATGGGACACGACAGGGGTGCCCCCTGTCCCCACTTCCCCTTCGCCCTGTCACTGGAACCGTTTCTGTGCACATTGCGTCTGAATAAGGATATTTTAGGAATACAAATAGGGAATATTCAATGTAAAATCTCGGCCTATGTGGACAATATGCTGTTTACCCTTACAAATCCCTTGATCAGGATCCCGAATTTGATGAGGGAGTTTGAGAAGTATGGCTCACTTTCGAATCTTCATATTAACTTTAATAAATCTAAAGCTATGGGGGTTAATTTACCACAAACATCAATAACACAGCTGAAACAAAACTTTAAGTTCAAATGGACTGATAGAGCCTTAATATATCTAGGTACTCTACTCCCAAGAAGCGTAGCGAAGTTTTACAAGTTAAAAAATTTCCACCTTTATTGCAAAAAGTCAAGATGTTATTAGATAAATGGAGTTCTGGCTTCCATACCTGGCTAGGACGCTGCAATATCATCAAGATGAGCATACTTCCTAAATTCCTTTATTACAGGCATTACCAGTACATATCCCCTTGAGTTTTTTCAAACACAGTCAGAAGCCAATTATTGAGTTCATATGGGCACATAAGCAGCCCCGGATACAACGGAAGCAATTAAATGTTTATTAAGAGACAGGGAGGACTAGCTGTACCAGATATACGGAAGTATTATCAAGCAGTACACTTGAACAGAGTTATTGACTGGAATAGACACAGACACTAAACTGTGGGTACAAATTGAACAAGCCCAATCACCTGTGCCCTTTAGTGGAGCACCGTGGTGCTTCTCCTCACTGCCTAGAGAGGGGACTAGGAATCCTGTGGTGGGCAACACGGCTGGGCTTTGCTCAGCCCTGTTTCCTACTAAAAAGGTATAGTACCCACGACCTCTCCTCTAAATCCGATACTAGGTAACCCCCTTTTTCCACCAGGATGTGAAGACCGTGCCTTTTGACATCTAGTGAGTATGGGATGCACCCAAGCATCCAGCTATATCCACACAGGGGCATGGTTGACATTAACGGAGCTGATGGAACAAGGAAATATATTTGGATTAAAATTTTGGAACGCTTTACAGATCACTCATTTTTTTGGTACTCTCCCGAACCGGGACGGTTTATCAGACCCCTTACTACATTTGAGAAACTTTGTAATGGGAAGGGAGCAATATCGTATACATTATCTGTAAGTTACGCAGCCGGAAACCTACTCCCTGAAATGTGTTCAGGAATGGGAAAGGGAACTGGGGAGGACCTTTAGCTTGGAACAGTGACAAAGGATGCTTAGGTTTACACATGAAACATCAATTTGTGTAAAAACAGAAGAAACTAACTTCAAGATTTTCTCCAAGTGGTATGGAACACCAGGGGAGACTAAAAAATGTTTTCTGATACCTCAAACCGGTGTTGGAGATGTCAGGAAGATAAGGGTACGATGCTACATATAAGGCGATAAGGCGATTCTGGTTGGAGATTAAACAAATTCTCCAACTCTGTACAGATCTAACGATACCTGAAGACCCGGCATTTTTTCTTCTACATGTAAATCAAGCAGCAGAGAAGGTATACAAGGAATCATGCATCTGCCATCTTTTAGACGCCACAAAGGCATGTATTCCTTTGAAGTGGAAATCATCAGCGCCACCAACAATAGAGATGTGGATCCGTAAGGTAAAGGAGATCAGCAAACGAGAAGACCTAGTTCTCTCTGCACGCCACCAGCACAAAAGTTATTCCAGGACTTGGTCTGCCTGGAATACCTTCCTGGCTTCGGACAAGGGTAAAACACTCCTTGACAATGAAGTGAATGGGCAAGAGGTTTAATGAGCTTAATACCATCTATTGCTGTAAATGAGAAGCACAAGAAAAGGTCTTGCTATTCTTTGACAGTCCTAGAATTTTCTTTGTTTTCTTGCTGTTTTTTGGTTTGTTGTTACGTTACAGGCTAACTTCATAGGGAAAGTCGCAAGAATAGAGAAAGTTTAAGTCCAAGATTACAGAGGAGACAGGCATGGGAATTTGATGTGGTTTTGAGAAACAAGCCAATATGATGCATAAATGAGTTATGGGCAGAAGTGACGTTTTGACGTTGCTTCTGCCCTGCAACGATATGGAGACGGGTGGGGGCCATCTTCCCCTCGCTCGTCTCTATGCCAAGCCAGGAAGCAGACACGATCACCGGAGAGCAGCGGGAGGCCACTGTAGCTGATGACTTTTAATAAGGACACTTAACTGTCCTAGGCGCTCGACATCTGTGATATCACCACTCTGACTTAGCAGCTCATCTTGTGGAATTGACCTACTACACAATCGGTCAGAAATGCGCCTGTCCCTTTAAGACAAAGTAAAAAGTCCGCTATATCATGCAGTAGATGCCATCTCTTAAAGCCATTCGATTCTGGAGACCAAGCGCAAAATATAATTAGAGAATTGTAGCGTTTTCTGCAAAATTACTACTTTATTAAAACAATGCAGATAAGAAAGACACTTGCATTCAATCGTGCACTATTGCCTGTATCAGGTTTGTTATTACAAATGCTGTTCCAGGAGACATCACTAAAGGAAACTGCAGCTTGGGTGTGCATCAAAGAATCATGCATACTACTACTACTACTGTCATCCACTAAGGATCAGCAAGCTATTCATGTCACAGCCTGCTCCTCTAGACACTATCCTACACCGTCATGTGACTCCTCCCAGTTAAGTCACCAGCTCCTGCCCCTTATGGTTATATCACGGGCACAGCTTCCTTTCTCAAATAGGAGTGTATTTATCTGCATTGTTTTAATAAAGTGGTAATTTTACAGAAAATACGGATTCTCTAACTATATTTTGTCATTTGTTTCTGAAATCTGATGGCTTTATGAGACAACATCTACTGCATGATATAGCGGACCTCTTGCTTCCCCTTAAAGTGGAAGTTTAGTCAAATATGAAAAAAAAATTCTATTAATTCTATGTAAAATCACACCTGCAGCTAGCAGGCCTCAGTTTTTTTCTGCCTAGCAGAAGGAGAAGACGTGGCTCTCTCAGGAGCCAGTCTCCTGGAAGATTTTACTTTTAATTTTTATTCCTTTGGGAATTTTATTATTTTATTTTTGAGACCTTCAATCAACTGTCGGCTGGGCAACAGGTTGGGTACACTGGTATCCTCGTAGTCTTCCCTGTCCGACCATCGAGCGTGCTGATCCTCGCCTTGTGTGCGTGAGACTCAGTTCACAACATACCCCATGGCTCCAGGGGTGGCCAGGTTGCTTTCATGCTCCCGCGGTCCTCTCAAGATCGAACAGTACCTACTGTATCTTTCGCGGTGGACCGGGCCGACAGCTACGCAGTACGACTCTGTGATAGGCCTGTCTGAAACAAGCCAGTGAGTCCCTCTATTGGCACTGGGGGGTGTTCTCCAAGGTGCTTGCGGGACGGGTAAGTAGTCTCTCCTGCTGCAAGGCGAGTACATGCTGGCTGTGTTTCTGTGTGTGGGGGGTTCTCCCTGTCTCCCCCCTGTATGCTGCTCTCTGCACCCTGTTGTGCTGTGTGGGGATACTTGGGGGGTCACTCTGCCTTGGGGGGGCCGCTTCATGACTTATTTTTATTGGGAAGTGTTCTGGGGGACTGGCTGTGGTGTTTTCTGTGCGCCATTGGCGCGATGTTTTATTTTTAAAAAATGCGCCATTGGCGGCCATTTTGGCTGAGGCTTAATGCATAGTTAAATTGGTGCCCGGCGGCCATTTTCTTGTAGCCGCGGCACTTGCACTTTCGTTTTCGGCCTCTAGCAGTGCTGCTGTACGGCGCGGAATACACACATCCCCACAGATTCTTCACCTCAGGCTGCACCAGCGCGACTCATACAGCGCTACAGCGCGGCTCATACAGCGCGGCTCATACAGCGGTCCCTAGGGGTGGTGAGTACTCCAGGTATCCCCTCCTCAGCCCCAGCACGGCCTGTTCGTGGGCTGTATTATTCACTATAATGGTGAATAAGGTCTCAGAGGGTGGCAATATTGGAGTCTGGTTCACCTGTTTTCTTCACATTGTTAGAGACAACTGACAGTGCTTCTGCACCTGCGGTCCTTAGGGACCAGTTGTCGGCATTCCTGGAATCATTAATCTGACCAGGAGAAAGCAGTGTGTGAGCGCAAGGGAGCAAAAAAAAAGCCCCTATCCCCACCTTTTTTCCACAAAAAAAAAAAAGGGGGGGTAATGCGCTGATTCAGATATGGGCCTAGCCACTACCGCTCAGGACCCTAGCTCTGAATATATATTTGATGGTTTTGAACAGGACATTCCTTGCAAGGAAAACTCCAGTTCTGTGTCAGTAAATGACAGGGTGCTTGTTTTGTGAACTCATTGATGCAGTGAGGGACACTCGCAAGCTAAATGCTGCGGATGCAGAACCTCAGGCGGACGGTCTCCTCTGGTTCCTTGGGGCCGGGCCTTCTAAAAAGTGTTTTTTTCAATATGTACCTTTCTTTGACCAGCTCACTGACAAGGTCTGGGGAAAAAGCCGCAGAAGTCTTTTATGGTCCCGCGGCGTTTGTCTATCAGATACCCCTTTTAAGGATGCCCTACTAAAAATGTGGGCTTCTCCCCCAGTGGTCGACCCTCCAGTCGCCCGGTTGAACAAGGCCACCATTCTCCCGGTGGAGGGGACTCCTGCATTTAAGGACCCCACTCACAGGAGGTCAGAAGTGGTGAGTAGAGCCATGTTTGCCTTGTTGGGGTCCGCCCTACGGCTTGTGGTAGCGGCGACCCTTGTGTCTCCAACACTTGCGGGATGGGCAACTGTACAGGAGCATGTTCTTCCTCCAGACACTATTGCTCTGGCCCACAAATGGTGCAGGGCCTGGTTTATGTGGCGACACCACGTTTGACACGGCCCCTTATAACTCAGGGTATTGCGTGGTCTGATCTGGTTGAAATGCTGGTCTGCTGACCTAGCTTCTAAAAAGCCTCGGAAGGGTTTACCATTAAAAGGTGGTAGGTTTTTTCGGTGCTGCGCTGGATGACATCATCAAGGATGTCACGGAAGGTAAAAGCACTGTTCTTCCTCAGGCTGGCAAGGAGGCCGCTATAAGCAGGGTCCTTCCTTTCCAGAAAAAAGGGGATATTTTCGTCAGTCAACGGGGAGGCCCCCCAGACTGACAGCGGTACGGCTGGTGGACACGAGCGCCCCTGGGTGCGTATGCCGAACAAGCCGGCTTCCCTAGCCCGCCTCCGCGTGAAGTCTTGCCCCCTCCCAACTCTGGGGTAGGGGGGACGACTTTGCAGGTCCACGGATCAATGGACCTCCCGGATCTCCTACTGGTGGGTGTGCGAGGTGATCCCCTCAGGTTACAGGATAGGTTCCGTTCCTAATACCAGACAGATTCTTCCCTCGAATCTTCCTCTCCTTCCTGCCCGTCGGGTGGCCCTATGGGGCCTATTCAGGTTTGAGGTCGAGTGATTGTGCCGGTTCCGTCACAGGGAGAGGTTTCAGGGATTCTACTGGCCTATCTTGGACCTCCAGGTCCTGAATGCCTTCGTGAAGGTGCAAAAGTTCCGCATGGAATCCATTCGCACGGTGGTCAGTGCACTCCGTCAAGGGGATTTTCTGGCGAACTTGGAATTCAAGGACGCCTACTTGTATGTTCCGATCTGCGCTTGCGATCGACGAAGTCCACTATCAATTTGTGGCTCTTCCTTTCGGCCTAGCCCCGGCGCCGAGGGTGTTCACTAAGGTGCTTGTGCCGGTTCTAGCTTGCTGAGACAGCAAGGCATTGCCGTCGTGGGCTATCTGGACGATCTTCTTCTCAGAGCAGGAAATGGCTCAGTATTAGAAGACAGTGTGACTATCGTCAGTCAGATCCTCAGGGACTTCGGGTGGCTCCTAAACATTCAGGAGTCAGTCCGGGTCCCGACTCGAGATTTGGAGTATCTCGGTCTGATTCTGGACTCCTTGGAGGCAAAAGGTATTCCTACCTCCGGGGAAGCTACTGACACTTCAGTCAGCAGTACGGATGCTGACATCCCAAAAAATGGTCGTCAATCCGTTTTTGCATGGGAATCCTGGGACTCATGGTGACCTCTTTCGAGGCCATTCCATATGCCCAATCACACACCAGGGCATTGCAGAAGGAGATCTTGTTCCCTTGGGACAAATCCCCGTTGTCTTTGGATTTTCCGATCCAGGTGAGCCACCAGGTCAGGGCGTCCCTGACATGGAGTTTGGGTCCCCGGCTCTTCGGTCCGGGAAGTCGTTCCTCCCCGTCCAATGGACGGTGTTCACTACAGACGCCAGCCTGAAGGGCTGGGGTGTAATCTGGGGAGTCCTGTTGGCTCAAGGGCTTGGACTCCGGACGAAGCCCGTTTGCCGATTAATGTTCTGGAATTACGGGCCATCAGACTGTGCCTCTCCTCGTGGTCTGAGAGATTGCAGGATCGTTCCATTGGGATCCTGTCGGACAAGTCACGGTGGTGGCGTATGTCGACCACCTCGAAGCTCAGCTGAGGCTTCCGAGGTCCCCCGTACCCTGAAGTGGGCTAAAGGAAGCGTGCCGGCTCTGTCAGCCGTTTACATTCCGGGCATAGAACTGGCGGACTATTGAGTTGCCAGACGTTGGACCGGGGAGAGTGGTCCTTGCACCCGGAGGTATTTCAACTCCTTTGCCACACAAACGGTGGGGCACGCCGGAGGTGGACCCGATGGCTTCTCGACTCAATTGTAAGTTGTCGATTTGTGGCCAGATCCAGGTATCCTTGGGCGGATGCATCAGAGGCGTCAGTGGCCCATGGGGTCATGATCACCTGATACACGTTTATCCTCCGCTGCAGTTGCTTCCTCGCCTGCTGCGCAGGGTGGCGACCGAGGGAATTCCGGTGATCCTCATTGCTCCGGATCGACCTCGGCTTCACTGGTACGCCGATCTGGTACGTCTCGTCGAGGCCGTTCCCTGATGGTTGCCAATAGGGAGGACTTTCTGTCTCAAAGTCATATATTTCATCCTGCCTTTACAGTCTTGGGCCTTAACGGCATGGCTGTTATAAGCCAGGTGTTGAGAGACCGAGGCTCTCGGACTCGGTCATTTCGTCCATATGAAGGACACGGAAGTCTTCCTCCAGAACTATCTCTGTACCTGGAATAGCTTACATCGCCATGTGCGAAGAGCTGGACTGACATCCTCGGACGTATTCCGTCCTTAGAATCCTGCGTTTCCTACAGCATGGCGTGGCCCAAAGGCTCGCTTTGAGTATCATTTAGGGTCAGTTTCGGCCTTGGCCGTCTTCTTTCGGTGACCACTAGCGGGTCATTCCTTGGTTGGCACCCTTGTACAGGGGGTTCGCCATGGGCTCCCTCCTGTCGTGTCTCCTTTCCCCCCGTGGGATCGGAATTGGTACTCTCGGTTCTCCAGGAACCTCCTTTTGAGAATATCAGGGATATTCCCCTCTTCGCTTTGTCTCAGTGGGTGGCTCTTTTTAGTGGCAATCACTTCTGTTAGACGAGTATCTGAATTGGCGACCTTGTACTGCAAGTTGCCATATTTAGTCATCCATAAGGATAAGGCGGTGTTGCATCCGCGACTTTCTCTTTTGTCAAGGGTGATCTTCACCTTTCACCTAAAATGAGGACATTTGTCCTCCCGTCCTAGTGTCCTCGCCCGTCGCATCCCAGAGTGCGCGCGGCACACTTTGAATGTGGTACGTGCCTTGCAGGTGTGCCTGTCTGCTGCTTCTATTCGGAAGTCTACTCTCTGTTTGACTGTCTCTGGTCAGATACAGGGTCAAGCGGCTTCGTCTGCCACCTTTTTCTAGGTGGATCGGACAAACCGGCTTTCAAGCCTATACTCTCATGGGGCGGGTGCCTTCCTTCCCGGTTACGGCGCATTCCACCAGGGCAATTGGTGCTTCCTGGGTTTTCCGACATCAAGCGTCGGTTGCACAACTGTGCAAGGCGGCGACCTGGTCGTCTGTTCATAACTTTTCTATGTTTTATAGGGTTGATGAGGCTGCATCTCTGGATGCTTCCTTCGGCCGCAAGGTGTTGCAGGCCGCTGTTTAAAGTGGCAACTCCTCCGTTGGGGAGCTCTGCCTTGTTTTGGAGTGAAGTTTTTTGGTTTTTCCATTTATACTGCTCCCATCCCTCTTGACACTGCTTTGGGACATCCCACGTGTAAAGTGTAAGAGACGCCGTGTCGGTCCATGGATAAGAGAAAATGGGATTTTTGTACTCACCGTAAAATCCATTTCTCTGACATCCATGGACCGACACGGCACCCACCCTTCCTTTTAGTTTGTGCTCCTTTGTTACGAACTGAGGCCTGCTAGCTGCAGGTGTGAGGGTAATGTCCGGAGGGGCTGTTCAGCTCTGGTTTGTTCTGGAATGTTTTAACATTTAACATTCTGCCTAGGTCTTCTCCTGCAAGCAGGGACATATACCCACGTGTAAAGTGTAAGAGACGCCGTGTCGGTCCATGGATGTCAGAGAAATGGATTTTACGGTGAGTACAAAAATCCCATTTTATCACTATTAATTTTCTGTATAGCCGATTGCCAAGCTTAGAAAGTCCAATCAAAGACAGACAATCAGCTTCTTCCTATTCTTCAGGGACAACCTTACTTCCTTATTTCTGATATCTGAATTCTGCATGGGGGCCTTTCACTTTCTGGAAACGTTGTCCTTCTCTGATACACATCCCAACCCCATCCCCATCCCTCCTCTCCTTTTTAAAAAGACAGACATGCCTAGACCTGCCCAGCCCCACCCCCATCCCTCCTCAGATCTCCTTTTGTCTTCACAGCCTCGTTTTGGACAGCATTTTCTTCTGAGTGAGAGAGAGTGAGAGTGAGAGTGAGAGTGAGAGTGAGAGTGAGAGTGAGAGAAGAGGGTAGGATTTGGAAGTATGTTCTGTTAGAAACTATGAGGCCCCTTTTTCACACGTGCGGACAGCATGTCCGTATTTCATCCATCCGTTTTCGGATGAAATACGGACATACATGCATCCCTATGGGATAGCGGGTGTCAGTGGATGAACACCCGCTGACACCCGATATCATCCGTCCCCGCTATGGTCCGATTCTGCAGACGGAGGAAAAATAGGATTTTTGTACTCACCGTAAAATCCGTTTCTCTGACGTCCATGGACCGACGCAGCTCTCATACTGATTACATGTGGGTATATGTCCCTGCTCGCAGGAGAAGACCTAGGCAGAATGTTAGAGGTTAAAACATTCTAGAACAAGCCAGAGCTGAACAGCCCCGCCCAGGGGGGCGGTCCCTCCGGACATAACCCTTCCACCTGCAGCTAATCAGCCTCAGTTCGTAACAAAGCAGTACTAACTTAAAAGGAAGGGTGGGTGCTGCGTCGGTCCATGGACGTCAGAGAAACGGATTTTACGGTGAGTACAAAGATCCTATTTTATCTTATCGTCCATGGACCGACGCAGCTCTCATACTGATTACATGTGGGACGTCCCAAAGCAGTATAAGAAAAGGGTGGGAGCAAAAAAAGTAAGGAACAACCAAAACTTCACTCCAAACCAGCAGAGCCCCTCAACGGAGGAGTTGCAACATTAGACAGCGGCCTGCAACACTTTGCGGCCGAAGGAAGCATCCGAAGATGCAGCCACATCAACCTTGTAGAACTTTGAAAAGGTATGAACGGACGACCAGGTCGTCGCCTTGCACACTTGTGCAACCGACGCTTGATGTCGGAAGGCCCGGGAAGCACCAATTGCCTTGGTGGAATGCGCCGCAACCGGAAAGGGAGGCGCCCGCCCCTTAAGGGCATAGGCCTGTATGACGGTCTGCCTGATCCACCTAAAGACGGTGGCAGACGACACCGCTCGGCCCTGTTTTGGACCAGACACAGATTTCCGAATGGAAACAGTAGCAGACAGGTACACTCGTAAGGCTTGTACCCATCTTAATGCAGGAAGCGCAAACTCTCAGGGAAGCGATGGGTGAGGACACAAGGACGGAAGAACAATGTCCTTCTTAAGGTGAAAGGCCAAGACCATCCTTAGAAAAGAAGGATGGTCGTGGGCGCAACACCAACATATCCTTATGGAGGACCAAGTAAGGCGACTTGCCAGACAAGGCTGCCAACTCAGACACCCGTCTAACCGAAGCAATGGCCACTAAGGCCAACTTCCGGGACAAGGTCAAGAGAGGAATCTCTCTGATATTCTCAAAGGGATGTTCTTGGAGAACCGAGATGCATCAAAATCAGATCCCAAGTAGGGAGAGGAGGCTTGACAGGGGGGACCACATGGCGAACCCCCTGCCCAAAAGGTGCTAATCAAGGAATGGCCCGGCAGCGGTCGTTGAAAAAGACAGTCCGGGCCGAAATCCGACCCTCAAAAAAAAAAAAGGTATGCAAGGCCAGCTTTTGGGTCACACCACGCTGTAAGAACAGCAAAATCCTGGGAACGGAAAACATCCGAGGATGCCACTCAAGTTCCTCGCACATAGCGATGTAAGCCTTCCAGGTACGATGAGATATCTTTCTGGAGGAAGATTCCCGTGTCAACAACATAGAAGAGATGACCGAATACGAGAGAACTCGGTCCTTTAGCACCTGGCTTTAAACAGCCATGCCATTAAAGCCAAGGACTGTAAAGCAGGATGAAGTATGCTCTGCGAAGCCGGCGAGGCAACAACAGTAGCAGAGGGTAAGCATATATCAGGCGATACTGCCTCCACGGGCTTCCAACGCGTCTAACGCATCCGCCCAGGGGTCCCTGGACCTGACCACGATCTTGCCACCTTGCAAGTGAGTCGAGAGGCCACAAGGTCCACTTCCGGTGCCCCTCCTCCGGTAAAGAAGGTGGAAACACCTCCGGATGCAAGGACCCTTCGCCTGCAATGCACACGGCCGACAAGACCGTCTTGCAGCGAGACGTATGAAAATCCCAAAGAGACTCCGCAATGTATCGGAGAAGGGAGGCCCCAGAGTACAGGGTGCCTCAAATGTTGGCCAATAAAGGCAACTTGATGGAACTTCCCTAGAAACTCGGTCAGAGGACTAGTACCTCAGCCTCCACAGGTGGCGCAAACCCACCCCGGGCACAGAGACCCTAAAGGCTAAAGCAGTTGTAGTGCACCTGCTAGACGACTGATGAATGAAGCAGAGGCTTTTGCCCAGTCATTGAGCTACAAAAAATGCCAGAGATGCAGCCACTAATGGGCGCAACGCCAACCTAAGCCTGGCGAACACAGTCCAAGCCAGCGCTTCTGATCACCACTGAAAGCAGGTGGAAAGTGATACCCCTGAAACCAGGGATCCTTGTGACAAAGCTCCATCCAGCAGCTACCCATGGATAGGTGCTGATTGTGCAAACACATAGTTTATACTATGTATTGCGTCAAACGCACAAATGGAGAGTGTGGGAGGAAACCCACCCAGCCACAAAGAGCATAATACCACCACATACGGCGTATGTAGTTTAGTATTTGTGGATAAACCTATTAAACGCGTATATACTGTGCCAGCGACGAAGGCGTGCACATCATCAGGGCCTGGACATAAACCAGCCACACAGATTGCGTACACAACCATGTAGATATGTTAGCCTGCGAACAAACAAATTGCACATGTTTATACTGTGCATAGCGCTGAGAATGCGCACACCATTGGAACGCAGGGGAGAAACCTGAGCACCCGGATGAAACCCATGCAGACTGCATACGCATACAGTGTATGGTATTATAGTATGTGTGCTAAACATTTTGCACAAGCCCATGTGTGCATAGCACCGAAGGCGCGCAAACTATTGGCGCGTGGGAGGAACCGAAGTACCCCACGCATACTCAGAATGCAATACCTACAGCTACTGTAAATGTATTTAGTGTAGTGTATAGACATAATGTGTATGTTTACACCGTGTATTGCACCAAAGGCATGCATGTCATGTAGCATGGGCAGAAACTAGAGGTCGACCGATATATCGGCTGGCCGATATATCGGCCGATATTTAGGCATTTTTGATAAATCGGCTTTGGCCGATTAATATCAAAACTGACCGATATTATTCACTGGCTGCACTTCCTCCCCCCTCCTCCTCCCTCCTCCACACTTCTCCACACTTCTCCACACTCAGCAGCATCAAGCGCCGTGCTGTGTGTGTGTGTGTGAAACTGAAAGTAAGAGGAGAGAGAGAGGATGTGTCAGCTTGATGTCGGGGGTGGGCGGGACCCAGCAGATATTACACCAGCCAATGGGATGGTATCTGGGCGGGCCACTACGTCTAAAGCAGCCCAATCATTGGCTGGTGTAATTTAGCTGCTGGCCCGCCCACCCCCACATCAAGCTCAATTCTAACAGCTCTCTCTCTCTCTCTCTCTCTCTCTCTCCTCTCTGTCAGTTTCACACATTACACTCGGCTTAGTGTGAAACCTGTCAGTGCCCCCAGCCAGTGCCATCTGTCAGTGCCCCCAGCCAGTGCCATCTGTCAGTGCCCCCAGCCAGTGCCATCTGTCAGTGCCCCCAGCCAGTGCCATCTGTCAGTGCCCCCAGCCAGTGCCATCTGTCAGTGCCCCCAGCCAGTGCCATCTGTCAGTGCCCCCAGCCAGTGCCATCTGTCAGTGCCCCCAGCCAGTGCCATCTGTCAGTGCCCCCAGCCAGTGCCATCTGTCAGTGCCCCCAGCCAGTGCCATCTGTCAGTGCCCCCAGCCAGTGCCATCTGTCAGTGCCCCCAGCCAGTGCCATCTGTCAGTGCCCCCAGCCAGTGCCATCTGTCAGTGCCCCCAGCCAGTGCCATCTGTCAGTGCCCCCAGCCAGTGCCATCTGTCAGTGCCCCAGCCAGTGCCCCCAGCCAGTGCCATCTGTCAGTGCCCCCAGCCAGTGCCATCTGTCAGTGCCCCCAGCCAGTGCCATCTGTCAGTGCCCCCAGCCAGTGCCACCTGTCAGTGCCCCCAGCCAGTGCCACCTGTCAGTGCCAATCAGTGCCACCGCCAATCGGTGCCATCTGTTAGTGCCACCAGCCAGTGCCAATCAGTGCCACCCAAATCAGTGCCCCCAGCCAGTGCCATCTGTCAGTGCCCCCAGCCAGTGCCCCCAGCCAGCGCCCCCAGCCAGTGCCCCCAGCCAGCGCCCCCAGCCAGTGCCCCCAGCCAGCGCCCCCAGCCAGTGCCATCTGTCAGCGCCCCCAGCCAGTGCCATCTGTCAGCGCCCCCAGCCAGTGCCATCTGTCAGCGCCCCCAGCCAGTGCCATCTGTCAGCGCCCCCAGCCAGTGCCATCTGTCAGCGCCCCCAGCCAGTGCCATCTGTCAGCGCCCCCAGCCAGTGCCATCTGTCAGCGCCCCCAGCCAGTGCCATCTGTCAGCGCCCCCAGCCAGTGCCATCTGTCAGTGCCCCCAGCCAGTGCCATCTGTCAGTGCCCCCAGCCAGTGCCAATCAGTGCCATCTGTTAGTGCCACCAGCCAGTGCCAATCAGTGCCACCCAAATCAGTGCCCCAAGCCAGTGCCATCTGTCAGTGCCCAAGCCAGTGCCATCTGTCAGTGCCCCCAGCCAGTGCCATCTGTCAGTGCCCCCAGCCAGTGCCATCTGTCAGTGCCCCCAGCCAGTGCCATCTGTCAGTGCCCCCAGCCAGTGCCATCTGTCAGTGCCCCCAGCCAGTGCCATCTGTCAGTGCCCCCAGCCAGTGCCATCTGTCAGTGCCCCCAGCCAGTGCCATCTGTCAGTGCCCCCAGCCAGTGCCATCTGTCAGTGCCCCCAGCCAGTGCCATCTGTCAGTGCCCCCAGCCAGTGCCATCTGTCAGTGCCCCCAGCCAGTGCCATCTGTCAGTGCCACCAGCCAGTGTCAATCAGTGCCACCAGCCAGTGTCAATCAGTGTCACCGCCAATCGGTGCCATCTGTCAGTGCCACCAGCCAGTGTCAATCAGGGCCATCTGTCAGTGCCACCCAAATCAGTGCCACCGCCAATCGGTGCCATCTATCAGTGCCACAGCCAGTGCCATCTGTCAGTGCCCCCAGCCAGTACCAATCAGTGCCACCAGCCAGTGCCATCTGTCAGTGCCACAAGCCAGTGCCAATCGGTGCCATCTGTCAGTGCCACCGCCAATCAGTGCCATCTGTCAGTGCCACCAGCCAGTGCCAACCAGTGTCACACGCCAGTGCCACCCAGTTCCAATTGCAAGTGCCACTGCCAATCAGTGCCATCTGTCCCAAACTAGTGCCATCTGTCCGTTCCAAACCAGTGCCCCCTGCTGCCAATCGGTGCCATCTGTCAGTTCCAAACCAGTGCCATCTGTCAGTTCCAAACCAGTGCCACCTGCCAGTGCCAATAGAGCCATCTGTCAGTTCCAAACCAGTACCGCCAGCCAGTGCCACATGCCAGTGCCATCTGTCAGTTCCAAACCAGTGCCATCTGTCAGTTCCAATAGTGCCACCTGCCAGTGCCATCTGTCAGTTCCAAACCAGTGCCACCTGCCAGTTCCAAACCAGTGCCATCTGTACTGAGGACATCAAGTGTGTGCTAGAGTGACAGGAGTAAGCAGGAAGGAATAGAGTGGGTGAGGGTTTTTTTTTTTTAATCGGCCTAAAATATCGGCCACAAAAATCGGCATCATATATCGGCCATCGGCCGCCCCAATTTCAAAATATCGGCATCGGCCAGAGAAAAACCCATATCGGTCGACCTCTAGCAGAAACCCACGCAGACTGCATACGCATACCGTGTATGGTATTATAGTATGTGTGCTAAACCTTTTGCACAAGCTCATGTGTGCAAAGCACCGAAGGCGCGCACACCGTTGGCGCGTGTGAGGAACCGAAGTACCCCACGCATACTCAGAGAATGCAATACCTACAACTACTGTAAATGTATTTAGTGTAGTGTATAGACATAATGTGTATGTTTACACCGTGTATTGCACCAAAGGCATGCATGTCATGTAGCATGGGCAGAAACCCACGCAGATTGCATACGCATATACCGTGTAGGTATTATAGTGTGTGTGCTAAACCTTTTGCACAAGCTCATGTGTGCAAAGCACCGAAGGCGCGCACACCGTTGGCGCGTGTGAGGAACCGAAGTACCCCACGCATACTCAGAGAATGCAATACCTACAACTACTGTGAATGTATAAACATAATGTGTATGTTTACATCGTGTATTGCACCAAAGGCATGCATGTCATGTAGCGTGGGCGGAAACCCACGCAGAGTGCAAAGACATACCGGGTAGGTCCAATCGCACAAATTTAGACTGTGCATAGCGCCGAAGCGCCCACTCGGAAGAACTCCACGCAGACAGCACACAGATGCCGTGTAGGAATGATAGCATGTGAATCAACATAATATTGCACATGTTTATGCTGTGCATTTCCATTGGAGCGTGGGGGGAAACCGGAGTACCCGGAGGAACCCCACGCAAACAGTATACCCATACTGTAAACATGTATAATATGTGCAATAAACATATTGACCATGTCTATACTGTGCAGAGAGCCGAAGCGCACATACCATGAGAGTGCGGGAGGACACCGGAGCCCCCGCCAGCCCAGAGAGTATGATACATACATATACTGTGAATGTATCTGGAGTCGTGCATAAACATATTTTGTACGTTTATATCATGTATGGCACTGAAACACAGCATTGGAACGTGGGGACAGCCACGCAGACACAGAGACCAATAACACATACATACACTGTGAATGTATGCAGTGTAGAGGTATAGGATGAGTTTAAATTATGGCGCAGAGGCGCATAATCTTCTCTGTATCATTCCAACCTGCTTGACAGTGCTGCTGAAGCAGCATGCAGGTAACAGGTAACCTCTGATCCCCAGACCGTGTGTCTGTCAGAGCTCAAATCATTCCCCAGGAAATGGCAGGAAATGTTACCTCAGGTATCACACAAGGCTCACAGGGATTAGAGACATAAATGAATAAAGTCCTCCCTCATCCATGCTGCTCTTGAGGCAGCGTGTGAGGAAAACAGTGAGGAAACTGTGTAAAAGAAAAGCTTGTCACAGCAATTTCAGCCTGAGTTTGATTCTCACATCATCAATGAGATCACTTACAAGCGCCCTGTCATTCACTGACACAGAACTGGAGTCTTCCTCACAAGGGAATGTCCTGTTCATAAACATTAAATATTCAGGAGGTAGGGTCCTGAGCCCAATAGCTAGGCCCATATCTGACTCAGAGCACTCCTTCACTAAAGATTTTTGTGGGGGGAGGGGGCTTATAGCTCCTTTTGCTCGCACACCGCTTCCATTCTGACAGGAATGATTCCAGGACTGCTGACAACTGGTCCATAAGGACCGCAGGTGCAGGAAACATATGAACATGTTTAACTGTGCAGCACTGGCAGTTGCCCCAGGCAATGTGGAGAGCAGGTGTATCAGACTCCATAAACGCCACCCTCTGAGACCTTATACACTATACAGTGAATATACAGTCCACCCACTGGCTACGCTGAGGAGGGGATACCCGGGAGGACCCACCAACCCTTAAGGACAGCTCAGTCTGTGAGGAGATTGTGAGGGGATTCGCGCCGCCGCCAGAAATAAATACGCGGCGGCTACAAGAAAATGGCCGCCGTCCTCAGCTATAACTGTGCCACTGAACGCCAAGATGGCTGCCGAGCGCAAAATTCCAAGCTCTAATGCGCGCCAATGGCGCACGCAATAATCACCTCACACACCAGAAAAAACTGCAGACATGAGCGCCCAACCAGGCCAGAGTGACCCCCAAGCACCCCACAGCACAGCACCAGTACAGGGTGCAGAGAGCAGCATAACAGGGGGGGGGGGGACAGGGAGAAACCCCCACACACAGAAACACAGCCAGCATGTACTCACCTGCAGTAGGAGAGACTACTTACCCGTCCCTTTCAGGGACCCACTGGCTTGTTTCAGACAGACCTATCACAGAGTCGTACTGCGTAGCTGTCGGCCCGGTCCACCGCGAGAGATACAGTCAGTCAAGTACTGTTCAATCTTGAGAGGACAGCGGGAGCATAAAAGCAACCCGGCCACCCCTGGAGTCATGGGGCATGTCGAGAACCGAGTCTCACGCACGCAAGGCGAGGATCAGCACGCTCGATGGTCGGACAGGGAAGACTACGAGGATACTAGTGTACCCAACCTGTTGCCCAGCCGACAGTTGATTGAAGGTCTCAAAAATAAAATACAATTCCCAAAGGAATAAAAATCAAAAAGTAAAATCTTCCAGGAGACTGGCTCCTGAGAGCCACGTCTTCTTCTGCTAGGCAGAAAAAAACTGAGGCTGATTAGCTGCAGGTGGAAGGGTAATGTCCGGAGGGACCGCCCCCCTGGGCGGGGCTGTTCAGCTCTGGCTTGTTCTAGAATGTTTTAACCTCTAACATTCTGCCTAGGTCTTCTCCTGCGAGCAGGGACATATACCCACATGTAATCAGTATGAGAGCTGCGTCGGTCCATGGACGATAAGAGAAATCCTATTTTTCTATCCGTCTGCAGAGCGGATCGGATGAACACGGACAGACGATTCGTGTTCATCCGATCCATCCATAGGGGAGAGCGGAGATCGGACAAGGCGGTCCCCGACCAGTGTGCAGGGACCACCCTGTCATCTGCTGGCTCAGCAGGGATCAACGGAGCGATCCCCGCTGAGCAAGCGGATGTTCACGGGGCGGATCATCACGGATCCGTCCCTTGTGAAAGGGGCCTTAGATGGATTACAATGCAACATGGTGCAGATTTTCTACACTGTACAACCACATGGTTGTTTCTGCATGGCACTGTGTGCATAGTGTGACACTGTGATGGGCACAGCTGAGGGAGCTACATGTGAGCAAGTTAAATACAACTTAGTTTTAGGTTCCGTTTCCACTAGTGCAACTTGTCATAGCCGCATGATAAGTTACAGCCCATTGATAACAATGGCAAATGCTCCCATCTTTGAGACTTTGAAAAGGTGCCTGCACTACTTTGATGCGACTGGGATTTTTTTCATTTTGGAGCATAAGGCTGAACCGAGCTCACATTAAAATGATTGCAGGGGAGAACTTAATTGTTAGGGTGGACTTCCACTTTAAAGAGACAGACGCATTATCGAATGTGAATTGGGTAAATTTTATGAGGCAAGAGGCTAGTGGTGGTGATGTCACAGAGTGGCGATATCACACAGAAATCGTCATTGAAGCAGGATCAACTTTGCACATAGTGGAAAGTCAGGTTGTTTATGGACAATTTGTTTGGATATGTATATGTGTGATTTGAATTTAGAAAAAAAAGGTATAATACACTCTAGGAGATTTCACTGAAAATTAAACAAACACCTTCAGACAAAAAAAAAATAATTTATATTTATGAGTGGAACTCTACGCTTTGGCTCCAATTCCTGCCCACAGCACAAGGGGACACATATGTGCAGACTAACACTAATTGGCTTGGGGGTGCATAGAATGGAAATTTTGGTGCCAAAATCCATACCAAAAATAAAGGATGCACTAGGCCGAAAACCGAAAATGTATTATATTCAACTTTATCAATATCAATTTAAATTAATATGAATTTATTGTTTGCCATTATTGGCAGCTTTAGAGCAAGAAAGGTCAAGAAAAATGCAGTCTGCAGTCTCTAACCATCTCCTGTATCATGTCCTCAGTCTCTTAAACTTAGGCCTCTTCCACACTAGGCGGACTCCATCGCTACGGAGTCCGCCAGCTCAGCGGGAGATCTCTCCGCTGAGCTGGCGGATGACAGGTCCCTCTCTGCTCACTGAGCGGGGAGGGGCTTGTCCAGCGCCGCTGTGTCCTATGGAGAGATCGGATGAAAAACAGACAGCATGTCCGTTTTTAGGGCCGAAACAACTAATCGATTAATCGACAACTAATCGATTATGAAAATAGTAATCGATTTCATAATCGATTAATCGGACAGTAACATAATGGGGTTAAAAAATTAAAAATTAGCCCTTTATAGTAGAAAAAGAGCAAATCGCTACTGTAAATATTACTTTCACTGTCCCACAGTAAAAAATGAACCCCTTACAGTGATTTGCTCTTTGTACTAACTTTAGTTTTTTAACCCCATTATGTTACTAAACATCTCAGGCCTGGGTTCACACCTCTGTTTTTTTGGTGCTTTATGCAGAAACACACTACAGGTCATTTACATGGTTTCCTATGGGACAAGTTCACATCCCTGATTTTTTTCAGCTGCTGCGTATTTGGAAAGGGAAAGGACTTTTTTTAATGCAAAACGGTGCTATTTTGTTTTTTTGGTTCAATATACGTCAATAAAGAGGCAGCAGAAAAGCATGTAATAATGTGTTTTTGCAGCAATTTGTGTTTTTTAATCTGCCCAACAACAAATTTGCCTATACCTGCCGAAATTTTTATATGTTTTTCGGGCATCCCCAATTTTTTTATTTAAAAAACTTTTTACTAAACTCAATTCCCTCCTGTGCACCTTTTCTTTGGCATGGTTCACACCCACGGATTGCGAGGGCCTCTCTTCAGGCTGCTAAACTTGATGGCTGGCTGGCGTGTCCTAATTTGAGACTATTTTTTAGCGACTCAGCTAACATACGTTTATGATTGGTTCCTGGAGACCTCCAAAATCCTGTTCCACCGCTCTGCTGAGGGCATTTGTAGAGCCCGGGGACTCTCTGGTTGACAGCCTGCATAGGTCTGTGCCTAGGAGCTGTTCCCGAGACTCTCCGATAGACATCAGCTGGCTAGCCTGGCATGAGGGTAACGGTGTACTTACAAGTTCAGACGGGATGTCTCCCAAGGCTCCCCTGTGGAAAAATTAGAGTTACGCTTACCGGTAACGTCTTTTCCAGTAGTCTTTCAGGACAGCCACAATGAGAGACCTAGGCTCCTCCCCTTCCACAGGAAACACTGCGCCAGCCCCTATAAATTCTTACTTCCCCTGCCGGCCTTCAGTTTTTCTGAGATCACCTCCAGACAGCTGGGGAGACACAAGAACACATTAATAGCATACTATTATTATCTCTATCATGCTGCGTTCCGGTCTTTAGTAAGACCCCCCAATTGTTTTAGGGTGGGTACTAGGGCTGTCCTGAAAGACTACTGGAAAAGACGTTACCGGTAAGCGTAACTCTAATTTTCCCTATTCGTCTTTCAGGACAGCCACAATGAGAGGATAGACGAGCACTTACCAACTAGGGTGGGACTACAGCTGGCAAAACCTTTCGCCCAAAGGCTTGCTCACCTGCCGACACCAGATCCACTCTGTAATGCTTAACAAAGGTAGCGTAGCTGGACCAAGTTGCTGCCTTGCATATTTGTTCTGGCGTTGCTCCAGCCCTTTCTGCCTGAGAGGCTGCCAGAGATCTGGTGGAGTGTGCCTTTATTCCTGTAGGGACCTCTTTACCCGCTAAGGAATATGCCTGTCCTATGGCTGTTCTGAGCCATCTGGCAATAGTGCGTCGAGACGCCTTGTAACCCTTTCTGGCCCCAGAAAATAAAATAAACAGAGAGTCTGACTTTCTAAAGACTCTTGTCTGTTCTAGGTAGTGCAGGATGCATCTCCTGACATCCAATGTGTGGAATTTCAACTCCCCTTCACCTGAGGGGTTTGGACAAAAAGAAGGCAAGATTACTTCCTGATTCCTGTGGAATTTTGAAGTCACCTTGGGCAAAAATGCCGGATCGGTCTTTAAAACGACCCGATCCGGAAAAATAATACAAAAAGGGGGTCTAATGGATAGAGCTTCTAACTCACTGACCCTCCTAGCAGTGGTCACTGCAACCAAAAATGCTGTTTTTAAAGTTAGATCCCTTAGTAGACACTCCTCTAGGGGTTCAAAGGGAGCGTCCGTAAGGGTCTGCAAAACTAAAGACAGGTCCCAACTGGGAAATGGTGGATTCTGAGCTGGTTTCAGTCTGGATAGGGCTCTGAAAAACCTGACAACCCAGGGATCAGAGGCCAGAGGTTTCTCTAAGTAAGCACTGAGTGCTGAAATTTGACTTTTAAGGGTAGCTATGGAAAGACCCTTATCTGCCCCACATTGAAGAAATTCTAGTATGGACGTGGAATTATGGACCGAACAGGAACCGTCCGCACACCACTTGTTAAAGCGGAGCAAGACTCTTCTATAGATTTGGCGAGTCTCCCTTTTCCTACTAATAAGGAGGGTGGTAACTAGCCTCTCTGAAAAGCCTTTGGCTTTTAACATGCCCTCCTCAGTAGCCAAGCCGCTAGTCTCCATCTGTGTACCTGGGGACAAAGGACCGAACCCTGTGAGAGGAGATCCTCTCGAGGTGGAAGAAGAAAGGGTGGTTCTACAGCCAACTGTTTGAGAACTGAGAACCATGCTCTCTTGGGCCAATGTGGTGCCACTAGAATCAGGGAAGTGTTTTCTATCTGAAACTTCCTTAGGACAGCGGGCAACAGAACCGGTGGTGGGAATGCATAACACATTCTGAATTGCCAACTTTGGGTTAGTGCGTCCACTCCCAACTCTCCTTCTCCCCTGTTTAGAGAGAAGAACCAGGGGGCTTTCGCGTTTCTCTTTGACGCGAAAAGGTCCACCTCTGGTGGCCCCCACCTTCTGACTAAGAGCAGGAAAACCTCCTGATTGAGGACCCATTCGCTCTCTCTCAGTTGTGTC
Source organism: Rana muscosa (assembly GCA_029206835.1). Taxonomy (NCBI): domain Eukaryota; kingdom Metazoa; phylum Chordata; class Amphibia; order Anura; family Ranidae; genus Rana; species Rana muscosa. The sequence goes on from CM055117.1 coordinate 72,919,208, forward strand.
CGACTGAGGAAGTCTGCTATGACGTTCCTCTCGCCTCTCAGGAAGATTGCTGAGAGTGAGAGTGTGTTGATTTCGGCCCAGCCCAGAATGTCTGCTGCTAGGGCCGACAAGACTCCACTCCTTGTGCCGCCCTGCTTGTTCAAATAGGCTACGGCCGAAGAGTTGTCTGACCTCACCTGAGTGTGGTGACCCCGGAGTTGTTCCTGAAAAAACTTGAGCGCTAGACCCACTGCTTTCAGCTCTTTCCAGTTGGACGACCTTTTTAGTTCCTCTAATTCCCAGGTGCCCTGTGCTGGGAGGGATCCCAGGTGTGCCCCCCAGCCTTTGCCACTTGCGTCCGTGGTTATCACCCGAGATACCGGGACAAACCACAGACGCCCCTGTGACAGGTTTGGAACCCTCCTCCACCACCAGAGGGATCTCTTTACCCGAGCAGGTACCTGAACCAGGTTGTCTAGAGCTTCTAGACTGTGGTCCCAAATCATCAAAACGAAGGCTTGTAGTGGGCGAAAGTGCAGTCCTGCCCATTGGACTGCTGGGAGCGTAGATGTCAACAGACCCAAAGTTGACATCAGATATCCGATTGTCACTTGGAGATTGCTTTGAAGGGACGTCACTGCCCTGTCTAGCTTCAGGATCTTCTCCATCGGGAGGAATACTCTCAAAAGAGTTGAGTCCAAAGTGTACCCTAGGTACATTATCCTCTGTGACGGGACTAGGCTGGACTTCTCTAAATTTAGAAGCCACCCTAGGTCCGTAAGGACCCTCCTTGTTTTTTCCAGGTCTCTGGATAGCTGTTCTGGGGATGCTGCGAATAGAAGCAGATCGTCCAGGTAAGCTATGATGGATACTCCCTGAAGACGCAGAAACGCCAACGGTTCCGCCAGAACCTTGGTGAAAATGCGGGGGGGCGAGGATAGCCCGAATGGCAGTGCTTTGAACTGTAGGTGCACTACTGTTCCGTCTAGGTTGACTGCTAGACGTAGAAAACGTTGAGAGTTTTCTGCAATTGGGATGTGCAGGTATGCGTCTCTGAGATCCAGAGACGCCATGAAGCAATTGGGGGGGGGGGAGGAGGGCCCTGACAGAAAAAATCGACTCCATCCAGAATCGTTTGTATACAATTGATCTGTTCAGGGGCTTTAGGTTCAGAATTAGTCTGAACTCTCCGGAAGGTTTCTTTACCACAAAAATGTGGGAATAGAATCCCCTTCCCTCCTCTGCTTCTGGAACTCTGCATACTACGTTCTGACTTTCCAGAGCTCCCAACAAGGCTTGGGATTTCTCCCTGCATTTGGGAAGAGAAGTGACAAGATATCTCTGGGGGGGGGGGGGGGGGGGCCTTGCAAACTCTAAATGGTACCCCCTTCTTATAATCCCCAGAATAAATTGGTTGGGGGAAATTGTCTCCCATAGTGGGAGGAAGATCCCCAGTCTTCCTCCCACTCTGACTAGAGAGTCAGGGGTTTTTCCCGGGCTGTTGAGGAGCGCGAAAAATCGCTCCACCTCTGCCTTTAGGGGTCCAGGTCTTTCTTTGCTTTTCAGGCCTGGGAGCCCCCTTCTGACCCTGCGGACGAAACCCCTTTTTTGATAATACTGGGGCCTTCCGCTTGGGGGGAAAGGACTTCTTTTTATCTGCCGTCCGGTCCAGAACCGAATCGAGACCGGGGCCGAAGAGTAGGTCTCCAGTTAGGGGTATCCCACACAGCTTAGCCTTGGAGGCACTGTCGCCTGGCCAAGTCTTCAGCCAGAGGGCTCTTCTGGCAGAGTTGGCCAGGGCTGCCGACCTGGCTGACATGCGGACAGATTCCGCAGAGGCGTCCGCTATATAAGCAACTCCTTGCAAGATAGTCGGAAAGGACGCTAGAATTATTTCTTTAGCCGTCCCAGCCTCAATGTGCTCCTGGATTTTAAGGAGCCAATGTTCTAAGTTGCGGGCCACAACTGTAACGGCCATCTCAGGCCTTAAATTACCCATAGTAGAGTCCCAGGTTTTCTTTAATAGGGAGTCTATCTTTTTGTCCATGACGTCCGCCAAAGCTCCCATGTCCTCGAACGCTAGGTCCGTGTTCCTAGAGACCTGGGAGAAGGCGGTGTCTAATTTGGGGTTTTTATTCCAAATGGACATTGGGTCATCCGAAAAAGGAAATCTTTTTAAAGATGTAGAAAAGAAGGGTTTCCTCTAGGGGTCCTGCCATTCCCTTTTGACAGTGTCAATCAGTACATCGTGTACAGGGAAGACTTTTTTCTTCTGTTCACCCAGGCCCTTATACATTTTATCATGAAGGGTCAAGGGTTTTTTATCGGTCTGTATACCGAGGGTGGTATAAATTGCTCCCAAGAGGTCATCTACCTCATCCAGGGACAACTTACGGTCGAACTGGATGGACTTGTGTCTTTTTTCAACCTGACTAACTATGTAACTTATACCTGGAGGTTTTCCTGGACTCCCCGTCCTGGGTTTCTCCGTCTGAGTCCTCTTGAGACTCAGAGGTGACACTATCTGGATGTGCCTGTTGTACACCGGAAGGGCCTGCAACCTCCTCTGCCCTGGAAGTAGTGGCAGCGTTAGCCGGTACAGGGCCCTGAGCCGGTGAGGGGGTTGTAACCTGGGAAGTGGGAACAGAGGGGAGTTGAAATCTCTCAAATAAGCTTTTGAAAGACGAAAAGGTGGACGAGAGCTCCTTCACGGAAGCTGCCAGTTCAGACTCCTGCTCTAAATCCCTTTCTTTCACCAGGGTGTCAATACAATTTTTACATAAGACCTTCCCCCATGCCTCGTTTAGCGTGTCCCTACAGGAGGCACACTTCTTTTTAGGAGGTATGGGTTGATCTCGATTTCTCTGTAGCCTTCTAGAATACAGGAAGACAACAAAATCATACAAAAAAAATTTAGTACAAAATATACTTTTTTTTGACAAATAAGTACAACCCCTGGAGAGCGCTGAACCTTCTATATGTAAGGCATCAGTGTCTCCCCCGCTGACCACCCAGGGGGACTACCCCCCCCCCCATGGACAGGAACCATGCATGGAGGGGTATTCCTAGGTAGAGAGGAACCCACCCCAGGGTACTCTTACCTTAGGAAGGCTGGAGGTGGTGTCAGTGTGTGCCGCTTGAGCCTCTGCTTCCGACATGCTGACTGCAGGTGGCTGCCTCCGCTGAGTCCTACGCTAAGGACACTCCTTGCGTGATTTGGACTCTCTCCAGCTCCTGCCTGGGCCCCTATCAGCGCCGCGACCCGGAACCGGAAGTCGCGGGTTAAAGGGAAAGTATCCGCCCTCCGCCGGAAATGACGTCGCCACGTCGTCCGGCCCGCGAGTTCCAAAAAAATGCGGCATGTATCCCTATACACGGAGGACGGATTGCCTCCTTGCTGCGGCCCTGTGGACGCGATAGGGGCCCCCCTCAGCCTTCAGCCGCACTCAACCAGGCTGGGGTGGCTCACGGAAGGTGGGTGACTAATCCACAATACCCTGAAAGCCCCTGCTTCCTTTCAGATAAGAAATGCCTCAGTCCCCTGACTTAGTCTGGCTCCTTGCACAGTGTCTCCCCTCCGGAGGAAACACTAACAACTGAAGGCCGGCAGGGGAAGTAAGAATTTATAGGGGCTGGCGCAGTGTTTCCTGTGGAAGGGGAGGAGCCTAGGTCTCATTGTGGCTGTCCTGAAAGACGAATAGGGAAAACCCCAATTTCTCTGAGCTCCTGGTGCACCCCGATTCTATGTGGTGGACCCGACTGGGTGTCACAAGTTTCCCACATCTTTGTACAAAACACGTTTATTTCCTTTGCAGAGCTAAAAACATGGTTTGGGGTGGAGGACAAATTCCTGTATAAATATATATTACTGCGCCACGCGGTTCGGGCGCAGTTTGGTGGGATGACCCAGGAGCTCACGGAGACACCTCTAGGAGGTACTCATGTCATGCCAGGAGATTGAAAAGCTGGTTACAACTATATATATACCCGCCTGCAGTCCGTTGGGGTCAAACCCTTCCAGATTGCTCAGCAAAAGTGGGAGTTGGAAATTCCGGGGGTGTCCGAGAAGGCGTGGGAGGCCTCGGAGGCCTGCTTTCCTAATCTTATCAGCTCCAACGATCGGTATGTACAATTTAAATTCATACACCAGTTACACTATACTCCTGCCAGGCTGGCCCGTATGGGTTTCAGTTCTGCTACTTCTTGTCCCAGGTGTGGCTCTACTGAAGCTGGTTACATGCACATGTTTTGGTCTCGCCCTGGCCTATTGGCGTTTTGGAGGGAAGTGTTTGCTTTAAGGACACCCTGGGGGTGCCCGTCCCTCACACACCGGAGGTAGGGTTGCTGGGAGTGCTAAATGAATTTGTACCCGCTGTTCATGCTCAGACCCTGGTACGCACATTATTATTTTATGCTAGGAAAATGGTATTGTTGCATCGGAAAAGTGCCTCTGCTCCGGATATCCAAATGCTATACCGGACGGTGAATAAGGTTATACCCATCTTTAAATGCATATACAAGGGTAGGGCCTGTTCGAAGAAATTTACTAAAATCTGGCAACCCTGGCTAGATATTGAGGATTCCTTTTGGAGGGACACCCCACTGTCCCAGTCTTAGGGGAAAGTGGTTATGGGATACTTGGATATGTCTGGGGACTGATGGGGGGTTCGGCTTGGAGGATGCTTGGTGTTGGAGGGGGGTGGGGGGGAGGCGGGGGGTGAGAATGCGTGGGTTTTTGTGTGTGCGATTGTGATTGCTGCGAGCTGGTTTACAACTGTTGACTGAGGATACTGTCTATTACTAAGGGGAGTGTTTGTGGGTACTACGGGTGTTTTGACTGGCTCACCCGGTACTAAGTTTATGTTATTTTCCTCCGTTGAGGATATGGGGTTAACAATGTGCTCAGGTTTTATGCATACCTCGGAAGTGATATTTCTATATGTTATATGTGTAATGTAACTGTTCATGTGCCTTCCTGGATGATGTATTGGCAAAAAACAAATAAAAAGTTTTAAAAAATTTTTTTTAAAAAAATTGTCCAAAAAAAAAAAAAAAAAATGTAAAACTGCAAAATCGCAGCAAAATTACCTTTTTTTACGGTTATTAACCGAAACAATCGGCCAACTAATCGATTACGAAAATAATCGTTAGTTGCAGCCCTATCCGTTTTTATCCGATCTCACCTGATCCGCCATGGACAGATGGGGACACATTGCCAACCGTCTGATTTTAGCGGATCAGATCGGGTCGGATATCAGCGGACATGTCTCCGATGCTCCATAGGCTTGCATGGAGCGGCCGTTCAGGTCCGACGACAAAACTGACAGGCGGACCTGAACGGTCCGACCGTGTGAAAGGATCCTTAAACACACAGCAAAGTTTTCATTCGGTGCACCTCTAGCAGACAAGATACAGGAGATGGTCAGAGACTGCAGACATGATGCAAGAGATCAATGCAGCCTCACCAGTGTCCATCAAATGCAGCCTGACTCTGCCCGCATCAGCGGCGATCTCCGTATGTCACGGAGCAAGGTTTGAATTGCCCGGGCCGCAGAAACAATGGGCCGCAGTAACAATGTCCCGCCTCCTGTGACACGTCACACTGATTCAATGTCCGCCACAGGAGGCGGGACATTGTTGCTACGGCCCGGACAATTCAGCTCCGTGACACATGGAGATCAAGGAGAGGAGGTGGACGGAGGTTCTATCAGCAGTGCAGCTTACCCAGTCAGTTATGGGAACACACACACACGGAGATCGCAGCTAGGAGGGAGTGGGGGACTGGGGCGCACCATGGTGACAATCCAGCAATGGGCGGCACCCGAGGCGGACCCCGCTCTCTTTCGGTATTGGCTGATTTTTGCCATCGGCCAAATGAAAACAGTTTTCAGCCGATAATTTTTGGTGGCTGAAATTTCGGTGCACCTCTAGATTGGCTGTGTTGGTCTCAAGTCAGAATCCATGTCACATGGCCAAAGTTTTGAGGTTGCTGTAACCAAGGACCGACCTATAGCAGATATACTGCGACAGCGCAGCCCTCCAGAAGAATCTCACACACACACTTTCAAATTGTTATGCAAGTTCTATTTTAGTGTCACAAAAATAAATATTTTGTTTTTCAGTTTAACTCATGGATGGCATTGTGTCTCAGGGCTCTTTTGATCACTGAAAACAATCTCGGACACCTGCGATTATAAGCCAGGTGAGCCCAATTAAAAGGAAAAACTATTAAAGGAGGGAGTTCCACATTATTAAGCAGAGCACCATTTTCAAGCAATATGGGGAAGAAACAGGATCTCTGCTGCCGAAAAGAGTGAAATAGTTCAATGCCTTGGACGAGGTATGAAAACATTAGGTATTTCACGAAAATGTAAGCGTGATCATCGCACTATTAAGAGATTTGTGGCTGATTCAGAGCACAGACAGGTTTCGTGCAGATAAAAGGCACATTGAGAAAGATATCTGCCAACTCCATGCATCGGATCAAGAGAGCAGCTGCTAAAACACCATCACATAGCAGCAAACAGATATTTGAAGCTGCTGGTGCCTCTGGAGTCCCACGGACATCAAGGTGTAGAGTTCTCCAGAGTCTTGCAACTGTGCATAAACCTTCCATTTGGCCACCACTAACCAATGCTAACAAGCAGAAAAATACATGAAGACTAATTTTCAAACGGTCCTGTTCACTGATGAGTACCGTGCAACCCCTGAATGGTCCGGATGGATGGAGTAGTGGATGGTTGGTGGACGACCACCCTGTTCCAACAAGGCTGTGACGTCAGCAAGGCGGTGGTGGAGTCATGTTTTGGGCCAGAATCATGGGAAGAGAGCTGGTCGGCCCCTTTAGGGTCCCCGAAGGTGTTAAGATGACCTCTGCAAATTATGTGGAGTTCCTGACTGACCACTTCCTTCCCTGGTACAGAAGGAAAAACGACGCTTTCCGTAATAAAAATCCTCTTCATGCATGACAATACACCATCTAATGCTGCATAGAATACCTCTGCATCAATGGCTGCTATGGGGATAAAATCAGAGAAAGTGATGGTGTGGCCTCCATCCTCCCCTGACCTCAATCCTATTGAGAACCTTTGGAGCATCCTCAAGCAAAAGATCTGAGGGTGGGAGGCAGTTTACACCCAAACAGCAGCTCTGGGAGGCTATTCTGACATCTTGCAAACAAATTCAAGCAGAAACTGTCCAAAAACTCACAAGTTCAATGGATGCAAGACTTGTGAAGCTGCTATCAAAGAAGGAGTTCTATGTTAAAATGTAATGTGACCTGTTAAAATGTTTAAAAAAAGTTAAAATGTTGTTCAAAGTTTGATTGAAATTTTTAGCGGCGCTATACCGTCGGGATTGCTGAGGTACTCGACCGCTAGCGGTGCGGTTTTAACCCCAGTTAGCGGCCGAAAAAGGGTTAATACCACCCGCAAACCGCGGCTACAGCCGCGGTTTGCGGGCGGTATTACCGCGGTGTCCCATTCATTTCAATGGGAAGGAGAGGTAAACACACCGCTCCTCTCACCGCTCCAAAGATGCCGCTAGCAAGACTTTTTTTCACGTCCTGCTAGCGCACCGCTCCAGTGTGAAAGCTCTCGGGGCTTTCACATTAGAGAGACAGCAGCCGCTGTTTAGGCTCGGTTTGCAGGTGCTATTTTTAGCACAATAGCGCCTGCAAACCGCCCCAGTGTGAAAGGGGCCTACAACCTATGAAGTGTTTTGAAATTTACTGTGCGTAATAATTTGGAACAGTGCATTGTAATTTTTTTATTTTGAAAAAACAAACTTATTAGGTAGAGCTGGGCGATTTTGGCCCAAAAAAAAAAAAATCTGCGAGTTTTAAATAAAAAAAAACTATTCAAATCAAGTTTTTTTTCCCTGATTGACACCGCACCGGTCCTAAGGAGCAGCAGGCAGGAGTTTTTAAGCAAGGCCGCAGCTTCGGCCTAGTCCGCCGCGATCCTGGGAAAAGGCCGCGGACTAGGCTGAAGCCTCGCCTAAAAACTCCTGCCCGCAGCTCTTTAGGAAAGGCGGCCGTAGCTCGCCGCGATGCGGAGAAAAGGCCACAGCTTCGGCCTAGTACGCGGCGTCCCGCCTCGCGACCTTTTCCCAGGATCAAGGCAAGCAGGTTTTTTTTTTAGGCGAGGCCGTGGCTTCAGCCTAGTCTGCATAGCGCCGGTCCTATGAAAAAAAAAAATAGATTTGGTCAAAATTTGAATCGATTTGCCCTTGCAACGCGATTCAAAAAGATTTTTTCCCAACCCTATCATTAGGCTTGTTCAATAAAATTTGAATTGTACTCTTAATAGTTGACAACATGAGAATTATGCTGACTGTTTACATCAATTATTTAGGTAAATGAGAAAAATATCATTTGGCATAATAATTTGGAACAGGGTGTATACACACACACACACACACACACACACACACAGGATATAAAAAGTCTACACACCTCGGGTAACATGTCAGGTTTGTGATGTAAAATAGATGACAACGATAAATCTTTTCAGAACTTTTTCCAACTTTATGTGACCTATAAACTGTACAACTCAGCTTAACAACTAACTAAAATCTTTTAGGTGGAGGGAATAAAAAAAAATATGAAATATGGTTGCATAAGTGTGCACACCCTTAACCACTTAAGGACCGATTCAAGACTATATACGGTCGGCAGAATGGCACAAACAGGCAAATCGCTGTAAACATACGTACGTCACTTTAAATTTCCCACCATGTGGGCGCGCCGCTGCCGCGATCTCCGTGATCGTGCCTGCGGGACCCGCGGACTTGATGTTCGCCGGTGTCCCACGATCGTGTGTCACGGAGCTGCAGAACGGGGAGATGCCTGTGTAAACAAGCATCTCCCTGTTCTGCCTAGTGACTTTTTAGAATGTATGTATAACATTTCACATTCTGCCTAGGTCTTCTCCTGCAAGCAGGGACATAACCCACGTGTAAAGTGTAAGAGAGGCTGTGTCAGTCCATGGACGATAAGAGAAATAGGATTTTTGTACTCACCATAAAAGCCGTTTCTCTGACGTCCATGGACTGACAGCTCCAATACTGTAAACATGTGGGTATATGTCCCTGCTCGCAGGAGAAGATCTAGGCAGAATGTTAGAAACATTCTAGAACAAAACAAGAGCTGAACAGACCCGCCCAGGGGGGGCGGTCCCTCCAGACATAACCCTCAGTTCGTAACAAAGCAGTACAAACCTTAAAAAGGAAGGGTGGGTGCTGTGTCAGTCCATAGACGTCAGAGAAACTGATTTTACAGCGAGTACAAAAATCCTATTTTCTCTTATCGTCCATGGACTGACACGGCTCTAATACTGTTACTGTGTGGGACGTCCCAAAGCAGTATCAGAAGAGGGTGGGAGCAGTAGTAAAAGGAAAAACCAAAACTTCACTCCAAACAAGCAGAGCTCCTCAACGGAGAAGTTGCAACATTAAACAGCAGCCTGCAACACTTTGCGGCCAAAGGAAGCATCCGAAGATGCAGCCACATCAACCTTATAGAACTTAGAAAAGGTATGAACGCACGACCAGGTCGCCGCCTTGCACATATGTGCAACTGACGCTTGATGTCGGAAAGCCCAGGAAGAACCAATTGCCCTGGTGGAATGCGCCGTAAGCGGAAAGGGAGGTGCCCGCCCCTTAAGGGCATAGGCCTGTATAACTGTCTGTCTGAACCACCTAGAAAAGGTGGCAGATGACACCGCTTGGCCCTGTTTTGGACCAGAGATAGACACAAACAGTGAGTCAGACTTCTGAATGGAAAACAGTAGCAGTCAGTTACACCCGTAAGGCTCGTACCACATCCAATGTATGAAGCGCAAACTCTCAGGGATGCGATGGGCGAGGACACAATGACGGAAGAACAATGTCCTCATTAAGGTGAAAGGCCGAGACCACCTTTGAAAGGAAAGACGGTCGTGGGCGCCAACTCAGACACCCGTCGAACAGAAATAATGGCCATTAAGAAAGCCACCTTCTGGGACAAGGTCAAGAGAGGAATCTCCCTGATATTTTCAAAGGGATGTCCTTGGAGAACCGAGAGCACCAAATTCAGATCCCAAGGAGGGGGGGAGGAGGCTTGACAGGGTGATCACATGGCGAACCACCTGCACAAAGGTGCTAATCAAGGAACGGCCCGCTATCGATTGTTGAAAAAGACAGCCCGGGCCAAAATCCAACCCTCGATGGTAAGCAAGGCCAGCTTTTGGGTCACACCACGCTGTAAGAACAGCAAAATCTTGGGAACGGAATACGTCCGTGGACGCCATCAAGCTCCTCGCACATAGCGATGCAAGCCTTCCAGGTACGGTGATAAATCTTTCTGGAGGAAGATGTCCGTGCCACAACATAGTTGAGATGACCGAATCCGAGAGACCTTGGTGCCTCAGCACCTGGCTTTAACAGCCGTGCCAAAGGCAAGGACTGCAAAGCAGGATGAGGTATGGGACCATGAGACAGAAGGTCCACCCAAATAGGCAGTCACCAAGGAACGTCTGCGACTAGCCAAACTAGATCGGCATACCAATGTCGCCGTCCCGGAGCAATGAGGATCACCAGAATGGCCTCGACCACTACTCTGCGAAGCAGGCGAGGCAACAACAGTAGCGGAGGGTAAGCATACATCAGGTGATACTGCCCCCACGGGCCACCAACGTGTCTGACGCGTCTACCCAGGGATCCCTGGACCTGGCCACAAACGTCTACATCTTGCGAGTGAGTCGAGAAGCCAAAAGGTCCATATCCAGTGCCCCACCTCTGGTAAAGGAGGTGAAAACACCTCCGGACGTAAGGATCCTTCCCCTGGAATGCACAAGGCCGACAGGACCGTCCTGCAGCGGGATGGGCATGATAAACCCAAGGAGATCCTGCAATGTATCAGAGAAGGGAGGCTCCGGCTTACGGGGTGCCTCAATTGTTGGCCAAGAAAGGCAATCTGACAGAGCTTCCCTAGGACCAGTAACTCAGCCTCAACAGGTGGCGCAGACCCACCCCAGACACAGAGACCCTAGAGGCTAAAGCAGTTGCAGTGCACCTGCTGGTCGACATAGATGAAGCAGAGGCTTTTGCCCAGTCATTGAGTTTCAGGAACGCCAGAGACGCAGCCACTACCGGGCGTAACGCTAACCTCAGCATGGCGAACACAGTCCAAGCTAGCGCCTCTGATCCATTGAGAAGTGCTGATTGTACAAACACAGTTTATACTGTGTCTTGCGTCAAAAAAGGCGCAATTAGAGCGTGGGAGGAAACCCCCTCAGCCCCAACGAGCATAGTACAACCACACATGGCGTATGTAGTTTAGTATGTGTGGATAAACATATTAAATACGTTTATACTGTGCCAGTGACGAAGGCGCGTACATCATTGGGGCGTAGGCGGAAACCAGCCACAAAGACTGCGTACACAACCGTGTAGGCATGCGAATAAACAAATTGCACATTTTTATGCCGTGCATAGCGCTGAAAATGCGCACACCATTGGAGCGCGGAGGGAAAAACCGGAGCACCCGGATGAAACCCACGCAGACCGCATTACGCATACCGTGTAGGTACTATAGTATGTGTGATAAACATTTTGAACATGTCTATATGTGCATAGCGCCGAAGGCGCACAATACCGTTGGTGCGTGGGAGGAAACCGGAGGACTCGGAGGAAACCCACGCAGACTGCACACACATACTGTGTAAGTATGTTAGCATGTGGATAATCAAATCGCACAAGATTCGGACTGAATACACATACCACGTAGGTATTCTATTATGCGTGATAAACATATGGAACATGTTTAAACTGTGCAGAGAGCCAAAGGCGCACATACCATCAGAGCGAGGGGAGGAAACCGGAACACCCGGAAGAAACCCACGCAGACAGCACACAGATACCGTGTAGGAATGGTAGCATGTGAATAAACATATTGCACATGGTTATGCTGTGCATCACCCTTGGAGCGTAGGTGGGAACCGGAGTACCCGGAGGAAACCCACGCAGACAGCATACACATACTGTAAGTATTTATAGCATATGCAATAAACATATTGAACATGTTTATTCTGTGCAGAGAGCAGAAGCGCACATACCGTGAGAGGACACCGGAGGACACCCACGCTGACCCAGAGAGTACAATACATACGCTGTGAATGTATTTAGAGTCGTGTATAAACATATTGTGTATGTTTATATCATGTATGGCACTGCAGACACAGCATTGGAACGTGGGAGGAAACCCACGCAGACACAGAGATCAATAACCCATACATACACTGTGAATGTATCCAGTGTAGAGATACAAGATAAGTTTTGATTATGGCGCAGAGGCGCATAATCTTCTCTGTTCTCATTCCAACCTGCTTAAATGTGCTGCCGAAGCAGTATGCAGGTAAAAGGTAACCTCTGACACCGCAGACCGAGGTCCTGTCAGAGCTCAGAGCATTCCCCAGGAAATGGCGGGAAACCACAGGTGCAGAGACCCGGCTGTTGCCTCAGAGACATCACACAGAAGGCTCACAGGGACTATAGAAATAAATGAATAAAGTGCCCCCCCCCCTCATGCTGCACCGACCGGGGGGGGGGGGCACTGTGTACCACTGTATCATCCATGCTGCTCTCGACGCAGCGTGAGGAAAACAGTGAGGAAGCTGTGCAATAGAAAAGCTTGTGAGGTACCACAGCATCCAGCTTGAGAGTGTCCCTCACAGCATCAATGAGTTCACTTACAAGCGCCCTGTCATTTACTGACTCAGAACTGGAGTCTTCCTTACAAGCAATGTCCTGTTCAAAAACATTAAAATATTCAGAGCTAGGGTCCTGAGCAGCAGCAGCTAGGCCCATATCTGAATCAGAGCACTCCCCATGTGTGAGATTGTGTGGGGAGAGGCCGCTTAATAGCTCCCTTGCTCGCACACAGCTTCCATCCTGACAATTTTTTTTTTTTTTCAGGACTGCCGACAACTGGTCCATAGGGACCGGAGCACTGCCAGTTGCCTCTGACAAGAGTGGGGAAGCAGGTGAGCCAGACTCCATATTTGCCACCCTCTGAGACCTTATACACTATAAAGTGAATAATACAGTCCACCCACTGGCTGTGCTGAGGCTGAGGAGGGGATACCCAGAGGACCCAGCAACCTATGTAAGGACTGCTCAGCTCTGCTGTATGTCACCGCGCGTGAAGCCTGAGGAGAGTGTAAGGAGATTGAGGAGATTAGCGATGCAGCAGCGGCGATAGGAGGCCAAAACCTTAAGTGAAAGCGCCGCAGCTTCAAGAAAATGGGCGCCGGCCGCATTAATACTGCGCCAGAGATCCACGGCAAGATGGCCGCCGAGCACAGTAGAAAATAACCACACAGCACTAATGGCGCACGCAATGAAGTCTCCAAACACCCACACATACCAGAACACCAATCCTCTCCCAGCACACAGACATGAGCGGCCCCCGCCAGGCCAGAGTGACCCCCAAGTACCCCCCCACACAGCACAGCGCCAGTACAGGGTGCAGAGAGCAGCATAACAAGGGGGAGACAGGGAGAAACCCCCCATATAAAGAAAACACAGCCAGCATGTACTCACCTGCAGCAGGAGTGACTACTTACCCGTCCCAGAGGGACCCACTGGCTTGTTTCAGACAGACCTATCACAGAGTAGTACTGAGTAGCTGTAGGCCCGGTCCACCACGAAAGATACAGACAGATACTGTTCAATCTTGAGAGGACCACGGGAGCATAAAAGCAACCAGGCCACCCCTGGAGTCATGGGGCATGTTGTGAACTGAGTCTCACGCACACAAGGCGAGGATCAGCACGCTCGATGGCCGGACAGGGAAGACTACGAGAATACCAGTGTACCCAACCTGTTGCCCAGCCGACAGTTGATTGAAGGTCTCAAAAAACTAATATAAAATTCCCAAAAGCAATAAAATGTAAAAATAAAATCTTCCAGGAGACTGGCTCCCGAGAGAGCCACGTCTTCTCCTTCTGCTAGGCAGAAAAATACTGAGGCTGCAGGTAGGAGGGTTATGTCTGGAGGGACCGCCCCCCTGGGAAGGCTGTTCAGCTCTAGTTTTGTTCTAGAATGTTTCTAACATCTAACATTCTGCCTAGATCTTCTCCTATAAGCAGGGACATATACCCACACGTTTACAGTATTAGAGCCGTGTCAGTCCATGGACGATAAGAGAAAGGATTTTTGCACTCACCGTAAAATCCGTTTCTCTGACGTCCATTGACTTACATAGCCTCTTCATACTGAAACATGTGAGTATATGTCCCTGCTTGCAGGAGAAGATCTAGGCCGAATGTTAGATGTTATAACATACAATCTAAAAAGCCAGAGCTGAACAGACCCGCCCAGGGGGTGGTCCCTCCAGACATAACCCTCCTACCTGAAGTCAGTAGCCTCAGTTCGTAACAAAGCAGTACAAACCTTAAAAATGAAGGGTGGGTGCTGTGTCAGTCCTTTGACGTCAGAGAAACGGATTTTACGGTGAATACAAAAATCTTATTTTCTCTTATCGTCCATGGACTGACACAGCCTCTTCAAATTGAAACACGTGGGACGTCCCAAAGCAGTATAAAGAAGAGGGTGGGAGCAGTAGTAAAGGAAAAAACCAAACTTCACTCCAAACTAACAGAGCTCCTCAACGGAGGAATTGCAAATTTAAAAAGCGGCCTGCAACACCTTGAGGCCGAAGGAAGCAGCCACACCAACCTTAAAGAACTTAGAAAAGGTATGAGCGGATGACCAGGTCACTGCCTTGCACACTTGTGCAACCGATGCTTGATGTCGGAGAGCCCAGGAAGCACCAATTGCCCTGGTGGAATGCGCCGTAACCGGAAAGGGAGGCGCCCGCCCCTTAAGGGCATAGGCCTGACACGGTCTGTCTGATCCACTGAGAAATGGTGGTAGACGAAACCGCTTGGCCCTGTTTTGGTCCAAACACAGACACAGACAGCGAGTCAGGCTTCCAAAACGAAGCCGCAGCAGACAGGTACACCCGTAAAGCACGTACCACGTCTAAAGTGTAAAGCACAAACCCTCTGGGATGCGATGGACGAGGACATAAAAGACGGAAACAATGTACTCAGTAAGGTGGGAGACCGAGACCACCTTTTGGAGAAAAAAGGGATTTTTATAACAGCTTACCTGTAAAATCCTTTTCTTGGAGTACATCACGGGACACAGAGCGACTTAGTCATTACTAATGGGTTATATAGATTACCTTCAGGTGTTGGCACTGGCCAATTCCAAACCGGAAGTACCCTCCCCTATATAAGCCCCTCCCATCCGGGAGCACCTCAGTTTTGTAGCCAAGCAATAAGTGTCCCAAAAAGAGGGGTGGGAGCTCTGTGTCCCGTGATGTACTCCAAGAAAAGGATTTTACAGGTAAGCTGTTATAAAAATCCCTTTTTCTTTTTCGTACATCACGGGACACAGAGCGACTTACTCATTACTAATGGGACGTCCCAAAGCAATGCCAAATGAGGGGAGGGACACATAAGCTGGGCGCCATCAGACATGAGGATCTTTTGCGGCCTGCAACACACTGCGCCCAAAGGCGACATCCTCCTGACTTCTAACGTCTACCTGGTAGAATCTAGTAAACGTGTGTACCGAAGACCATGTTGCGGCCTTACATACTTGAGCCAGGGAGGCCTGGTGATGCACTGCCCATGAAGTACCAACTGCTCTTGTGGAGTGCGCCCTAACTTTGAACGGAGGCGGTCTCTTTCTCAAGCCATAGGCTTGTATTATGACCTGTCGAATCCACTTGGCTAAAGTGGATTTTGATGCTGCCTGACCCTTTTTAGGGCCTTCCGGCAGAATAAACAAAGTATCCGTTCTGCGAATCTGAGCAGTGGCTTTTAGATAAGCTTTAACTGCTCTTACTACATCCAAGGAATGTAATAACTTTTCCTCTACCGAGCTAGGTTTGGGGAAAAAAGAAGGAAGAACCACATCTTGGTTCAAATGAAACCTCGATACCACCTTAGGAAGAAAGGCTGGATGAGGACGTAATACTACTCTGTCCTTATGGACAACCAGATATGGCTCCTTACAGGACAAGGCGGCTAATTCCGATACTCTTTTAGCCGAACAAACGGCTACTAAGAAAATCAATTTCCTGGTGAGAAGAACCAAGGAAATGTGTTGCAATGGTTCAAACGGTTGTTTCTGTAGAACTGACAGAACCAGGTTTAAGTCCCAAGGACATATGGGAATACTAACCGGAGGGCTAATACGCATCACTCCTTGTATGAAAGCTTTGACTAGTGAATGCGAAGCCAAGGGCCTTTGAAAAAATATTGACAAGGCCGAAATCTGACCATTGATGGTACTCAAGGCCAGCTTCCTATCTACAGCCCACTGTAGGAAGTCCAAAATCCTCCCTATCACGTACTTACGTGGATGCCATTTCTTGGCCTCACACCACTTAATGTACGCTTTCCAGATCCTATAATAGATCTGCCTGGATACCGGCTTCCTGGCATTGATCATGGTAGATACCACAGAATTAGAGAGCCCTCTCTTTTTCAGAATGTGGGCTTCAATAGCCAGGCCGTCAAACCTAGGGCTGGTAAGGAAGGGTGGTATATCGGTCCCTGCGACAGCAGGTCCGGACGATGTGGGAGGGTCCAAGGACTCCTCACTGACATTTTTACAATCTCCGCGTACCATGCCCTTCGGGGCCACGCTGGAGCCACCAGAATCACTGGTTTCTTTTCTACCCTGATTCTGCGGAGTAATCGCGGTAACAATTGTGGCGGTGGGAATGCATATATCAGCTTGAACTGATCCCAAGGGAACACTAGGGCATCCGAGCCGCAAGCTAGAGGATCCCTTGTGCGAGACACAAATCTGTCCACCTTTGCGTTGAATCTGGATGCTAGCAGATCTACATCCGGTGTTCCCCACCGCTGGCATATTGCCTGGAAAACCTCGGGGTGAAGAGACCATTCCCCCGGGCATAATTGTTGGCGACTTAAAAAGTCCGCTCTCCAATTTTCCACTCCTGGGATAAAAACCGCGGATATGGCTGGGACATATTTTTCTGCCCACTCCAGGATGCAATTTGCTTCCCTCTGGGCTGCACGACTCCTGGTGCCACCCTGGTGATTGATATATGCCACTGCTGTGGCATTGTCTGATTGAATTCTGACAGGGGACCCTTGGAGTTTGGATGTCCATGCTACTAGGGCATACCGGGCTGCTCGTATCTCTAAGAGATTGATGGGCAGGGCCTTTTCTGCTTCTGACCACTTGCCCTGGAGGGACCATTGCTCCAGTACTGCCCCCCAGCCTATGAGGCTGGCATCTGTAGTGACTACCTTCCAAGAAACCGGACTGAAGGGTTTCCCTTTTTCCAGATTCTGGGGCACCAACCACCAATGGAGGCTCTTGCGAACGGAAGGGGACAGGGACATTGGTAAGTCTAAAGCCTGAACTTTTTTGTTCCAGGCTGACAGTATGGCCCTTTGCAAATTCCTTGAATGGAATTGACCGTAGGGTACCGCTTCGAATGAAGCCACCATTTTTCCCAGCAGCCTCATGCAGAGGCGTATGGATGGTTTTCTTTTTGTACCCACTAAGTGGGTCAAATCTTTTAAAGACGACACCTTCTCTGGAGGTAAGAAAATCTTTCTCTGATTTGAATCCAGCCTTAGCCCTAAGTATTCCAGACTTTTGACTGGTCTTAGAGCTGACTTGTCCCGGTTGATAATCCAACCGTGATATTCCAGATACTTGATTGTCTTGTGAATAGCTACTTCCAGCTTTTCCACTGAGTGGTCTATTAGTAGCAGGTCGTCTAGATATGCCATTATCGTTACACCCTGTGTTCTTAGATTGGCCAATAATGGGGCCAGAATTTTTGTGAACACTCGTGGTGCTGTGGCCAGACCGAAAGGTAAGGCTCTGAACTGAAAATGGCGCCCTTCTACTGCAAAGCGTAGAAATTTCTGGTGGGCCGGAAAGATGGGAATATGCAGATAAGCATCCTTTATGTCGATCGAGGCTAACCATTCCTGCCCTTGTAGGGCGGTGGCCACCGATCGGATAGACTCCATCCGAAAAGTCCTGATATTTAGGAACTTGTTTAGCCCTTTTAGATTTAATATGGGCCTCACGTCCCCATTTGGTTTGGGGACTGTGAAAAGGTTCGAGTAAAACCCGAATCCGCTTTCTTCCAGGGGAACCTTCATGATTACACCTTGGAGCAATAGTTGTTCTAGTGCCAGAAGGAGGGATCCTCTCTTTTGGGGATCTCTTGGCACGTTTGACCTCATAAATTGGGCAGGAGGAGTGCCTTTTAACTCCAGCTTGTATCCCAGACTTACTGCGGAGAGCACCCATCTGTCTCTGATGGTGTCCCGCCAGGTCTCTGTGAACAACTGAAGTCTTCCCCCCACCCGATTGAGTGGGGGCAACGCTTCATGCCTTGGGGGGAGGTTTTGTACCTCTCTTGATCCAGGGCTTCTTGTTACCCTGTGATTGTCCCTGATTTCTGCCCCCTGAATTTGACCACGGAGGCCGTCAGAACTGCTTCACAGCCGATGTGCCCGGGACTGGAGAAGTAGGCCTCTTAAAAGAAGGACTTCTACACTTGTTCTTAACCGGTAAGAGTGAACTTTTACCGGCAGAAATTTTCTGGATATATTTGTCCAGATCTTCTCCAAATAAGCGTTCTCCATGAAATGGGAAGCTAACCAGCAGGTTTTTACAGGGAGCTTCAGCAGACCAGTTTTTGAGCCACAGAAGCCTACGCATATGTACCATAGACAGCGTAAAGCGGGAGGCCTGTTGGATTGTATCCTTTTTGGCGTCCACCGCAAAACACAAGGCTCTAGGCAGGTCAGCTAGGGCAAGAGCCTGCTGATCTGGTAAGTCCCTTAAGACTTGTTTCAACTGATCTTTCACTGCTTGGCAGACTCCAATCGCTGCTACCGCAGGTTGTGTCACCATGCTTGCTGTAGAGAAAGCAGATTTTAGTAAAGACTCCAATTTTTTATCTATTGGGTCTTTGAACATTGGAACATTATCTACTGGACATGTCAGTGATTTGTTAACAGAAGAGATGGCTGCGTCCACTGTAGGGACCCGCCATTTTTTTATGAACTTATCCTCCATGGGATAGATCACCGGAAATCTCTTGGGGGGAGCAAATATTTTATCAGGATGCTCCCAATCCTGGTAAATAAGCCCTTCTAATAAAGGGTGGATTGGGAAGGAACAGACAGCCTGGGGAGCTTTTAGCGACCCCAGCGAGGAAACCGTAGTGGATGGTGGTTCCGCCAGAGGCATTTTAAATGCTGATCGGACCATATTAGTCAGAGACTGAACCCATAATCTTTCAGCCTGAGATGCTGAGAAAGGTTCTTCCACTGTTGATTCCTCCATAACTGAATCAACCTCATCCTGATCCCCTTCAGGTAGGTCGATCTCTGTGTGGGGCTGTTCCTCCACTAACAGGCACTCTGAAGGAGGAGACGGAGATCGGACGCGCTTTTCCTGTGACAGGGAAGCAGCGATCAATGCTGTTAATCTCTCTTCCAATCCTCCCAGAGTTGAGGATAAAACCTCCTCTGTTATATATACAGGAGCAGGTGGACTGGGGACAGCCGCAGCACCAGGCATTCCTGCGGGGTTTCTACGGCTACTGACCTCTGAAATCTCAGGGGAGATTGGTGCAGTACAAGCATGCCCAATATCCTCAGAGCCCGATGGAGACCCCTTTGGCTTCCTGGAAGATCTATTTCCGGAGCGTCTGGACGACATATCCTTTAAGCACAAAGCTGAGGTATTCCCGTCGTCATACACCAATTTTGCTGGTAATAGTCTAACAAAGTTGCTGCTATATACCAGCTGGTGTCCACTAAAGTGCCTTTCTATGGGGATGCCTGCATCAACCGCCTCTGTGTGCCACTGTTTGTTGCTAGCTCTGTTTGCATCCAGCTGACACTTGTACTGTGTCTTTTAACCATGCTGGGACGCCCGCACATGCGCAGAAGCGCCGCGGCGCGCATCGAGCGTCATCCACCCGCCCCGCCCCTTTTTTTTCATAGGAGGCGCGTGCACGCGCCCGTGCGCCATTGGCGCCCTTTTCGAAATCAAACAGGGACTAGGAGCCAGGGCCCTTTTTGCCGGAGGGCCTGTGCGGTGGATGAGCGCAGCAACAGGGCAGAGGAAGTGGATTCCCACAGAGAAACTTACCAACTGCCTGGATCTTTTGACTTGAGAAAACCAAAGATCCACATGACAAGAAAAATGGACTACAGCGGCCTCTAGTGGTTTAACACAGGTACCGCGGTCCTTTTTTATTTTCTTGACTACTATTAAAATTTTACATTTTCAGTAGTTACAGGCAAACACAGATATTTAGCGGGAATACCGTTCGGTAACAGACCGAAAGACAAATTAGGCTTGGGGGTCCCCCAATAGAACCAAGTTCCTGGGGTCCCCCACTTACCTGATCCCCGCCGCAGGACTTTGTTTGGTCCACAGAAGTCCAAACTTCACCTATCACGGCAGGCATTGTAATTAAACCTTCAGGGACCGGGTTCCCAAGGATTCCACTCCCCTGGACCTATATAGCACCCTGCACAGACAACATCTTGGTCGTGGGTATGACCAGAGCTCTGGATCCCAGGGTCCAGCCCTCCTAAGAGAAGCATTACAGGCAAAACCTTGCTCTTCTGCTGCAAGGCCCGGGTACCGACCGTTTAGCTATGAAGCTTTTTTGGTGGGATCCGGAACAGCTTACTAAGGCCCAAAAGAACCTGTACGCAAGCCCAGTGAAAACACATGTTACTCTTTGGCCAACACCTTAGACACTGGCAAAAAACTGAGGTGCTCCCGGATGGGAGGGGCTTATATAGGGGAGGGTACTTCCGGTTTGGAATTGGCCAGTGCCAACACCTGAAGGTAATCTATATAACCCATTAGTAATGACTAAGTCGCTCTGTGTCCCGTGATGTACGAAAAAGAAAGAAAGCTGCGGGCGTAGCACCGCCTCATCCTTATGGAGGACCAAGTATGGCGGTTTGCAAGACAAGGCCGCCAATTCCGAAAACCTAGCTGACAGAAGTTAAAGGTACTAGAAAAGCCACCTTCTGAGAGAAAGATAAGACAGGAATCTCTCTAATGGTTTTCAAAGGGAGGTTCTTGAAGAACCGAGAGCACCAAATCCAAAAGGAGGAAGAGGTGGTTTAATAGGGGGAAGCACACGGCGAACCCCCCGCATGAAGGTACTAATCAAGAATGGGCCGCTGAAAGAAAACAGCTAAAGCTGAAATCTGAGCCTTAATGTTGCTTAAAGCACACTTATGGTCCACTCCTCGCTGTAAAAACAGCAGGATCCTGGAAACGGAATACGTCCGTGGACGCCAATCCAGCGCCTCGCACATAGCGATGTAGGCCTTCCAGGTATGGTAGTATATCTTCTTGGAGGAAGATTTCCGTGCCCTCAGCATGGTCGAGAAGACCGAATCCGAGAGACCATGGTCCCTCAGCACCTGGCCTTCAATAGCCATGCCATCAAAGCCAGCAAGTGTAAAGCTGGATGAAGAATGGGACCTTGACACAGAAGGTCCTCCTGCAGCGGTAGTCGCCATGAAACGTCCGCCATTAGGCGCACAAGACCGGTGTACCGAGGCCAATCTGGAGCGATGAGGATGACCTGAATCCCCTCGGCCTCCACCCTTCGAAGTAGTCGATGAAGCAACTTCAGTGGAGAAAAGGCATCTATCAGCCGATACTGACCCCATGGGGCCAGCAACGCGTCTGCCCAGGGATCTCTGGACCTGGCCACGAATCTCGACACTTTGCGATTGAGTCAAGAGGCCAGTAGGTCCACATCCCCCGGTCCAACGTCTGGCGTTTCAGACGCTACGGTCGAACTCCACGGTCCCCCCTGATGGCTGACATAAGCCACCACCGTGGCGTTGTCTGACTGAATCCTGACAGAACGCCCTTGTAGTCTCTTCGACCACGAGAAGAGACACAGTCTGATTGTTCCAGGACAGTGATCTGCAGACGGAATTTCGTCCAAAGTCCAAAGCCCTTGGGCTGATAGAACTCCCCAGACTCCATCCCAGTCCGAAAGACTGGCGTCCGTCGTGATTACAGTCCACTGGACAGGAAGGAACGACTTCCTTGACCGAAGGGCCGGGGATCTCAGCCACCATGTCAGGAATGCCCTGACCAGGTGACTCAACTGGATCTGATGATCCAGAGATAATGGAGACTTGCCCCAGCAGGACAGGATCTCCTTTAGTAAGGCTCAAGTGTAGAAATGGGCATACGGTACAGCCTCGAAGGAAGCCACCCGAGTAGCAAAAATGGAGTGACGACCATTTTGCGGGACGTCAGCATCCGTACCGCAGACTGAAGAGTCTATAATTCATCTAAGGGTAGGAAGACCCTCCAAGGAGTCCAGGATCAATCCTAGGTACTCCAGACGCTGAGTCGGAGCCAGGACCGACTACCGAATGTTCAGCAGCCAACCAAGTCATGGAGGGCCTGACTGGCTATCAACACAAACGCCTCCAATTCTGAGTTAGAGTCTGCTCTCAGAAGAACAACAGCCAGATAACTAAAGGTCGACCGATATATCGGTCGGCCGATATATCGGCCGATTTTTGGCATTTTTTCATTAATCGGCTTTGGCCGATATTCTGAGAACAGAAGCCGATATTAAAAAAAAAAAAAAACTTCAGCGCGGCTTGGAAATTACATCTCTCATAGAAGTCAATACAAGTTGCCTGAAGTTTCCCGTGCAGTGACTCATCTTTGGGCAGCCTGCCAAGTGAGAGAGAAAAGTTACAAATGTTTCTTCTTATCAATGAACTGAACTTGTGAGTAGAAGTTCTCAGTTTAACCATTTAAAGGCTAAATCTTTTCTGACACTTGTAGCTTACAAGTAAAAATCCTGTCTTTTCTGCTAGAAAATCACTTGGAACCCCCAAACATTATATATTTTTTTTTTGCAGAGACCCTAGGGAATAAAATGGCGGTTGTTGCAATATTTTATGTCACACGGTATTTGCGCAGCGGTCTTTCAAATGCAATTCTTTGGGAAAAAAATACACTTTAATGAATGTTAAATAAAACTAAACTTTTTTTTTCGTCAAAGTTTTGATTACCTGTTTTTGTGCCTGCTTCCTGATTCCCTTACCGAAGATGGCGGCGGCAGCACCCGAGAGCCGAGAGAGAGATCGGCTTCGGGTGCCGACATCGCGGGCGCCCAGGACAAGTAAGTGTCCATATATTAAAAGTCAGCAGCTGCAGTATTTGTAGCTGCTGACTTTTAATATATATTTTTTTTTTGGCGGAACTCAGCTGCTTTCACACTGGAGCGGGCAGGCGTTGGCGGTAAAATGCAGCTAGTTTTAGCTGCGCTTTACCATAATTTTAGCGGCGATATTCGGCTGCTAGCGGGGTGCTTATAACCCAGCTAGCGGCCGATGAAGAGGTTAAATGCGCCCGTGTAGCACCGCTGCAGAAGCGCTTTGCAGGCGCTTCAGCAGCAGTGCCCATTAATTTCAATAGGCAGCAGTGATGGAGGAGCGGTATACACCGCTCCAAAGATGCTGCTTGCAGGACTTTTTTTTAACGTCCTGCCAGCGCACCGCCTCAGTGTGAAAGCACTCAGGCTTTCACACTGAGACTGCAGGGGAGCTGTTTTGCAGCCATTTTTACAGGTGCTATTTTTAGCCCAAAAGTGCCTGAAAAACACCCCAGTGTGAAAGGGGTCCAACTGTTAGTTTTTTTTTTTCCCCTTCATCGGCCTAACATATCGGCCCAAAAAAATCGGCATCATATATCGGCCATCGGCCACAGCGATTTCTAAATATCGGCATCGGCCAGAGAAAAACCCATATCGGTCGACCTCTACAGATAACCCATGGTAGCAATGCCTCGCTGTCCCAGCAAAGCTAGAATCGGGGCAAGCACCTTGGTGAAAACCTGCGGTGCCAACGCTAAACCGAAGGGAAGAGCCACATATCGATAGAGACCTATTGCTCATCGCAAAGCGCAGAAACTTCCAGTGACCCGTGCAGATTGGGACATGCAAGTAGGCGTCCTTGAGTCAAAGGACGCCAGAACATCCCCCGGGTGGAGCGCAGCAATCACCGAGCGAATGGATTCCAAGCGGAATTTTCAAACCTTAAACAAAGGCATTAAGGACTTGAGGTCCAGAATTGGACGGACTCCGTCCTTCTTTGTGACCATAAAAAGATTTGAATAAAAATCACTGAAACCTCACCTTTGATGGTACCTGCAAAATCACCCCGCACAGTAGCAAGTCCTGCACTGCCCTCAATAGTGCAGCCCGACACGCTGGAAGGAGAGAGAGAGATTTGAGGGAAAGAACCTGTCTGGTGGCCAGGAAAGAAACCCTGTCCTGTACCCCGAGGTAACCACCTCGCATACCCACCGGTCAGAGATCCGGGAGGTCCACCGATCCTGGAATCTGCAAAGTCGTCCCCTTACCCCAGAGTCGGGCGGGGGCAAGACCTAATGCGGTGGCATGCTTGTCAGCCGTCTTGTTCGGCATACGTACCCAGGGACACTTCTGTCCTCCACCCGCACCCTTGTCAGTCTGGGAAAAATTTCCATGGGCTCTGACTGATGAAAAAACACTTGTGTGAGAAAAGAAGGGCCCGGTTTACGACGCGGCTCCTTCGCCTTAGTAGGCTGAGGAAGAAGGGTGCTCTAACCACCCGTGACATTTTCAATGATGTCCTCTAGGGAAGCACCAAATATTCTTCCGCCTAAGGCTCGACAAACCCCAGGCGCCAGGTCGCATTGGCGACTAGAATTAGCGACCTGGCTCCTAGGCTGTACTGCGGGAGGCGTCTTGTCCCTGTACAACCCCCCCGCGACTGAAGCAGTGACAGCGCCGCGGTGACAGGCAGATTAGAACAGTGAGAGAGAGGCGAGCTGCTGGCCGTTGCGTTGCGGGGGGGGGTGGTGTGGTGTGGGGTGACACCACTGCACCCGACCAACCATCCCCTTCTCTCGTGGGCTGTCTGAGAGGTCCCGGGCCGGATGTCACACAGGCACCAGCGAGCCGAGTGAAAGCCACCTCCCCCTCCAGTGTTTAGGATTACACAGGGGAGGGGACCTGCTGTGCCTGTGCCGCGCTGATCTGAGGTACTGAATGGGATGGGAGGGGTCTGTTGCTGTACAGAATAGGGGGGTCCATCTGTGCTAGTGGGGTCTGTGCGGTATGGGGGGTCCATCTGCGCTGAAGAGGGGGGGTCTGTGCTGAAGAGGAGGGGGGGTCTGTGCTGAAGAGGAGGGGGGGTCTGTGCTGAAGAGGAGGGGGGGTCTGTGCTGAAGAGGAGGGGGGGTCTGTGCTGAAGAGGAGGGGGGGTCTGTGCTGAAGAGGAGGGGGGGTCTGTGCTGAAGAGGAGGGGGGGTCTGTGCTGAAGAGGAGGGGGGGGTCTGTGCTGAAGAGGAGGGGGGGGTCTGTGCTGAAGAGGAGGGGGGGGGTCTGTGCTGAAGAGGAGGGGGGGGTCTGTGCTGAAGAGGAGGGGTCTGTGCTGAAGAGGGGCCGCCATTCAGCCGTGTGTATGGCAGCAGGTCCAAAAGAAGCCGGCTGTTCGGCTGGCTTCTGTCAAATGAGCATGCTGGAAAATCAGCAGCCGAAAGACTGGCTCCTAGATTCCAAGCAAATTTGTCAAGCCCTGCTTCCGCCCTTAAAAAGGTAATCCGTCAGGAGCTTCGCATTTCAACCAGATAAGGGGACACCATACCACCGCAGACACTGAGGCCCTAGAAATTAAGGGGACAGCATACATAGTGGTATCGCACACATTCACCAGGTCCTGCACCCTTTGGTCGGCCAGTGTAATGCAATCCGGGGGAAGATGATGCTCCTGCACAGTCTGGTGCAAAATCTTTGCCTTTTCTGCGAGTGTCTAAGACACCAGGGTCGCCGCTACAATAGGACATAGCGCAGATACCAGCATGGTGAACATGGCTCAGCCCACCACATCCAACCTCCTATCAGTAGGGTCCTTAAAAAGGTAGAAGTCCCCTCAACTGGGAGAGTCGTGGCTTTATTCAGCCGGGCGACCAGAGGGTCAACAACCAGAGGAGAGGCTCATTGTTTAATCAGGCTTTCCTCAAAGGGGGTACCCAACCGCCAGACGCTGCGAGACCGCAAGGGTCATCTGCGTTTGTCCCATACCTGGTCTACGATTTTGTCAAAGAAAGGTGTATAGGGAAAAACCTTTTTAGAAGGATTAGCTTTAAATGAACCAAAGGAGATTGCATCCACCAGAGGTTCTTCAGCCGCAGCATCCAGCTTGAGTGTCCCCCTTACAGCATCAATGAGTTCACAAACAAGCAACCCATCATTTACTGACCCAGATAAGGAGTCTTCCTCACAAGGAACGTCCTTGGTCAAAAAAAAAAATCCAAAAATCCAGAGCTAGGGTCCTGTGCCGCAGCATTGCCGATATCTGAATCTGAGCACTCTCCTGGAGATGGCATGGAGAGAGGGCGCTTTTTAGCTCCCCTGCGCTTGCACATCACTTACATTCCAGGACTGCCGACAACTGGCCCATAGGGACCGCAGGTGCCGTAGCACTGCCTGTTGCCTCCGACATAAATGGGGAAGCAGGTGACACCGACTCCATAATACCACCACCCTCTGAGACTTTGCCATGTGAGAGAAAAAGTCCACCCTCCTGCTGCACTGACTGTGGGGGGTTACCCAGGGGACTCACCAACCCAGTCAGGCCCGCTCGGTTCCGCTGTGCTCCCAGCGCGAGTGAACAGTGAGGAGACTGAGGAGAAACGCGCCGTTCCAGTCAGCAATAGAGGCCAAACCAGCACAAAAGAGCACGCGGCTTCAAGAAAAAGGCCGCTGCAATTACAAGTGCGCCACGGCAAGATGGCCGCCAATGCGGTTTTCAATGTAAAGTAACATAGGAAAAACATGGCGCCGAACCACGCACAAAGCCCAGACTGACACAGAAAACAGCCCACACCGCCATGCAAACCCCTATGGACCCCCACCGGGACAGAGAGACCCCCAGGCACCCCCAGTCAGGGCATCGCTAGAGTAGGTGAGAGAGTAGCAAAATACACAAGGGGGAGACAGGGGAACCCCCCACAGCATAGGAACACACAGCATGTACTCACCTGCGGAGGCAGGAGGAACTACTTACCCGTCCATGAAGGACCCACTGGTGTGTTCCTGACAGACCTATCACAGTGCAGTACTGAGTAGCTGTCGGCCCGGTCCACTGTGAAGATACAGCAGAACTGTTCTGTCAAATGTGGACCCTGGAGCAAAAGCTCACCGGCCACCCCTGGAGCCGTGGGGTATGTCGTGGACTGATCTCATGCTGAGCGAGGATCAGCACGCTCGATCGTCGGACTGGGAAGACTACGAGGATAGCGAACTACCCAACCTGTTGCCCAGCCGACTGTTGATAGAAGAATCTCAAAAATAACATAATTAAAAAAAAAAAATAAAATCCTCAGGAGACTGGTTCTAAAGAGAGCCACGTCCTCTCCTCTGCTAGGCAGAAAAAAAACTGAGGCAGCTGGCTGCAGGTAGGAGGGCTATGTCTGGAGGGACCGCCCCCTGGGCGGGGCTGTTCAGCTCTGGTAATGGAATGTATGTTAAAACATCTAACATTCTGCCTAGTCTTCTATGAGCAGGAACATAACCCACTTTGTCAAGATTGAAGATGCTGTGTCATGGACGATAAGAGAGAGTGCTCTGGTCAGGAAGGTGGTAAATTCTTCCGGGGCTGAAGTGGTTAAAGCCCGTCATTAAATAAAATGGTTAGCTTACAGCCGGGTTTACACCTTGCGTTTGCTTTGGTCACACACACACACGCCAAGCTTCAACAAAGTTTCAAAAGCGCATCACAGAAGCCTCACCCAAAAATCACTGCGCTGTGAACGCTCTAATAAATGATGTAAAGCACTACAATAAAGTGCTAGTGCAAAAGGTGACATAATGAACAAAGATAAATCCGAAGGAAACTAACAGGTGCCAATACAGGACCATGAAAAAACAAAAACAAAAAAACAATGACACATGGTGGTGCTAAAGTGTAAAGTGAAACAATTGCTAGGTGCAATCCACACATGGTGGTAATAACCACAAAGTTTTTGCATATCCAATCACAAATGATAAGTATAAATGTTGCAAGGTGCAATCATACATGAAGAAATAAAAATCAGGGTTATATCGATAACCACTAAGCAAAATAAAAGCGTCCAGTGAGCCACCCTAGGTTTCAATATCAAAAAATAAAACTGTCCAAAAAACGGACAACCCAAAAAATATTAAATATGTGGCTTTTCTCCTCACCGTAAGAAAAAACGGCCGATGCCAGGCCAATGCTCTGCAGTGACACCTTAATGTGCATAAGCCCCTCACCTTACTGCTTTAAAGTTGCAGCATGGATGTATCAAATGCTTTAACCACTTAAACCCCGGACCATTTTGTAGCTAAAGGACCAGAGGTGTTTTCAGAATTTGGCACTGCGCTGCTTTAACTAGAAATTGTGCGGACATGAAATGTTGTACCCAAACGAAATTTGCGTCCTTTTCTTCCCACAAATAGAGCTTTCTTTTAATGGTATTTGATTGCCTCTGCGATTTTTTTTTGCGATATAAAAAACGGAAAAAGACTGAAAATTTTAAAAAAAAATAATAGGATTTTTGTACTCACCGTAAAATCCGTTTCTCTGGCATCCATGGACTGACACAGAGTGTCTTATACACCTTTACACGTGGGTTATGTCCCTGCTTGCAGGAGAAGACCTAGGCAGAATGTGAGATGTTATACATACATTCTAAACAGCCAGAGCTGAACAGCCCCGCCCAGGGGGGCGGTCCCTCCGGCATAACCCTCCCACTGCAGTCAGCAGACCTCAGTTCGTAACAAAGCAGTACAAACTCGAAAAGAAGGGTGGGTGCGGTGTCAGTCCATGGATGCCAGAGAAACGGATTTTACGGTGAGTACAAAAATCCTATTTTCTCTTGTCATCCATGGACTGACACAGCGTGTCTTATACACCTTTACACGTGGGATGTCCCAAAGCAGTGTCAAGAGGGATGGGAGCAGTATAAATGCAAAACCAAAAACTTCACGCCAAACAAGGCAGAGCTCCTCAACGGAGGAGTTGCAACATCAAACAGCGGCCTGCAACACCTTGCGGCCGAAGGAAGCATCCGAAGATGCAGCCACATCAACCTTATAAAACTTAGAAAAGGTATGAACAGACGACCAGGTCGCCGCCTTGCACACTTGTGCAACCGACGCTTGATGTCGGAAAGCCCAGGAAGCACCAATTGCCCTGGTGGAATGTGCCGTAACCGGAAAGGGAGGCGCCCGCCCCTTGAGAGCATAAGCTTGAATGACGGTTTGTCTGATCCACCTAGAAATGGTGGCAGACGAAACCGCTTGGCCCTGTTTTGGACCAGAGACAGTCACAAATAGTGAGTCAGACTTCCGAATAGAGGCAGTAGCAGACAGGTACACCCGCAAGGCTCGTACCACATCCAAAGTGTGAAGCGCAAACTCTCTGGGATGCGATGGGTGAGGACACAAGGACGGGAGGACAATGTCCTCGTTTAAGTGGAAGGCCGAGACCACCTTTGGCAGAAAAGAAGGAAGGTCGCGGACGTAACACCGCCTTATCCTTATGGATGACCAAAAAGGGCGACTTGCAGGACAAGGCCGCCAACTCAGACACTCGTCTAACGGAAGTAATGGCCACCAAGAAGGCCACCTTCTGAGACAAAGTCAAGAGGGGAATATCTCTAATATTCTCAAAGGGAGGTTCCTGGAGAACCGAGAGCACCAAATTCAGATCCCACGGGGGGAGAGGAGGCTTGACAGGGGGGAGCACATAGCGAACCCCCTGCACAAAGGTGCTAACCAAGGGATGACCCGCCAGCGGTCGCTGAAAGAAGATGGCCAAGGCCGAAATCTGACCCTTAATGGTACTCAAAGCGAGCTTTTGGGTCACGCCACGCTGCAGAAAATGCAGGATTCTGGGAACGGAATACGTTCGTGGGCGCCAGCCCAGCTCTTCGCACATGGCGATGTAAGCTCTCCAAGTACGGTGATAGATCTTTCTGGAGGAAGACTTCCGTGCCCTTAACATGGTCGAAATGACCGAATCCAAGAGACCTCGGTCTCTCAGCACCTGGCTTTCAATAACCATGCCGTTAAAGCCAGAGACTGTAAAGCAGGATGAAATATAGGACCTTGAGACAGAAGGTCCCCCCGTATTGGTAACCGCCAGGGAACGTCTGCGACGAGACGTACCAGATCGGCGTACCAGTGACGCCGAGGCCAATCTGGAGCAACGAGGATCACCGGAATTCCCTCGGTCGCTACCCTGCGGAGCAGGTGAGGCAGCAACTGCAGCGGAGGATAAACGCATATCAGGTGATACTGACCCCATGGGGCCACCAACGCATCCGAGGCATCCGCCCAGGGATCCCTGGATCTGGCCACAAACCTTGACACCTTGCGATTGAGTCGAGAGGCCATCAGGTCCACATCCAGCGTGCCCCACGGTCTGCAAAGGAGTTGAAAGACCTCCGGGTGCAAGGACCACTCCCCCTGGTCCAGCGTCTGGCGACTTAGATAGTCCGCCTGCCAATTGTCTACGCCCGGAATGTAGACGGCCGACAGAGCCGGCACGCTTCTTTCGGCCCACCTCAGGATGCGGGCGACCTCGGAAGCCGCAGCTGAGCTCCGAGTCCCCCCTTGATGGTTGACATACGCCACTGCCGTGGCGTTGTCCTGATTGGATACTGATGGAGTGACCCTGTAGTTTCTCCGACCATGAGGAGAGGCACAGTCTGATTGCCCGTATCTCCAGCACATTGATCGGTAAGAGGGCTTCGTCCAGAGTCCAAAGCCCTTGGGCCGACAGGACTCCCCAGACTCCCCCCCAGCCCGTCAGGCTGGCGTCCGTCGTGATCACCGTCCATTGGATGGGGAGGAACGACTTCCCGGACCGAAGAGCCGGGGACCTCAACCACCACGTCAGGGACGCCCTGACCAGGTGACTCACCTGGATCTGAAGATCCAAGGACAACGGGGATTTGTCCCAAGTGGACAAGATCTCTTTCTGTAAAGCCCAGGTGTGCGCTTGGGCATAAGGAACGGCCTCGAAGGAGGCCACCATGAGTCCCAGGACTCTCATGCAAAAGCGGATTGACGACCATTTTCGGGACATCAGCACCCGTACTGCAGACTGAAGTGTCAGTAGTTTGTCTGGAGGTAGGAAGACTCTTGCCTCCAAGGAGTCCAGAATCAGACCTAGATACTCCAGACGCTGAGTCGGGACTAGAACCGACTTCTGAACGTTCAGGAGCCACCCAAACTCCCTGAGGGTCTGACTGACGATAGTCACACTTTCTTCCAATTCTGAGCCACTGTCTGCTCTTAGAAGAAAATCGTCCAGATAGCCTACGATAGCAATGCCTCGCTGTCTCAGCAAAGCTAGGACCGGAGCAAGCACCTTGGTGAACACCCTCGGTGCCGAGGCTAGGCCGAAGGGAAGAGACACAAATTGATAGTGGACTTCGCCGACCGCAAAGCGCAGAAACTTCTGGTGGCTTGCGCAGATCGGAACATGCAAGAAGGCGTCCTTGATGTCCAAGGATGCCAGAAAATCCCCTTGATGGAGTGTCGCGATCACCGTGCGAATGGATTCCATGCGGAATTTTTGCACCTTCACGAAGGCATTCAGGGCCTTGAGGTCCAGGATTGGCCGAACCCCGTCCTTTTTTGGACCAACAAACAGATTCGAGTAGAACCCCTGAAAACTCTCCTGGGACGGAACCGGCACAATTACCCCGGACCCGATCAAATCCTGTACAGCCCCCAAGAGGGCTGCCCGACGGGCAGGAAGGAGAGGGAGATTTGAGGGAAAGAATCTGTCTGGGGGCCATGAGCGGAACTCTATTCTGTATCCTGAGGTGACCACCTCGCACACCCACCGGTCAGAGATCCGGGAGGTCCACCGATCCGTGAACCTGTGAAGTCGTCCCCCCACCCCAGAGACGGGCGGGGGCAAGACTTCCCGCGGAGGCGGGCTTGGGAGCCGGCTTGTTCGGCTTACGCACCCAGGGGCGCTTGTGCCCGCCAGCCGCACTGTTGTCAGTCTGGGATGGCTTACCCGTGGACTCTGACGGACGGAAAAAAAAAATAGGATTTTTTACTCACCGTAAAATCCTTTTCTCTGAGTCCATGGACCGACACAGCTTCTCTATTGACAAAGTGGGTATTATCCGTTAATTAGGAGTGACTAGGCAGAAAAACTTGTAAAAAGTGTTGCATCACACCTTCTACAGTACCGCCCAGGGGGCGGACCCTCTGGGTATACCCTCTCAGTCTGCATCTTCGCAGATCAGTTCGTCAAAAAGCAGTACAAACTTAAAAGGAGGGGTGGGTGCTGTGTCGGTCCATGGACTCAGAGATAAGGATTTTACGGTGAGTAAAAAATCCTATTTACTCTTTCGTCCATGGACCGACACAGCTTCTCTATTGACAAAGTGGGACGTCCCAAAGCAGTGTCAGAGAAAAAACGAGGGGTGGTAACAGCATAAAAATAAACTTCACCCCAAACACAAAACAGCACTCCAACGGAGGAGTTGCAACTCTAAACAGCCGCTTGCAAAACCTTGCGGCCAAAAGAGGCATCCGAAGATGCACCTACATCAATTTTGTAGAATTTTGTGCAAGTGTGTGCGGACGACCAAGTCGCCGCTTTACATAATTGGGAAACAGACGCTTGATGTCGGAAAGCCCAAGAGGCACCTATTGCCCTGGTCGAATGCGCCGTGACAGGAAAGGGGGGCGCTTGACCATTTAAGGCGTAAGCCTGGATTACTATCTGTCGGATCCACCTAGAGATGGTGGCCGATGAGACTGCTTGGCCCTTCTTGGGACCAGCCACCGAAACAAACAGTGAGTCTGACTTCCGGAACAGGGAAGTAGCAGATACGTATACTCTCAAAGCTCGGACAACGTCCAAGGAATGCAACGCCGACTCCTTAGGATTCGATGGCTGAGGACACAAGGATGGAAGTACAATGTCTTCGTTGAGATGAAAAGCCGAAACGACCTTCGGAAGAAAGGAAGGCTGCGGCCGCAGCACCACCTTATCCTTGTGGAAAATCAAATAGGGAGCCTTGCAGGACAAGGCTGCCAGCTCAGAGACTCGTCTAACTGACGTAACAGCCACCAAAAAGACCACTTTCTGAGAAAGTGTCAACAGGGGAATATCTCTAATATTCTCAAACGGTGCCTTCTGAAGCACCGAGAGGACCAGGTTCAAGTCCCACGGAGGTAACGGGGGACGGACCGGAGGGGCCACCTGTCGGACCCCCTGCACAAATGTACTCACGAGAGAGTGAGTCGCCAGGGGTCGCTGAAAAAAGACAGCCAGGGCAGATATCTGTCCCTTAAATCGTACTTAGGGCAAGCCCTTGGTCCACCCCATGCTGTAAAAACAGCAGGATTCTGGAAACCAAATAGGTACGCGGATGCCATTTCATTTCCTCACACATGGAGATGTAGGCCCTCCAAGTGCGGTGATAGACCTTCCTAGAGGACGGTTTTCGAGCACTTCTCATAGTAGAGATTACTGAGTCTGACAGGCCCCGGTCTCTCAGTACCTGGTTCTCAACAGCCATGCCGTTAAAGCCAATGACTGTAAAGCAGGGAGGAATATGGGACCTTGCAATAGCAGGTCCTTCCGTAGTGGTAGGCGCCAGGGGACGTCTGCTACCAGACGTACTAGATCGGCGTACCAAGGACGCTGAGGCCAATCTGGAGCGATTAGGATCATTGGAATTCCCTCTGCCTCCACTCTGCGGAGCAGAAGAGGAAGAAGCCTTAAGGGAGGGAAGGCATAGATTAGCCGATACTGACCCCACGATGCTACCAACGCGTCCGTTGCGTCTGCCCATGGGTCTCTTGACCGGGCCACAAATCAATACCTTCCGATTGAGTCGGGAAGCCAGAAGATCTACGTCTGGTGTGCCCCATCTTTGGCAGAGGAGTTGGAACACCTCCGGGTGTAAGGACCCTTCTCCCTGGTCCAGCATCTGGCGGCTCAGGTAGTCCGCCTGCCAGTTTTCCACACCCGGAATGTACACGGCCGACAGTGCCGGTACGCTCCTCTCTGCCCACTTCAGGATGCGAGCGATCTCCGATGTTGCAGCTGAGCTTCTTGTTCCTCCTTGATGATTGACATATGCCACTGCTGTGGCGTTGTCTGACTGGATCCTGACTGGACTCCCTTGCCGCCTCAGACCATTTGAAGAGGCACAGCCTGATCGCCCGGATTACCAGGACATTGATCGGCAGGAGGGCTTCCTCTGGGGTCCAGCGACCTTGCGCCGACTGAACACCCCAGACTCCCCCCCAACCTGTAAGGCTGGCGTCCGTCGTGATCACTATCCAGTAAACCGGAAGAAATGACTTCCCGGCCATTACAGCCGGTGCTGTCAGCCACCATACCAGGGATCTCCAGACTATGTGGCTCACTCGGATTTGATAATCCAGAGATGATGGACATCTGTTCCATCTGGACAGAACTTCCTTCTGTAACACTCGAGTGTGGTATTGAGCATATGGAACCGCCTCGAAGGAGGCTACCCTGAGGCCCAACACTCGCATGCAAAAAACGGAGTGACGACCAATTCCTGGAAGTCAGCTGCCGTACTGCAGCCCGGAGGGTCTGCAACTTCTCCACAGGGAGGAATACCTTTGCCTCTGAAGAATCCAGAATCAACCCCAGGTACCCTAGGCGTTGAGTGGGCACCAATACTGACTTTTGCGTGTTTAGTATCCAACCACAGTCGAAGAGTCTGACAGGTAATGGACACGCTTACCTCTAATTCTGAGCTTGAAGGGGCCTTCAGCAGAAGGTCGTATAAGTAGCCTGTGATAGCGATACCCCGCTGTCTTAGAAGTGCCAGAATCGGAGCGAGCACCTTGGTGAACGTCCTGGGTGCTGAGGCAAGGCCCAACGGGAGGGCCACAAACGGGTAGTGGTCCTTCCCGATAGCAAATCGCAGAAACCTCTGGTGTCTGGAGTATATGGGGACATGCAGGTATGCGTCCTTGATGTCCAACGAGGCCAGAAAGTCCCACGGATGGAGATCCGTGACTACAGATCAAACCGACTCCATCCGAAAACTTTGTACCTTCACAAAGCAATTGAGGGCTCTGAGATCCAAGCTTGGACGAACCCCCTCCTTCCATTCCAGTTCTGGAACTGGAATAACTACCCCGCGTTCCAGTAGACCCTGGACCGCCCCATACAGGGCCTCCCGACGGGTCGGTAGTAGCTGGAGATTGGAGGTGTTGAATCTGTCCGGTGGACAAGAGAGAAACTCTATCTTGTAGCCTGAGGAGATTACTTCGCAAACCCACCTGTCGGAGATTAGTGCTGTCCACTGAGTCGCGAATTTGCGAAGACGTCTCCCCACCCGAGAGCTGGGTGGGGGTGGACCTTCATGCGGACGCAAATTTGTCCGCAGGCTTATTGGGTATGCGGGACCAGGGACGCTTTTGTCCTTGGGCAGGCGCTTTATCGGCCTGGGGTCTTTTCCCTGTCGCCCTAGGGGGACGAAAAAAACACTTGTGTGCAGTAAAGGAGGGCCCTTGCCCTTGGCGTGGCCCCTTACCCTTGCTAATTTGGGGAAGCAAAGTGCTTTTACTTCCTGTGGCATCCTTGATGATGTCATCCAGAGAAGCCCCAAAAAGTCTGTCGCCCTTAAAAGGCAGATCCAACAGGGCTTTCTTGGAAGTCTGGTCCGCAGACCAGCCTTTTAGCCAGATCAGGCGGCGTATTGCTACTGCATAAACCGAAGTTTTAGACAGCAGGGGAATAGTATTCATGTCTGACTCGCAGACAAACCTAAGGCCCTGGACCAACAGGTCGGCCAATGTTATCTCATCAGGAGGAGCATCTCGCTCCTTAACCCCTGGAGTAGCAATCTTGCCCATTCAGTAAGTGTGTGAGACACTAGGGCCCCCGCCAATGCCGGGCGTACTGCCGAGCCTACCACTGAGTATAGGTAGCAAGCGAGTGCTTCAGCCTTCTTATCCACAGGGTCCTTGAAAACAGGAGCCCCTTCTACAGGAATTGTGGTGGCTCTATTAAGTCTGGACACCGGAGGGTCCACTATAGGGGGGAGAGGTCCATTTCTTCAGAAAACTCTCCTCAAAAGGGGTACCGTACCGCAAACCTCTTTGGGGCTGTAAAGACCCTCAGTGGGTTCTCCCATTCCTTGTATAAGAGTTTATCAAAAGACACACAAGGGAACACCTTAGCAGTGCGGGCAGGTCTATGAAACCCAAGTGGACCGGAGTCTCTGCTGCTTCTGCAGTATTTTCCAATTTTAACATATCCCGCACTGCAGTAATAAGGTCAGATACCAAAGCCGTCTCGCGTACTGACCTGGACTTTGAGTCATTCTCACTGTCCGGTCACGGTCAGCAGTCTCTGATGCGTCAGAATCTGGGCCCCGAGCCGTAGCTGGACCTGGTTCTGCACCAGAATTATCCCCAGAAGCTTGCAGGGGATGGGGCATTTACTACCCCCTGTATTCCCGTGTGCTGCTTCCACCCTGGCAGCAAACGCCTCTAGGATTGCAGTCATAGCGTTCATAGACACCTCAGGGGCACCAGCTGCTAAATCTGGTGTTTCAGGGGAGAAGACATCTGGCTCAGATGCCATGCTGACCACACGCTGACACTCACAGGGCTCCAGGCAAGATATCAATAGGCCACCCTCCTGTGCTGCAGAGAGGCCGGGTCACCCAGAGGACTCACCACCCTGGATAGGTACTGCTATGCTGCGCCTGTGATGCTGTCCCCCTGCTGCTGTGTCAGTCTGCTTCTTTTATCAGCACTTCCTGTGTGAATTTTCGCGCCGGTGTAATGCACCCTAGAGGCCGGAGGCTCTCGAAAAATGGTTGCCAAAAACGTCTGTATGGAAGATAATGTGGGCTCTAAGAAAATGGCCGCCGACAGAAGTTAGAGGTCAAGAAGCCATAGCCCACAAAAAGATGGCCGCCGAACGGCAATATCTGCATACAGGGTGGACAAACATGGCCGCCGATCAGCTGATAGGGGCCAGTGGGTGTGGCCGAACCACAGGAAGATGGCCGCCGGGCAGTCACAAGAGGCCAAACTTGGCATGGACCACCTCAAAATGGCCGCCGACAGCATGGAGGAGGAAGGACACAAACACAGGTAAGAAAAAATGACATTTCTTTTAAATGTTAGTTACAGCCAGCCCTGCTCCAGTGGGACCCCCTAGGTGACCCCCAGCACCCAGCAACCTTTAGCTAGAAGCCCAGGGAGGAGGGAAAGGCAGGGAGAGAGGGAAGAAAGGGGCCACAACCACTTACTTGATCTCTCCAGGAATGTCCAGCTAAATCACCCAGCCGAGGCAGGGGAGTTTTGCTTACCTATCCTGCATGTATTCTGCTGGAAGACATTCCAAACAGATCATCGTCCGCGCACGGAAGGTGACTGTTGGCCAGGCATGCTGTGATTGGACCCAGAAGGGACGATCATATGTATGCCCTGGAGCATGACGCTCACCGGACAGGCTGCTGCGACTCGGCCGTAAGGTCAGCCGAAGCTGAGCGGTCCGATGCAGGCCCTGGAGCGTAAGCTCACCGGCCACCCGTGGAGCGACCGGCATGTCGTGGAAAACCCAGCGCGTAGCTAGGGTCGGCACACGCTCGATTGCCGAAACTGGGGAGACTACAAGGATCGAGGATCCAGCCTGTCACCCAGTCGGCAGTTGATCGAAGATCGCAGGAAACAACAAATGTAGCAAAAAATATATATATATATATATATATATATATATATATATATATATATATATATATATATATATCTTTTTTCCCCGGACCAATGGGCCCGAAGGGAGCCATGTCCTACTCCTTGCTAGACAGAAAAAAACTGATCTGCGAAGATGCAGACTGAGAGGGTATACCCAGAGGGTCCGCCCCCTGGGCGGTACTGTAGAAGGTGTGATGCAACACTTTTTACAAGTTTTTCTGCCTAGTCACTCCTAATTAACGGATAATACCCACTTTGTCAATAGAGAAGCTGTGTCGGTCCATGGACGAAAGAGTAAAAACCTTTTTTGCTGGAAAGGAAGGACCCGGTTTACGTCGGGCCTCCTTACCCTTGATAGTTTGAGGAAGGAGAGTGCTTTTACCTCCCGTGACATCCTTGATGATGTCATCCAGAGCAGCACCAAAAAGTCTACCACCCTTAAAAGGTAGATCCGTCAGGAGCTTCTTAGAGGCTAGGTCAGCAGACCAGCATTTCAACCAGATGAGAAGACGTAATACCACCGCCGAAACAGAGGCCCTGGATATTAAAGGGGCCGCGTCCAACGTGGTGTCGCACACATATATCAGACCCTGCACCATCTGGTGGGCCAGAGCAATAGTGTCTGGAGGAAGGTTATACTCCTGCACAGTTTGGTGCAAAATTTTTGCCCATTCCGTGAGTGTCTGAGACACAAGGGTCGCCGCTACTACGGGCCGTAGGGCGGATCCCAACAAGGCGAACATGGCTCTACTCACCACTTCTGACCTCCTGTCAGTGGAGTCCTTAAACGCAGGAGTCCCCTCCATCGGGAGAGTGGTGGCCTTGTTTAAACGGGCG
This sequence comes from Rana muscosa, assembly GCA_029206835.1. NCBI lineage: Eukaryota > Metazoa > Chordata > Amphibia > Anura > Ranidae > Rana > Rana muscosa. Next base: position 72,957,903 of record CM055117.1, read on the forward strand.
ACTGGAGGGTCGACCACCGGGGGAGAAGCCCACTTTTTAAGCAGGGCGTCTTCAAATGGGTAATAGACAAACGCCGCGGGACCATGAAAGTCTTCTGCAGCTTTTCCCAGACCTGGTCAATGAGCTGGTCAAAGAAAGGTACATATGGAAAAACCTTTTTAGAAGGCTTGGTCTTAAAAGAACCAAAGGAGACTGTATCCGCCTGAGATTCTGCAGTCGCAGCATTTAGCTTGAGAGTGTCCCTCACAGCATCAATGAGTTCACTAACAAGCGCCCTGTCATTTACTGACTCAGAACTGGAGTCTTCCTCACAAGGAATGACCTGTTCAAAACCATCCAAATATTCAGAGCTAGGGTCCTGAGCAGCAATAGCTAGGCCCATATCTGAATCAGAGCACTCCCCTTGTGGAGATAAAGTGGGGAGAGGGCGCTTTTTTGCTCCCTTGTGCTCACACACAGCTTCCATCCTGGTCAGAAATGATTCCAGGACTGCCGACAACTGGTCCATAGGGACCGCAGGTGCTGGAGCACTGGCTGCTGCCTCTGGCATGTTAGGGGAAGCTGGTGACTCTGACTCCATAATGTCCCCCTCTGAGACCACCCACAGGCTGTGCTGACTGACGTAGGGGAATGCCCAGGGGACCCACCAACCTGACCAGGACCGCTCGGTTCCGCTGCCCTGTCTCTCCGTGCCGCGCTGCTCAGCGTGAGTGAGCTGAGAGGAGAGAGACTGAGGAGATTCGCGCCGTTCCTGAGCGGCGCTAGAGGCCAAACTAGAGCTAGAAGAAGGTGCAGCTACAAGAAAATGGCCGCCGCAATGTGCTCTGGCGGACCACGGCAAGATGGCCGCCAATGTAAAAAAACAGCACAGTCACCAAACATGGCGCCGAACGGCGCCCAGGCCCCTCACTCTCATATAAACAGCCCCAGCGAAATGCAGAGCAGCATGAGCCCCCCCCCCCAGGACAGTATGGCCCCCAGGCACCCCACACAGTACAGCGCCAGCGAAGTGCACAGAGAGTGACATTAAAAAAACACAGGGGGAGACAGGGAAATCCCCCACACAAGTAACACACAGCATGTACTCACCTGCAGCCAGGAGAGACTACTTACACGTCCCCTGAGGGACCCACTGGTGTGTTTCTGACAGAACTATCACAGTGCGGTATTGAGTAGCTGTCGGCCCGGTCCACCGCGAAAGATACAGCCCGACTGTTCTATCTTGAGAGGACCGCGGAGCTGGAAGCCCACCGGCCACCCCTGGAGTCGTGGGGCATGTCGTGAACTGAGTCTCACGCACACAAGGCGAGGATCAGCACGCTCGATGGTCGGACAGGGAAGACTACGAGGATATCTTGTACCCAACCTGTTGCCCAGCCGACAGTTGATAGATCTCAAAAGAAAAAAAAATAGGAAAAAATTCCAAAAGGAATAAAAAATAGGTCAGGAGACTGGCTCCTGAGAGAGCCACGTCTTCTCCTTCTGCTAGGCAGAAAAAAACTGAGGTCTGCTGACTGCAGTGGGAGGGTTATGCCGGAGGGACCGCCCCCTGGGCGGGGCTGTTCAGCTCTGGCTGTTTAGAATGTATGTATAACATCTCACATTCTGCCTAGGTCTTCTCCTGCAAGCAGGGACATAACCCACGTGTAAAGGTGTATAAGACACGCTGTGTCAGTCCATGGATGACAAGAGAAAAGATATTTTCTACTTTTTCTTATAAGAAAAATCGAATAAACTCAATTTTAGTCATACATTTAGGCCAAAATATATTCAGCCACATGTCTTTAGTAAAAAAAAAAAAAGTCAATAAGCATATATTTATTGGTTTGCGCAAAAGTTATAGTGTCTACAAATTAGGGTACATTTTCTGGAATTTACACAGCTTTTAATTTATGACTGCCTATCTCATTTCTTGAGGTGCTAAAATGGCAGAGCAGTACAAAACTCCCCCCCCCAAATGACCCCATTTTGGAAAGTAGACACCCCAAGGAAATTGCTGAGAGGCATGTTGAGCCCATTGAATATTTTTTATTTTTTTGTCCAAAGTGATTGAATACTGACAAAAAAAAAAAAAAAAAAATGTACAAAAAGTTGTCACTAAATGATATATTGCTCAAACATGCCGAAGTTAAATGTGGAATTGCTCCCCAAAATACATTTTGCTGCTTCTCCCGAGTACGGGGATACCACATGTGTGGGACTTTTTAGGAGCCTAGCCACGTACGGGCCCCCGAAAACCAAGCACCGCCTTCAGGATTTCTAAGGGCACAAATTTTTGATTTCACTCCTCACTACCTATCACAGTTTCGAAGGCCATAAAATGGCAAAATGGCACAAAACCCCCCCAAATGACCCCATTTTGGAAAGTAGACACCCCAAGCTATTTGCTGAGAGGCATGGTGAGTATTTTACAGCTCTCATTCGTTTGTTTTTTTCTTTTTTCAATTTTCAAAACTTTATGACAAAAAGCGAGATCTGCAAAATACTCAACATACCTCTCAGCAAATAGCTTGGGGTGTCTACTTTCCAAAATGGGGTCATTTGGGGGGATTTTGTGCCATCTGGGCATTCCATGGCCTCCGAAACTGTGTTAGGCAGTGAGGAGTGAAATCAAAAATTTACACCCTTAGAAAGCCTGAAGGCGGTGCTTGGTTTTCGGGGTCCTGTACGCGGCTAGGCTCCCAAAAAGTCCCACACATGTGGTATCCCCGTACTCAGGAGAAGCAACAGAATGTATTTTGGGGTGGAATTCCACATATAACCATGGCATGTTTGAGCAATATATCATTTAGTGACAACTTTTTGTACATTTTTTTTTTTTTGTCATTATTCAATCACTTGGGACAAAAAAAAAAATTCAATGGGCTCAACATGCCTCTCAGCAAATAGCTTGGGGTGTCTACTTTCCAAAATGGGGTCATTTGGGGGGGGGGGTTTGAACTGTCCTGGCATTTTATGCACAACATTAGGAAGCTTATGTCACACATCATCCACTCTTCTAACCACTTGAAGACAAAGCCCTTTCTGACACTTTGTTTACATGAAAACATTTTTTTTTTTTTGCAAGAAAATTACGTTAAACCCCCAAACATTATTTTTTTTAAAGCAAAGGCCCTACAGATTAAAATAGTGGGTGTTGCCTTTTCTTTTTTTCACACAGTATTTGCGCAGCGATTTTTCAAACGCATTTTTTGGGGGAAAAAAACACACTTTTTTATTTTTAATGCACTAAAACAAAAACACACTATATTGCCCAAATGTTTGATGAAATAAAAAAGATCTTAGGCCGAGTACATGGATACCAAACACGACATGCTTTAAAATTGCGCACAAACGCGCAGCGGCGTCAAACTACATACATTTTTAAAAGCCTTTACAGGTATACCACATTAGATTTACAGAGGAGGTCTACTGCTAAAATTACTGCCCTCGATCTGACCTTCGTGGTGATACCTCACATGCATGGTGCAATTGCTGTTTACATATGACGCTAGACCGGCGCTTGCGTTGGCCTTTGCGCAAGAGCAGGGGGGGACAGGGTGCTTTTTTATTTATTTTTTTATTATTTATTTTGCTTTTTTTTTTTTTTTTTTTTAAACTGTTCCTTCCATATTTTATTTTTTTACCATTTTTATTGTTATCTTAGGGAATGTAAATATCCCCTATGATAGCAATAGGTAGTGACAGGTACTCTTTAAAAAAAAAAAATTGGGGGGTTGGACCCTAGATCTTTCCTCTGCCCTCAAAGCATCTGACCACACCAAGATCAGTGTGATAAAATGCTTTCCCAATTTCCCAATGGCGCCGTTTATATCCGGGGGGGGGGGCATTCCCTCCCACTGCTTGTAAAAGCAGTCTAGAGGCTAATTATCTGCTAGGAATACTTTTACATGAAAGCCGGCCGCTGGCTGAAAAGAATGATACCAAGATGATACCTAAACCCACAGGCATCAATCTGGTATAACCAAAGTCCAGCAACATACCAGTACGTTGCTGGTCCTTGTTGGACATGTATTGTAATCTTTTTTTTTCATGCAGCCTGTTGGCTGAACGAAAAAAGAGAGATTGATCGGTGGGTCCCCAGGACGACGTCAGTTGTGATGAAACGGCGTAGGGAGGAGCGATGTGCTGACGTCACCGACATCCAGAACGAGTCCCGGAGCGAGAGGGCTTGTATAGCCGGCCGGCTTATTTTTTACCACACGCTTGTTATTCGTGACATATATGTAAGTGCATTTTTTTATCTATTAAACAAAGTTAAATCGGATTCACGCTATGGTGGCTTTGTTTCCTTTTACATCCTGTCAATGGTGATATTTGGAGAGAAGTGGCGTGGAATCCTAAAAAACAGCATTACAGAGACCCTGGCAGGGAAATAGCCATCTGTTGACATTGATCTGTGCACAGATCCTTTGCTCTGGTAAGCGGCAGTGATTACTAGTGGTGGTGGAATCTTTGTCTATTGAATACCTGGCACTATTTCAAGGGTGTATATTGCGTTTGAAGTCACCAGTGGTGGAGTGAGAAGACCCCTGTCTGCTGTTCTTGCTTACATGATCTTCAGCTCTTTTTATCTCAATAATTATCCACAGGACTGAGCTTTCTTTTTCCAGCTTCTAATATTCAGTCTTCAATTGACTGTCTGATATTAGTTGGGACTTGCATTTAATTTATTTTATTTTATCTTAATTTATTTGTTGTTGAAAAACATTTTCATTAGAGTCAATTGTTACATTTTATGTTCATTAATTTTTGGTATTCAATTTAGTGTTGCACAAGTCCCATCATGCCTCTGCCTCTGGGTGTCATGGTTGCTGCTGTCAGAGTCTCGCTATGCCTCATGGGACTTGTAGTTTAGCAACAGCTGGAGGTCCGCTAATTGCATATCCCTGTTATAGAGCTTGACCCCGTATCTGGCACGCTTGCTGGGAAGGTACTGCTTGAAAGACAAACGGCCAGAAAATTTAATCAGGGACTCATCAACGCAGACAACTTGATCGGGAATAAACAAGGCTGCAAAACGTTCGTTGAAGTGGTTTATGAGGGGCCGAATTTTGTAGAGCCGGTCGTATTCAGGGTCTCCACGTGGACGTCAAAGTTCATTGTCGTTGAAGTGCATTAACCGCAAAATCTGCTCGTATCGTTTCCTGGGCATGGAGGCAGAGAACACGGGCATGTGGTCAACTGGGTGCGTGGACCAATAAGCACACAATGACTGGAATTTATGTGTGCCCATGTTGAGGGAAAGGCCCAGAAAGGTCTTAAATTCGGAAACCATAATTGGTTTCCAATCTTTGGCAATGGAAGGCAACTGGGGACTAGCGGCGATGAATTGACCAGCATATAAATTACTCTGGTCCACAATAGATCTATAGAGATCTTCCGTGAAAAACAGCGAATAAAAACCAATTGGCATAAAATCAGCTGTTTCCACCTGAATACCGGGTTGGGCAGTGAATGGGGGAAATACGGGTTCTGCAGAAGTGGTGGGGACCCAATCAGGATAGGCGAATTCTGCAGGAAGGGCACGACGGGCCTGCCTTTGTCTTCTTCTTGGTGGCAGCGGGACACTACTTGTGCTTGCCACCTCGCCAGCTTGAACTGCACTTATGGGACTCGCCACGTCACCACGTGATACTGCAGTGCTGGATGTATGCCCAGGCTGTACTAGGCCGCTGGTGCTTGCCAATTCACCAGAAGGAATAGCGGCACTAGTACTACTCTGCTTCATGATACGAGAGACCTGCGGTTCTTGCTCCTCAACAACCTCAGAAGATCGGGATCGGGTACGCCTGACCTTAGCAGGGACCTCATCTTCGTTGTCAGAGCTGACATGGAGCCGCTGACTTCACTGTCTTCTACGGGAAGATATTCTGAGCCTGAATCTGACAGATGCGTGACCTCCTCTTCACTATCTGTCATGCTCAGAATCTCGTAGGCCTCTTTACTAGTGTACCTTTGTCTAGCCATTTTGGGCTCTAAATTTATGGGTACACTAGTAAGATTCACAGGTAAAAAAGCACCTGACTGTCAGCAAATGTATCAAACGCTTCAAAAAAAAAACTGTTAGCGATCGCAGGGATCAGGACTGTCTCTGCGAACGCTGCAGTTACGCGTGTTGTGTTTGATAAGTGACAGTGATCGATCGATACTGCATTTGGGTGGGCTGGGCGGAGGGGCTAAACGCAGGTGCTAGCAGGTAACTGGACTGATCCCGCTAACACTGCGTTTTTGGGAACCCTAAACTGCTGGGGACGCTAGTATAAATCTGATCAGATCAGATATTGATCTGTTCAGATACTATAACACTAAGGGAGGTGTATGCTTTGCGCGTGGGTGTTAGCGTTACTGGCACTAACCTAACGCTGCCTGGGGCGACGCAGACCCTCTCTACTCTCTAGCGCTAAAACCTAATTGATATCAGCCGCCGGGCGATCAGGGGGTTAACCCTTTATTGGGTTATATACGGCGGGTGCCCTGATGCTATAAAAAGCAAACTAACCAGAGTCACCCATAAAAATTATATGGTGATCACTGGTGAAAGGGTTAACTAGGGGCAATCAGGGGGTTAAAACCTTTATTAGGTTATATATGGGGGTACCTGACGCTATATAAAAACCTGACGGGTAACCTAAATAACTAACCAGTGTCACCAGTAAAACTTATACGGTGATAACTGGTGAAAGGGTTAACTCTAGGGGCAATCAGGGGGTTAAAATATATGGGGGTACCTGACGCTATAAAAACCTGCGGCGAACCTAAAAATAAATAACTGGCTATCTAGGGCACCACCGGCACTAAATACAGCGATCGGAAATACGATCGCTTAGTGACGCTGGCGTTAAAGGGTGAAAGCGTTACCTGGGGGGCGATCAAGGGGTTAAACCTTTATTAGGGGGGGTTAGGGGGCTACCCTGGACCTAAACCTAACTGCCCTGGAACTTTTTACTGTCACAAATGACACTGACTGCAGTGGTCATTTTTCTACTGATCACTGCAAACGGTGCACTGTGACTAGGGGTGATCTGGGGGGTGATCTGTGGGTGACTGAGGGGTGAAAAGTGTGCCTACGTGTACTAGTGTCAGTGGGCTGTTGGTGCACTTACTGTGAGATGTCTTCTCTCCTCGCGCCGGATCGAAAAAAGACAGCCACGTGGAGAGATGACATCACTTCCTCTGCCTGTGTTTACATTACACAGGCAAAGGAAGGTTTTCATTCGCCGGGAGCCATCGCGAGGGGGTGGCCGGAATCGAACGGCCGTCCCCTCATCACGGATCGCTCCCGAACAAATAACCACCGCTCACTGTATAGAAGGGGAGTCCAGCAGGACCCCCCAATTATACGAAGGCAGTCACGTACCGGCACGTGATTGTGCCTGTCCGTGCCATTCTGCCGACTTATAATTACAGTGGGCGGTCGTTAAGTGGTTAAACAGGGGTCTTCAGCAGGTCCCTCATTGATGGATGCAGCAATGGATCATGGACATGGTACAGCCTTCGCCACCAGTTAGCTCCTCTGCTGCCAATTCCAGCAACGTCTCCACTACCTCGTATCACAAGGAGCTACCTGGAAGTGATGTCAGCTACAAGAACATCCTTATGATACATGCCGGAGGCGCCTGCCAGCAGTGTGCCCCCGGCGGGTGGGATGACCTCCGGGCACCCGCGATTACTCATGAAAGCGAGAACCGAGATCTGTGTGTGTGTGTGTAAATACACAAATCCTGGTTCTGTCAGGGAAGAGGAGAGATTGTGTGTTCCTACCAAGTAGGAACATCATAACTCTCCTGCTCTAGTCAGCCACATTCCCCAACAGTTAGAACACACACATAGGGAACACAGTTAACCCCTTGATTGCCCTTTAGTATTAACTGCTTCCCTGCCAGTGACATTTAAAAAGTAATCAGTGGTTATTTATAGCACTGATCGCTGTATAAATGTCAATGGTCCTAAAACTGTCTAGTGTCCAATGCAATGTCTCAGTCCCCAAAAAAACCCGTCATAAACCTATCCCCTATATTGTAGATGCTATAACTTTTGAGCAAACCAATCAATATACGCTTATTGCATTTTTTTTACCAAAAATATGTAGAATATATATCAGCCCAAACTGAGGCCTCGGACACACGGCCGAGAATCTCGTCAAGAAAAAAACAAGTCGTTTTTCTTGACGAGATTCTTGGACAAGAAACTTGTCCCGGCCGAGTGTACACACGCTCCTTTCAAAGAACCTGCGGTTCTTTGAATGGAGCGAACGCGGTGACGTTATCGACGACGAGCGTGAGCTCGTCACATTCGATGCCGTCGCTGCCATCTTGCTACACCCTACCTATGCCTAGGAAGCTACCGCGCATGCGTCAAAGTCATTTCGCGCATGCGCGGGCTTCCCGGAGGACAGTTAAGTGTACGTACACACACACACACACACACACACACACACACACACACACACACACACACACACACACTTTTCTCGTCGAGAAACATGCTGACAAGAATCTCGACGAGAAAATAGAGAGCAGGTTCTCCATTTTTCTCGTCGAGATTGTCGGTTTTCTTGACGCAAAACTATCCTCGGGCCTAGTGCATCGCCAGGCTCCACCCCCGACCTATTCGGGGACAGCCAGGAGGTGTCCCCGCCACCCTCACCGGAGAACCCGTACCCCGCAGCTGCCCCAGTGCAAGCGACCCCGGGGGCCGCAACCGGCGGTAAGGAGCCCACTCTGGCGGAGGTTCTGGCCATCATCAAGGTAATCCATGTGGACCTGGTGGGGAAGGTGGATGGGCTGAAGATAAACTTTGCTATTATGCGGCAGGACATGCACAACCTGCGGGGTCGGGTCACTGAAACTGAGCAACGCATAAGTGACTTGGAAGACACGGTAGCTCCTATCCTGCCCAATCTTACTACATATGGGGGGAAGATTGCCACCCTGGAAGATAAGGTCGATGACCTTGAGAACCGCTTGCGCAGGAATAACCTGCGCCTGGTGGGGTTACCGGAGCGGGTGGAGGGATCTAACCCTGTTGCCTTCCTGGAGAGCTGGCTTTAACAAGAATTTGGCCGGGACCAGCTTTCCCCTTGTTTTGTGATTGAGAGGGCTCACCGGGTGCCTGGACGCCCCCTCCCTGAGGGTCGCCCCCCCCCCCCCGTACGATGGTGATCCGTCTTCTCAACTACAGAGACCGAGATTCCATTTTGGGGGCTGCCAGGAGGAAGGGCAGTCTCCGGATTAACAACGCAGCGGTGTCCCTATTCCCTGACTACTCTGCAACGGTCCGCAACCGTAGAGCCTCCTATCAGCGTGTCAAGCAGAAGCTCCGGGAGCAAGATATTCAATAGAGGTCGACCGATATGGGTTTTTCTCTGGCTGATGCCGATATTTAGAAATCGCGGCGGCCGATATATGATGCCAATTTTTTTAGGCCGATATGTTAGGCCGATTTTTTTATTTCCCCCCCCCCCCCTTCATCTCAAAATCTTAGTTAGACCCCTTTCACACAGGGGTGTTTTTCAGGCGCTTTTGGGCTAAAAATGGCTTCTGTAAAGTGCCTGCAAAACGGCTCCCCTGCAGTCTCCATGTGAAAGCCCGAGTGCTTTCACACTGAGGCGGGGCGCTGGCAGGACATTAAAAAAAAGTCCTGCAAGTAGCTCCTCCACCACTCCTGCCCATTGAAATGAACTGGCACCGCTGCTGAAGCGCCTACAAAGCAATTCTGCAGTGGTGCTACACGGGAGTATTTAACCTCTTCATCGGCCGCTAGCTGGGATATAAGCTTCCTGCTAGCAGCCAAATAGCACCGCTAGAATGACGGTCCAATGTGAAAGCAGCGGAGTTCTGCAGGAATTTTTGTTTTTAAAAGTCAGCAGCTACAAATACTGCAGCTGTTGACTTTTAATATATGGACACTTACCTGTCCTGGTCACCCGCGATGTCGGCACCAGAAGCCGATCTCTCCCTCGGGTTCATGCGCCGCCATCTTCGGTAAGGGAATCAGGAAGTGAAGCCTTGCGCCTTCACTTCCTGGTTCCCTACTGTGCATGCGCGAGTCGCGCTGCGCGATCCCACTAGTCCCTGCTGTCTTCTGGGACCTGTGTGTCTCCCAGAAGACAGCAGGGGGGGGGCGAAGGAGGCGCCAGATGTGGCGTAGGTCACTGCGGTGATCTATGCCCGGAAGAGGGAGCAAATACCTGGATTACACAGGTATTTGCTCCATCCTCCCCCTGAAAGGTGCCAAATGTGACACCGGAGGGGGAGGATTCCGAAAAGCAGAAGTTCCATTATTACTCCGCTAAGTAATAAGTGATGCAGAAAATTTCTTAAAATGTAAACATTTTAAACACAACAAGCCTCCAATCAGTGCACTTGTATGTATAATTTAGATTAAAAAAAATTATATATATATATATATATATATATATATATATATATCTTTATATATATATATAAAAAATTAGGGCTGTGGAAATTAACTATTAATTCAATTCCTCGATTAATGTTTTTGATCGGTACTCACCTCTCCGCCGCCTTCCGGGTCTTCAGGGAGTTCTGTCGGAGATCCGGTGACGTCACGGACACCGGCAGGGCTTGCCGTGTCCATCTGAAGGGCTCCTTTGCTGTGCCTTCATATCTGCATGCTGGCGGGACCTTACTATCTGCCAGACGCAAGGGCTTATACACGTCCCTCTATCACTTCCCTCTATTAACCTGGGATTCTACAGTCATCCACTGGGAGTTGTGATAGTTCCCTTCACGGGACATCTACATGCCGACGGACTGATGTTAACCCCTCCTCATCTGGATTCAGCAGTGGTATCGTTGTACACATTTTTATACCAGTATCATACTTAGCTACATGTTTTCATGACTGCTTTTGCTACCGTTGGGTATTCCTCGCACCATTTTTACAGTTTATGTAGCTACATCGATTTTATCTCCAATGCAATATTTATTTTGTTACCTACTTGCAGACTATAAAAGTTTTAATGCTATTCCCATCGAGCGCTGCCTTTGTGTGTTTTTTGTATCCCGCTATCCATTTTTCCAGTGGTTGGTAGCTGCACTGGGAATCAGCCTGCAAGGAGATCAGCTAAAAGTAGTTGGATCTGTATGTACGTTATAATTATTCGAAATTAGTCGATTCATCTATTTAAAAAAAAAACGATTAATCGAACACAAAATTTTTAATCAGTAACAGCCCTAATCTTAAATACACAAAAACAGGTAATCAAAACTTTTGGACGAAAAAAAATATGGGCTAACTTTACTGTTTAGTTTTTTTTTTTTCGTTAAAGTATTTTTTCCCCCAAAAAATTGTTTGAAAGACCGCTGCGCAAATACCGTGCGACATAAAATATAGCAACAATCGCTATTTCCTAGGGTCTCTGCTAAAAAAATTTTTTTATAATGTTTGGGGGTTCTAAGTGATTTTCTAGCAGAAAATATGGGATTTTTACTTGTTGTAAGCAACAAGTGTCAAAAAAGATTTAGTCTTTAAATGGTTAAACTGAGAACTCCTACACACAGAGTTCAGTCCTTTGAAGTTTAAACATTGTATCTCATCTCACCTCACACTTGGCAGGCTGCCCAGGAGGGAGATGTTGCTTTCACTGGAAACTTCTCAGGCAACTTGCATTGACTTCTTACAGAAGCTATTTCCAAGTCACGCTGAAGTTTAAATTGGCTTTTTTTTTTTTTTTAAACAATCAGCCGATGCCGATTAATTAAAAAACTCTAATATTCAATATTCCATGCTGTTCCCTGCCACGCTCCGGGTTACCTACCAGGGCAAAGCTTATTTTTTCCAGTCTCCACATGATGCTCTGTCCTGGTGGGAATCACTGCCTCGTCCTCCTAACCCTACTGCTTGAGGTTGACCCTGCTGGATATGATGTTTCCGTGTCACCTCTGTATTTGTGGTCGTTTTCCCACCGACTTTCTTTTTCATGTTTTGGTCCTTTATTGTGCCGATTCAGTGCTGCCGACTGTGAGAGATCAAATCACTCTCCTGTGGGAGAATACCAGGTCTTGGTCCTCCTGGCCTTGACCTAGCTGCCTTGGGGTTTTTACCCCACCCCCCCCCCCTTTTGGAACATTGTCTCTGAACACTGACTTTTGTTTCTTGCTCTAGCGCTCTCTTGCATTCTGCAATAGGCCATGCGCCCCTCGCATGGTTTAAGTTTGGGGTATAGGCCCTCCCCTCTTTTTTGGGGCAGGGCAGGGGTACTGTTGCTTTTTTTCTTGTTGAATTTGGTTGGTGTGTTTGTATGTATGGAGTGTGTATGGATGTTTTTGTGTGCAGCATTGCGGCCCTCTTTTGTTCCTGTGTCTGTGACCGGTGGTGGGGTGCTACCCGATTACCCCCTTCTCTCTTCCCTCCTAGGCCCGGGGATGTACGGCCGTACCTATGGCTGAGGTAACTTTTTGCTCGTGGAATGTCCGCGGACTTAACGCCAAAATTTAAAAGGGCATCTGTTTTTGAGGCACTGAAGCGTGTTAAGCCACATGTTCTATGCCTCCAGAAGACTCGCCTCATGGGGTCCAAGGTGATGGCCCTCAGAAAACACTGGGTGGCTCATCACTATCAATCCACTTATTCAAACTATGCCCGGGGGGGGGGGGGTGTCCGTCCTTATCCGTAAGGGGTTACCCTTCCTTTGTCACCAAGTTATCCTTGACCCTAAGGGTCAGTATGTCATTCTCCATGTATCTATCCATGAAACAGCCCTGATTTTGGTCGCGGTGTACCTTCCCCCTCCAGTCGCGGCTGCAGTGTTTTCTGAACTTAGTGTCCATTTTGCCTCTCTGCCTACTTGCCCTATGTTAATCCTTGGGGATTTTAATTCCCTATTGAAGCCTGAGCTAGATAGGCTGAAACCTTTACAATCTGAATCCAAATTGTTTCGTGAATGGTGCACTACTTATGACTATGTAGATCTATGGCGCTGGAGGTATCCCACTGCTAGAGAGTGTACTCCTGCCAGTCTAGGTCCTATGCCGCCTTCTCCAGAATTGACTATGCTCTGGCCACGGGGGACTTTCTCCCCTGTGTCCGGCCCGTGGACTACCTGTCCCAGACAGAATCCGACCACTCTATAATACAGGTGGGTTTAGTTTTGGGTAACCGGCCCTCGTTTCGGACATGGCGTCTCAGTCCTCTCTGGATTTCTACGCCAGAGATCTGAGGCCATCCCGACCGACATGGCTGTCTACTGGTCCCTGAATCTGGGCACAGCTTCCAGGGGCCCTACATGGGATGCCTTTAAGGCGGTGGTTAGGGGCTCTTATATCTCCCGGATTAAAAGCTATAGATCCAAGGGGAGGGAGACGCAGGTTGCCCTCCAAAAGGCTCTCGTGGAGGCTCGCACCCGCCATACGGGTAATCCTTCCTCTGAGACTCGGGGTATGTTGATGGATGCCCATCGGGCGCTTCAACTTTATATGCTTGACCTGACCAAGAAAAAGGGATTTTTATAACAGCTTACCTGTAAAATCCTTTTCTTGGAGTACATCACGGGACACAGAGCGACTTAGTCATTACTAATGGGTTATATAGATTACCTTCAGGTGTTGGCACTGGCCAATTCCAAACCGGAAGTACCCTCCCCTATATAAGCCCCTCCCACCCGGGAGCACCTCAGTTTTGTAGCCAAGCAATAAGTGTCCCAAAAAGAGGGGTGGGAGCTCTGTGTCCCGTGATGTACTCCAAGAAAAGGATTTTACAGGTAAGCTGTTATAAAAATCCCTTTTTCTTTTTCGTACATCACGGGACACAGAGCGACTTAGTCATTACTAATGGGACGTCCCAAAGCAATGCCAAATGAGGGGAGGGATACATAAGCTGGGCGCCATCAGGCATGAGGATCTTTTGCGGCCTGCAACACACTGCGCCCAAAGGCGACATCCTCCTGACTTCTAACGTCTACCTGGTAGAACCTAGTAAACGTGTGTACCGAAGACCATGTTGCGGCCTTACATACTTGAGCCAGGGAGGCCTGGTGATGCACTGCCCATGAAGTTCCAACTGCTCTTGTGGAGTGCGCCCTAACTTTGAACGGAGGCGGTCTCTTTCTCAAGCCATAGGCTTGTATTATGACCTGTCGAATCCACTTGGCTAAAGTAGATTTTGATGCTGCCTGACCCTTTCTGGGGCCTTCCGGCAGAACAAATAAAGAATCCGTTCTGCGAATCTGAGCAGTGGCTTTTAGATAAGCTTTAACTGCTCTTACTACATCCAAAGAATGTAATAACTTTTCCTCTACCGAGCTAGGTTTGGGGAAAAAAGAAGGAAGAACCACATCTTGGTTCAAATGAAACCTCGATACCACCTTGGGAAGAAAGGCTGGATGAGGACGTAATACTACTCTGTCCTTATGGACAACCAGATATGGCTCCTTACAGGACAAGGCGGCTAATTCCGATACTCTTTTAGCCGAACAAACGGCTACTAAGAAAATCAATTTCCTGGTGAGAAGAACCAAGGAAATGTGTTGTAATGGTTCAAACGGTTGTTTCTGTAGAACCGACAGAACCAGGTTTAGGTCCCAAGGACATATGGGAATACTAACCGGAGGGCTAATACGCATCACTGCTTGTATAAAGGCTTTGACTAGTGAATGCGAAGCCAAGGGCCTTTGAAAAAATATTGACAAGGCCGAAATCTGACCCTTGATAGTACTCAAGGCAAGCTTCCTATCTACAGCCCACTGTAGGAAGTCCAAAATCCTCCCTATCACGTACTTACGTGGATGCCATTTCTTGGCCTCACACCACGTAATGTATGCTTTCCAGATCCTATAATAGATCTGCCTGGATACCGGTTTCCTGGCATTGATCATGGTAGATACCACAGAATTAGAGAGCCCTCTCTTTTTCAGAATGTGGGCTTCAATAGCCAGGCCGTCAAACCTAGGGCTGGTAAGGAAGGGTGGTATATCGGTCCTTGCGACAGCAGGTCCGGACGAAGTGGGAGGGTCCACGGACTCCTCACTGACATTTTTACAATCTCCGCGTACCATGCCCTTCGGGGCCACGCTGGAGCCACCAGAATCACTGGTTTCTTTTCTACCCTGATTCTGCGGAGTAATCGCGGTAACAATTGTGGCGGTGGGAATGCATATATCAGCTTGAACCGATCCCAAGGGAACACTAGGGCATCCGAGCCGCAAGCTAGGGGATCCCTTGTGCGAGACACAAACCTGTCCACCTTTGCGTTGAATCTGGATGCTAGCAGATCTACATCCGGTGTTCCCCACCGCTGGCATATTGCCTGGAAAACCTCGGGGTGAAGAGACCATTCCCCCGGGCATAATTGTTGGCGACTTAGAAAGTCCGCTCTCCAATTTTCCACTCCTGGGATGAAAACCGCGGATATGGCTGGGACATATCTTTCTGCCCACTCCAGGATGCAATTTGCTTCCTTCTGGGCTGCACGACTTTTGGTGCCGCCCTGATGATTGATATATGCCACTGCCGTGGCATTGTCTGATTGAATTCTGACAGGGGACCCCTGGAGTTTGGATGTCCATGCTACTAGGGCATACCGGGCTGCTCGTATCTCTAAGAGATTGATGGGCAGGGCCTTTTCTGCTTCTGACCACCTGCCCTGGAGAGACCATTGCTCCAGCACTGCCCCCCAGCCGATGAGGCTGGCATCTGTAGTGACCACCTTCCAAGAAACCGGACTGAAGGGTTTCCCTCTTTCCAGATTCTGGGGCACCAACCACCAATGGAGGCTCTTGCGAACGGAAGGGGACAGGGACATTGGTAAGTCTAAAGCCTGAACTTTTTTGTTCCAGGCTGACAGTATGGCCCTTTGCAAATTCCTTGAATGGAATTGACCGTAGGGTACCGCTTCGAATGAAGCCACCATCTTTCCCAGCAGCCTCATGCAGAGACGTATGGATGGTTTTCTTTTTGTACCCACTAAGTGGGTCAAATTTCTTAAAGACGACACCTTCTCTGGAGGTAAGAAAATCTTTCTCTGATTTGAATCCAGCCTTAGCCCTAAGTATTCCAGACTTTTGACTGGTCTTAGAGCTGACTTGTCCCGGTTGATAATCCAACCGTGATATTCCAGATACTCGATTGTCTTGTGAATAGCTACTTCCAGCTTTTCCACTGAGTGGTCTATTAGTAGCAGGTCGTCTAGATATGCCATTATCGTTACACCCTGTGTTCTTAGATTGGCCAATAATGGGGCCAGAATTTTTGTGAACACTCGTGGTGCTGTGGCCAGACCGAAAGGTAAGGCTCTGAACTGAAAATGGCGCCCTTCTACTGCAAAGCGTAGAAATTTCTGATGGGCCGGAAAGATGGGAATATGCAGATAAGCATCCCTTATGTCGATCGAGGCTAGCCATTCCTGCCCTTGTAGGGCGGTGGCCACTGATCGGATCGACTCCATCCGAAAAGTCCTGATATTTAGGAACTTGTTTAGCCCTTTTAGATTTAATATGGGCCTCACGTCCCCATTTGGTTTGGGGACTGTGAAAAGGTTCGAGTAAAACCCGAATCCGCTTTCTTCCAGGGGAACCTTCATGATTACCCCTTGGAGCAATAGTTGTTCTAGTGCCAGAAGGAGGGATCCTCTCTTTTGGGGATCTCTTGGCACGTTTGACCTCATAAATTGGGCAGGAGGAGTGCCTTTTAACTCCAGCTTGTATCCCAGACTTACTGCGGAGAGCACCCATCTGTCTCTGATGGTGTCCCGCCAGGTCTCTGTGAACAACTGAAGTCTTCCCCCCACCCGATTGAGCGGGGGCAATACTTCATGCCTTAGGGGGAGGTTTTGTACCTCTCTTGATCCAGGGCTTCTTGTTACCCTGTGATTGTCCCTGATTTCTGCCCCCTGAATTTGACCGCGGAGGCCGTCGGAACTGCTTCACAGCCGATGTGCCCGGGACTGGAGAGGTAGGCCTCTTAAAAGAAGGACTTCTACCCTTGTTCTTAACCGGTAAGAGTGAACTTTTACCGGCAGAAATTTTCTGGATATATTTGTCCAGATCTTCTCCAAATAAGCGTTCTCCATGAAATGGGAAGCTAACCAGCAGTTTTTTACAGGGAGCTTCAGCAGACCAGTTTTTGAGCCACAGAAGCCTACGCATATGTACTATAGACAGCGTAAAGCGGGAGGCCTGTTGGATTGTATCCTTTATGGCGTCCACCGCAAAACACAAGGCTCTAGGCAGGTCAGCTAGGGCATGAGCCTGCTGATCTGGTAAGTCCCTTAAGACTTGTTTCAACTGATCTTTCACTGCTTGGCAGACTCCAATCGCTGCTACCGCAGGTTGTGTCACCATACTTGCTGTAGAGAAAGCAGATTTTAGTAAAGACTCCAATTTTTTATCTATTGGGTCTTTGAACATTGGAACATTATCTACTGGACATGTCAGTGATTTGTTAACAGAAGAGATGGCTGCGTCCACTATAGGGACCCTCCATTTTCTTATGAACTTATCCTCCATGGGATAGATCACCGGAAATCTCTTGGGGGGAGCAAATATTTTATCAGGATGCTCCCAATCCTGGTAAATAAGCCCTTCTAATAAAGGGTGGATTGGGAAGGAACAGACCGCCTGGGGAGCTTTTAGCGACCCCAGCGAGGAAACCGTAGTGGATGGTGGTTCCGCCAGAGGCATTTTAAATGCTGATCGGACCATGTTAGTCAGAGACTGAACCCATAATCTTTCAGCCTGAGAAGCTGAGAAAGGTTCTTCCACTGTTGATTCCTCTATAAGTGAATCAACCTCATCCTGATCCCCTTCAGGTAGGTCGATCTCTGTGTGGGGCTGTTCCTCCACTAACAGGCACTCTGAAGGAGGAGACGGAGATCGGACGCGCTTTCCCTGAGATAGGGAAGCAGCGATCAATGCTGTTAATCTCTCTTCTAATCCTCCCAGAGTTGAGGATAAAACCTCCTCTGTTATATATACAGGAGCAGGTGGACTGGGGACAGCCGCAGCACCAGGCATTCCTGCGGGGTTTCTACGGCTACTGACCTCTGCATTCTCAGGGGAGATTGGTGCAGTGCAAGCATGCCCAATATCCTCAGAGCCCGATGGAGACCCCTTTGGCTTCCTGGAAGATCTATTTCCGGAGCGTCTGGACGACATATCCTTTAAGCACAAAGCTGAGGTATTCCCGTCGTCATACACCAATTTTTGCTGGTAATAGTCTAACACAGGTGCTGCTATATACCAGCTGGTGTCCACTAAAGTGCCTTTCTATGGGGATGCCTGCATCAACCGCCTCTGTGTGCCACTGTTTGTTGCTAGCTCTGTTTGCATGCAGCTGACACTTGTACTGTGTCTTTTAACCATGCTGGGACGCCCGCACATGCGCAGAAGCGCCGCGGCGCGCATCGAGCGTCATCCACCCGCCCCGCCCCTTTTTTTTCATAGGAGGCGCGTGCACGCGCCCGCGCGCGCGCCCGTGCGCCAATGGCGCCCTTTTCGAAAACCAACAGAGGACTAGGAGCCAGGGCCCTTTTTGCCGGAGGGCCTGTGCGGTGGATGAACGCAGCAACAGGGCAGAGGAAGTGGATTCCCTCAGAGAAACTTACCAGCTGCCTGGATCTTTTGAGTTGAGAAAACCAAAGATCCACATTACAAGAAAAATGGACTACAGCGGCCTCTAGTGGTTTAACACAGGTACCGCGGTCCCTGTTTTTTTTTTTTTTCTTGACTACTATTAAAATTTTACATTTTCAGTAGTTATAGGCAAACACAGATATTTAGCGGGAATACCGTTAGGTAACAGACAGAAAGACAAATTAGGCTTGGGGGTCCCCCAATAGAACCAAGTTCCTGGGGGCCCCCACTTACCTGATCCCCGCCGCAGGACTTTGTTTGGTCCACAAAAGTCCAAACTTCACCTATCACGGCAGGCATTGTAATTAAACCTTCAGGGACCGGGTTCCCAAGGATTCCACTCCCCTGGACCTGTATAGCACCCTGCACAGACAGCGTCTTGGTCGTGGGTATGACCAGAGCTCTGGATCCCAGGGTCCAGCCCTCCTAAGAGAAGCATTACAGGCAAAACCTTGCTCTTCTGCTGCAAGGCCCGGGTACCGACCGTTTAGCTATGAAGCTTTTTTTGGTGGGATCCGGAACAGCTTACTAAGGCCCAAAAGAACCTGTACGCAAGCCCAGTGAAAACACATGTTACTCTTTGGCCAACACCTTAGACACTGGCAAAAAACTGAGGTGCTCCCGGGTGGGAGGGGCTTATATAGGGGAGGGTACTTCCGGTTTGGAATTGGCCAGTGCCAACACCTGAAGGTAATCTATATAACCCATTAGTAATGACTAAGTCGCTCTGTGTCCCGTGATGTACGAAAAAGAAACAGAAGCTATACCTCTCTGCTCGTATTCACGAGCATGGGGGAAGGAAGAATGGTAGACTCCTTGCGTATCTTGCCCACACTGATTTCCAGGATACCTCGATTGCCTCCATCCAACTTCCTGACGGTTCGACCACCTCCGACGCTCTAGCCATCAACCAGACATTTGCAGACTTTTATTGTACGTTGTGCAGGCGTACAGACACACCTTCCGAACCTGACTTCCTAGGCTTTTTTGAATCCCCTGACCTCCCGATACTCAGTTGCTCCCAACAGTCTCCCTTAGATAAGCCCATTACTCTGGAGGAAGTCACTGCGGCCATAGGTCAATCGCCTTCCAATAAGACCCCAGGCTTGGACGGCCTTCCCTCGGAGTGGTATCAGGCCCACAGGCTCCTCACGACATTTCAGGACTCCCTTGAACTTGGAAAGCTCCCCGACTATGAATGAGGCCCTCATAGTAGTAATACCTAAGCCCGGTAAGAATAAGTTGCACTGCACTTCATATAGATCCATCTCTCTCCTTACAAGTGACGCAAAAATCCTCGCAAAAATACTTGCCCTTAGACTTCAGACGGTCATTCTATCCCTCGTACCCCCAGATCAATCCGGATTCATGCCTGGCAGGAGTACATTCGATAACATCCGCAGATTGTTCCTGCACATTCACAGGGCTGTGCACGCTGAATGTAGTGGTTTGGTCCTCTCCTTAGACATACTAAAAGCCCTTTCTTTGGGAAGCTATGACTAGGATGGGGATTGGACCAAGTTTTCTCAAACGGGCCCGTTTGTTGTATGCGGACCTGAGAGCTCGGGTTTGCACTAACAAGGATATTTCAGGCTCTTTCCCCTTGGGTAGAGAAACCAGACAGGGGTGCCCCCTCTCTCCACTTCTGTGCTGGCCATTGAGCCCCTGGCTCTGGCAGTGCGACAGACGTCCGAGATTGGGGGCATCCGGTCAGGCCTGTTGATAGAAAAGATTTCTCTCTACGCAGATGATTCCCTGGTATACTTAGATGGCAAGGAGAGCTCCTTTGTTAAGTTGCTGCAGGTGGTTGAGGAGTTTGGCGCGGTCTCAGGTCTCCAGTTGGGCTGGGAGAAATCCCAGGCATTTGCCATTGGTCCTCCGTGTTTGGTCGAATACCTACGGAGGTCACAGGTTCAGCTAACGTCTTCCTTTAAATATCTGGGCATACAGATACATGCTGACCTCTCTAGGTATGAGGAACTAAATGTCACCCCAATAGTTCAACAAATGGCGGTTAACTTTCGTACCTGGTCATCGTTGACCCTTCATCTAATTGGACGCATAAATATCTTTAAAATAATTTTTTGGGCAAAATTTCTTTGTTTCCGAGCTTTCCCGTTTTTTCTCGCCAAAATTTTTTTTGCAAAACTTGATTCCGCCCTTTTTGGCTTTATTTGGAACTGTTGCCAGCCCCGTATAGCCCGGACCTCCCTCCAAGCAGCCAAGGCTGTGGGTGGACTGGCTTGCCCGAACCTGCGACACTATTTTCTTGCCTCCCAGCTCACACTTGTTCATGACTGGATGCACTCTGACCCCCAGACTCCCACCACTGCTCTCCCTGTTTGAGCCCCCTACTTCACTACGGGATAATTTACACAGATCTAGGATAGTTGGAGGCTCTAGACTCTCCCCTGTGGAGGTGGGTTTTCTGGCCTGGAGGGAGGGGGGAAAATCACTGTCACAATCCTCTACTGGGGTTTCGCTGCAGACTCTCCTGTGGCGGAACCCAAACCTTCCTGAGCTCTTTGGTCATCCAGACTGTGTGGTGGGCCCGTTTTGGGGTCACACATTTATCTCACGTAATTACAGGGAATTCACTGTTGTCATTTGAGACACTCAGGATTACATTTTTCTTTAAATATCTCCTATTGAGACATGCCCTGCAAACACAATTTGGGTCGTTGATCATGGAGCTCACGGACTCTTCCATTGAAGACCTCATGTCTTTCCCAGAAATGGCCAAGTTGGTGACGTCCTTTTATGGCCGCCTCCAGGGGGTGGGAGCAGATCAGTTTCAGAATTCTCACCGAAAATGGCTGTTGTATATGCCTGAGCTTTCTGAAGAGGATTGGGAGGAGGTAACGGAAGTATGCTTCCGGGATATTATTAGCACTGCCGATATATTGATACAGTTTAAGTTCATCCATCATTTACGCTATACACCAGCAAGGCTGGTTAGGATGGGGCTTGGTCATGACGTTGCATGCGTTAGATGTGGTACAATTGCTGCCGATTTCTTTATGTTTTGGACATGCCCGGGACTCTCCGCCTTCTGGAAGGATTTATTTGCCTTTTGTGCTGACAAATTGCACCTGCCAATACCCCACACGCCGGAGGTTGGACTGTTTGGGGTGCTGAATGACTACGTCCCTCGTGCTCATGCCAGGACTTTGTTACGACTACTATTATTTTATGCACGAAAAAACATTCTGCTGCACTGGAAGGACGCGGGCCCCCTTTTGGCTCATGCAGTCCTTCGACTTGTTCACGGTCTCCTCCCCAGGTTCAAACTGATTTACAAAAGTAGGGCATGTCCTAAGAAATTTGCTAAGGTCTGGCAGCCATGGCTGGATGTGTCAAAGGACTTTTCGGGGGGGGGGGGGGGGGTGTCCTCTTCACAGCTTCCTAAGTAAATTTCTGAATTCTCTAAAACAATTTTAATTTGGTATTTTTTGATTGAAGGGCTAGTGTGGGTTACTAATCATACTTTTGGAGGGCACTCAATTTGCGAGTCACGGGTGTTATGTGGTCTACTGACCATTAGTAATGTGATGCTGTTAAGGAGTCGTAGTTGCTGCAAGGATGTGCGTGTGCGTGTGTGTGCCCGCGCGTGTGTGTGTGTATAGGTAGGTGCGTGCATAGGTAGGTGCGTGCGTGCATAGGTGCGTGCACAGGTGCGTGCGTGCACAGGTGCGTGCGTGTACAGGTGCGTGCGTGTACAGGTGTGCGTGTTTGTGTGTTTGTTTGTGCGTGTTTGTGTGTTTGTGTGCGTGTTTGTGTGTTTGTGTGCGTGTTTGTGTGTTTGTGTGCGTGTGTGTTTGTGTGCGTGTGTGTTTGTGTGCGTGTGTGTTTGTGTGTGTGTGTGTTTGTGTGTGTGTGTGTTTGTGTGTGTGTGTGTTTGTGTGTGTGTGTGTTTGTGTGTGTTTGTGTGTGTGTGTGTTTGTGTGTGTGTGTGTTTGTGTGTGTGTGTGTGTGTGTTTGTGTGTGTGTGTGTTTGTGTGTGTGTGTGTTTGTGTTTGTGTGTGTTTGTGTGTGTGTTTGTGTGTGTGTGTGTTTGTGTGTGTGTGTGTTTGTGTGTGTGTGTGTTTGTGTGTGTGTGTGTTTGTGTGTGTGTGTGTTTGTGTGTGTGTGTGTTTGTGTGTGTGTGTGTTTGTGTGTGTGTGTGTTTGTGTGTGTTTGTGTGTGTGTGTGTTTGTGTGTGTGTGTGTTTGTGTGTGTGTGTGTGTGTGTTTGTGTGTGTGTGTGTTTGTGTGTGTGTGTGTTTGTGTTTGTGTGTGTTTGTGTTTTTGGGGTACCATTGTTACCACAGTATGCCTATGCACTCCTCCACACTTTATTGCTGGTTTCATGTACTAGCTCAATTGTCAGACTGTACTGCTTTTGTTATCTTTTGAAAATCTAAAAATAAACACCTTTAAAAAAAAAAAAAAAAACATTGTCTGTGCTAGTAGATAACTAGAAATATTGTAACTCTTCCTTCTTAGATCAAAGGGATAAAACTTCTGTGTGTCAATGCTGTAAGTTTAACCACTTAAAAGTCAACCTTTTTCTGACACTTGTTTTACAAAGTTAAAATATTTTTTTTCCTTGAAAATTACTTGGAACCCCCCAAACATTATATATAGCAGTGATGGCGAACCTTGGCACTCCAGATGTTTTGGAACTACATTTCCCATGATGCTCATGCACTCTGTAGTGTAGTTAAGTATCATGGGAAACATAGTTCCAAAACATCTGGGGTGCCAAGGTTCGCCATCACTGATATATACACACCGTAGAGCGCGGAGACACCGGAGACCCCCGAAGTCGGAAGACGACCCCCGGAGCTGCCTAATAAATTACTTTAAAAACCTGTGGTGTTTTTATTGACTTTTTCCCCACCAGGTGAATGGGTAGGGGTACGATGTACCCCATACTCACATAAGGTGGGGGGGCCGGGATCTGGGGGCCCCCTTATTAAAGGGGGCTCCCTAATTCCGTTAAGCCCCCCGCCCGCATACCCCGACAACCAACCGCCAGGGTTGTCGGGAAGAGGCCCTGTCCGCATCAACATGGGGGCAGGGTGCTTTGGGCCAGCGGGGCACCCTGTGGCCCCCCCGTGGCCCCCCATTGCGGCCTGGTACGGTTCAGGAGGAGGGGGCACTCGCTGGTCCCCACCCCCTTTCCTGACCGGCTGGGCTGCATGCTCGGATAAGGGTCTGCTATGGATTTTGGGGGGACCCCCATGCCGTTTTTTTTCGGCGTAGGGGTTCCTGTTAAAGTCCATACCAGACCTAAGGGCCTGGTATGCTCCTGGAGGGGAACCCATGCCGGTTTTTTATTTCAAATTTGGCGTGGAGTTCCCCCTCATGATAACAGCGGCGAGACTTCCCTCTCCTCTCCCAGGTCGGCAAGTCCGCAGCTAAAAAACACAAAGCAACCGCTGAACGACTGATTGCTAACTTGGCAAAGACTCCAAGCTCAAAAACGCAACGCACAAGTGTGAACCGAGCCTTAAAATATGTCAGCTCAGTATAAACCATTTTAAGCATGTATGCTAATGTATGAATACGTTTCTATCATATTTCCATGCTGTTCCATTCATTTTAATGCATTGAAATACTCTCTCCAGTCAACGGGAACAGCGATCAGTGACGTACCACACCCTTAACAGTTAGAAGCACTCCCTAGGTTACACTTACCCCCTTCGCTGCCAGTGTAATTTTTACAGTAATTTGTGCATTTTTATAGCACTGATAGCTGTAAAAATGACAAAGGTCCCAAAATGGTGTCATAAGTGTCCGCCATAATGTCGCGACAAAAAAAAAAAAAAAAAGCCATACAACTATCCCCTATTTTGGGGACGCAATAACTTTTGCACAAACCAAACGCTTATTGCGATTTTTTTTTTACCAAAAATACGAAGAAGAATACATATCAGCCTAAAGTGAGGAAAAAGTTTTTTTATATATATATTTTTTGGGGGATATTATAGCAAATAAGTAAAAAATATTGCATTTTTTTTCAAAATTGTCACTCTATTTTTGTTTATAGCGGAAATAAAAACTGCAGAGGTGATCAAATACCACTAAAAGAAAGCTCCATTTGTGGGGGGGGGGAATGTTAATTTTGTTATTTCAGTTAAAGCGACGCAGTGCCGAATCGCAAAAATGGCCTGGTCTTTGGCCAGCGAAATAGTCCGGGGCTTTAGTTAACCACCTCAGCTCCGGAAGGTTGTACCCCCCTTATGACCAGAGCATTTTTTGCCAGTTAGCACTGCGCTGCTTAAATTTATATAATTGTTTTCACACAAATGGCACTTTGATTTGGTGGTATTTGTAAACCACTAGGTTTTTTTTATTAGATAAACAAAATAAATGAATAAATTATTTTTTACTTTCTGCTATAAAACATATCCAATAAAATTCTTCATATATATCTTTGGTAAAAAAAAGATCCCAATGACTGTATATCGATTGCTTTGCATAAAAGTTATAACATCTACAAACTATGGTAAATCATTTTATTTTTTAAAGCTACAAATGGCGTTTGATCAGCAACTTATAATAGTACAACGATAGTGTCAGATTGCCCACCGCACTGACACTAACTGGGAACCTACTAACTGGCACTGACATCACCAGTGACACTAATACAGTAATCAGTGCTAATCCAGGATGAGGATGCAGGGATACTATTCACTGTACTAGTGACACTGGCTGGGAAGAGGGTTAACATTTAGGGTGATCAAAGCGTTAGCTGTGTGCCTAACAATGTGTGCTCCTTTTTACTAATGATCTTTGCTTCTTATTCTGCGAACTGCCTAAAACACAATTTCCATACGTCTTTTTAAAAACAGCAAATCATTTAGAGTTTAGGGCCACTTTAAACACAAAATCAAAAAGGTTTTACCTATAGTCACAGGTTTTGAAAGTTCCAGATTTTCAGTCTTCATAGTTTCATCTTGAAAAGTTGGAGCAGTTCCTTCACTTTGTAGGCAGACAGATGTGGATTCTGAAGTGGTCTCTTCTTCCTTTTGTGCGGTTAATTCCCCATTCTGAGAGTTTTCGGAATTCTCACTAAAACAGATTTACAGAATGTCAATCAATACAACGGATCAACAAAGCATCAAAGTCTAAGGCTGGCCATAGTTGATACTCTCAAATGCCTCCTGCTGCGCTATTGTATTCTGACAGCGAGGGGCGCAGGGAGCACTCCCAGCTGACAGAATACACTGCTTATCGCTAATGGCGATAGCTGCTTGCAGTAGGTGTATATTTAGTCTGTGAAAGTCTACAAACCATATTTGAAAAATTAATCAAACCATGATGTCTTGACTGCCCATTTCTTGAGGCCCTAAAATGCCAGGACAGTACAAATACCCTCAAAATGACCCCTTTTTTCTAAAGTAAGCAGTCCACGATATTAGTTAAGATAGATGGTGAGTTCGGTAGCACACATGGGGAATACTCTTATAATGGAAAAGTACATATACCAGCACAGGGGAAGCCCGGGCAGGTTTGAGAGAATTTGGTCCCAATGGCTTGATACCCCTGGCCTGAGCCCCAGGGAGCTGGTGATGTCCCGACTTTTGCAGTAAATTTGAAACCAAGCGGACAAGGATTAATATGCTTATATATGCAAGATTGTGGTGCTGTTCTTATGTGATCTTATATGTTGTTTTACAGTTCGCCAGCAGAGGGAAACCTTTGCTATTTTTTGTACAATGGAAACTGTTGTGATCTATCTGGTGTTCAATTAAAAAAAAAAAAAAAAAAAAGGTTTTTAAATCAAAGATAGATGGTGTTTTTTTAAGTAGCAATTTTGTGCCACAATTCTATCACAAAATCATTTCAACTAAACACACACACACACTTTTTGCTCAGCCAGCGAGTTGAATGAAAAAAATAAAAAATTCCTGTATCCACTTAAGAGGAGGTCCAGCCCCCACACGAAAAATTAAAAGTCAGCAGCTACAAATACTGTAGCTGCTGACTTAATAGGACACTCACCTGTCCTGGAATCCAGCGATGTCGGTACCACAGCCGATGTTTACATTGGCTCTCGGATGCTGCCACCACCATTGCCTGTAAGGCAGTGGTGGTTCTCAACTCCTGTCCTCAGGACCCACTAACAGGCCAGATTTTAAGTATTAACTTGGGGAGATGCAGACTAGAATAATGCAATCACTGAGCAGCAAATGATATGACCTGTGATGCGTTTGTTATCTTGCAAACCTGGCCTGTTAATGGATCCTGACGACAGGAGTTGAGATCCACTGCTGTAAGGGAACCCGGCAGTGAAGCCGGTTACCTACTGTGCATGCGCGAAGCGTGCTGCGCTTTCTGAATGGCGCAGTTGGGAAGGAGGGGGGATAGGGAATTATTCCAAGGAGACCTCGCCACGCCATTACCCCTCGGGAGTGGGGACGGGTACTTGTAAAAAAAAAAGTACCCCCCACCGAGAAAAGGTGCCAAATGTGGCACAGGAGACATAAGCGGAGAATCCTTTTTTGGGTAAAGCGCCACTTTAATGAGGATGCAGGGATCTCCCCTGCCGTGGTATTGTATTCTGACAGCAGGGACTCTCTACAAGCCCCCATAAACGAGTCAAATTTTCAGTAGGTTTATGCTAGGCGGCTTCACAATTACACCACAACACACACTCTGCTACTCTTCCCAAGCATGGGGATACCACATGTATGAGACCCACTGTTGGAGGTCCTAGAGCATAAGCACAGTAGAAACACCCACAAAACAACCAGGATGTTTTCTAAGAGGAATACTGAGTCTTTAGAAAATGCCATTTTTTGGGGGGGGGGGGGGGGGGGCTTACGGAATGGAAATTAAAAGTAGGATTTTTAAAACAGCTTACCCGTAAAATCCTTTTCTTGGAGTACATCACGGGACACAGAGCAGCATAGTCATTACTATGTGGTTATATAGAATTACCTTCAGGTGCTGGCACTGGCAACTTCCAAAACAGGAAGTACCCTCCCCTATATAAGCCCCTCCCATCCGGGAGCACCTCAGTTTTGTAGCAAAGCAATACGTGTCCCCAAAAGAGGGGTGGGAGCTCTGTGTCCCGTGATGTACTCCAAGAAAAGGATTTTACAGGTAAGCAGTTTTAAAAATCCTACTTTCTTGTTCATACATCACGGGACACAGAGCAGCATAGTCATTACTATGTGGGACGTCCCAAAGCAATGCCAAATGAGGGGGGGGATACACCATACATAAGCTGGGCGCTATCAGGCATGAGGATCTTTTGCGGCCTGCAACACACTGCGCCCAAAGGCGACATCCTCCTGACTTCTAACGTCCACCTGGTAGAACCTAGTAAACGTGTGTACTGAAGACCATGTTGCGGCCTTACAAATTTGCGCCAGGGAGGCCTGGTGATGCACTGCCCATGAAGTTCCAACTGCTCTCGTGGAGTGCGCCCTAACTTTGAACGGAGGCGGTCTACTTCTCAAGCCATAGGCTTGTATTATGACCTGTCGAATCCACTTGGCTAAAGTAGATTTTGATGCTGCCTGACCCTTTCTGGGGCCTTCCGGCAGAACAAACAAAGAATCCGTTCTACGAATCTGAGCAGTGGCTTTTAGATAAGCTTTAACTGCTCTTACTACATCCAAAGAATGCAATAACTTTTCCTCTACCGAGCTTGGTTTGGGGAAAAAAGGAGGAAGAACCACATCCTAGTTCAAGTGAAACCCCGATACCACCTTAGGAAGAAAGGCTGGGTGAGGGCGTAATACTACTCTGTCCTTACGAATAACCAGATATGGCTCTTTACAGGACATGGCGGCTAATTCCGACACTCTTCTAGCCGAGCATATGGCTACTAAAAATATCAATTTTCTGGTGAGTAGAACCAAGGAAATGTGCCGCAAAGGTTCAAATGGCTGCTTCTGCAGAACCGACAGAACCAAATTTAGATCCCATGGGCATATGGGAGCTTTAATCGGTGGAATAATACGAGTCACACCTTGCATAAAGGATTTGACAAGTGAATGCATAGCCAGGGGCCTTTGAAATAGTATTGATAAGGCCGAAACCTGGCCCTTGATAGTACTTAAGGCAAACTTCCTGTCTACAGCCCACTGCAGGAAGTCCAGAATTCTGCCTATAACGTACTTACGTGGATGCCATTTTCTGGCCTCGCACCAAGTGATGTACGCCTTCCAAACTCTATAGTAGATCTGCCTGGATACAGGCTTCCTGGCATGGATTATAGTTGATACCACAGAGTTAGAGAGACCTCTCTTCTTTAGGATGTGGGATTCAATAGCCAGGCCGTTAAACTTAGAGTTAGTAAGGAAGGGTGGTATATCGGTCCTTGCGAAAGCAGGTCCGGTCGACGTGGAAGGGTCCAAGGACTCCCCACAGACATTTTGATGATCTCCGCGTACCAGGCCCTTCGGGGCCACGCTGGAGCCACAAGGATCACCGGCTTCTTTCCCAACCTGACTCTGCTAAGGAGTCGAGGCAAAAATTGTAGCGGAGGGAATGCATATATCAGTCTGAACTGATCCCAAGGGAACACCAGAGCATCCGCGCCGCAAGCGAGGGGATCCCTTGTCCGGGAGACAAATCTGTCCACCTTTGCGTTGAATCTGGATGCTAGCAGATCTACATCCGGTGTTCCCCACCGCTGACATATTGCTCGGAAGACCTCGGGATGAAGGGACCATTCCCCTGGGCATAACTGTTGGCGACTCAGAAAGTCCGCCTTCCAATTCTCCACCCCTGGAATGAAGACAGCTGATATACATGGGACATGCTTTTCTGCCCATTCCAGGATGTGACTTACTTCCCTCTGGGCTGCACGACTCCTGGTGCCTCCCTGATGATTGATATATGCCACTGCTGTGGCATTGTCTGATTGATTCTGACAGGGGACCCTTGGAGTCTGGATGTCCAGGCTACTAGGGCATACCGGGCTGCTCGTATCTCTAAGAGATTGATGGGCAGGGTTCTTACTACATTTGACCATCTGCCCTGGAGAGACCATTGCTCCAGTACTGCCCCCCCCCAGCCTATAAGGCTGGCATCTGTAGTGACCACCTTCCAGGATATCGGACTGAAGGGTTTTCCCCTTCTGGAGATTCTGGGGGATCAACCACCAGCAGAGACTCTTCCGAACGGAAGGGGACAAAGCCATCGGGAAGTCTAGAGCCTGAATCTTTCCGTTCCAGGCTGACAATATGGCCCTCTGTAAATTCCTTGAGTGGAATTGGGCGTATGGCACAGCTTCGAATGATGCTACCATCTTTCCTAGCAGCCTCATGCACAGGCGTATGGACGGCTGTCTTTTTGCACAAAGCAGACGGACCAAGCCCCTCAGAGAGGATACCTTGTCTAGAGGTAAGAAAATCTTCCTCTGGTCTGAATCCAGCCGTAGCCCTAGATATACCAGGTTTTTCACTGGCTGTAGGGCTGACTTGTCCAGGTTGATGACCCAACCGTGAGATTCTAGATACTTGATTGTATCGACAATTACCACTTCTAGCTTGGCAACTGAGTGGTCCATCAACAACAGGTCGTGTAGGTATGCCATTATCGTTACACCTCGTGTTCTTAGATCGGCCAACAGTGGGGCCAGAATTTTTGTGAACACTGGTGGTGCTGTGGCCAGACCGAATGGTAAGGCTCTGAACTGAAAATGGCGCCCTTCTACTGCAAAGCGTAGAAATTTTTGATGACCTGGAAAGATGGGAACATGCAAGTAAGCATCTTTGATGTCGATCGAGGCTAACCATTCCTCCCCCTGTAGGGCAGCGGTGACCGATCGGATCGACTCCATCCGGAAGGACCGGACGTTTAGAAATTTGTTTAGACTCTTTAGGTCCAATATGGGTCTTATGTCCCCGTTTGGTTTCGGGACTGTGAAAAGGTTTGAGTAGAAACTCAACCCCCACTCTTCCATAGGAACCTCCATAATTACTCCTTGGAGCAATAGTTGTTCTAACGCCACTAGGAGACACCTTCTTTTCAGAGGGTCTTTTGGCATGCCTGACCACATAAAATGGGAAGGAGGAGACTCTTTTAACTCCAACTTGTATCCCAGAGTTACTGCGGAGAGCACCCATCTGTCTTTGATCGTCTC
Organism: Rana muscosa; assembly: GCA_029206835.1. NCBI lineage: Eukaryota > Metazoa > Chordata > Amphibia > Anura > Ranidae > Rana > Rana muscosa. The sequence goes on from CM055117.1 coordinate 72,988,585, forward strand.
CCGCCAGGTCTCTGCGAACAACTGAAGTCTTCCCCCCACCCGTTTGAGTGGGGGCAGCCCTTCATAGGCTTGACTTGGAGGCTGGTTTAGTACCTCTTCGGATCCAGGGCTTTTTATTACCCTGTGACTGTCCCTGATTTTTACCTCCTGAGTTTGACCGAGGAGGCCGTCGGAACTGCTTAGTAGCAGACGTCCCAGGGATAGGAGAGGTAGTCCTCTTAAAAGACGGACCCCTAGACCTCTTTTTAATTGGTAAGAGAGTACTTTTACCACTGGAAATCTTCTGGATATATTTATCCAGGTCTTCGCCAAAAAGGCGTTCTCCATGAAATGGGAAGCTAACTAAGAGCTTCTTACAGGGAGCCTCAGCAGACCAGTTCTTGAGGCACAGAAGCCTACGCATATGTACCAAAGACAGCGTGAGGCGGGAGGCCTGATGGATAGAATCCTTGATGGCGTCAACCGCAAAGCATAATGCTCTAGGCAGATCAGCCAGAGCCTGGGCCTGCTGGTCTGGCAAATCCCTCAGGACCATTTTCATTTGATCCTTTAAAGCTTGGCAGACCCCAATAGCTGCCACTGCTGGCTGTGTAACAGCCCCTGCTGTGGAAAAAGCAGATTTTAATAAAGATTCCAATTTTTTATCTACTGGATCTTTGAACATTTGAACATTATCTACTGGACATGTCAGTGATTTGTTCACAGAAGAAATGGCTGCGTCCACCGTAGGAACATTCCATCTCTGGGTGAATTTTTCCTCCATGGGATAGATCACCTGAAATTTCTTAGGTGGAATAGTTTATCAGGATGTTCCCAGTCCTGGTATATAAGTCCTTCCAATAATGGATGAATTGGAAAGGAGCAATTAATCTGGGGAGCTTTTAGCGACCCCAACGAGGAGATAGCAGTAGTTGATGGTTCAACAAGAGGCATTTTAAATGCAGATCGAACCATGTCAGTTAGGGTCTGGACCCACAATCTTTCAGTCTTTGATGCTGAAAATGGTTCATCTACTGTCGATTCCTCAAAAACAGAGTTAACCTCCTCCTGATCCCCTTCAGGTAGGTCAGTCCCTTCCTGGGACTGTTGCTCTGCCAACAGGCACTCTAATGGAGGGGATGGAGATCTGGCGCGCTTTCTTTCCTGTAGAGAATAAGCGATCAATGCTGCCAATCTCTGCTCCAATCCCTCCAGAGTTGAGGCAAAAACCTCCTCTGTTATATATGCAGGAGCAGGTGGACTGAGGACAGCCGCAGTACCTGGCACTCCCGGGGGTTCCTTATGGGTATTAACCTCTGATTTCTCAGGGGAGGAAGGTGCAGATGACTGCTCCAGATCCTCAGAGCCCGATGGGAGACCCCCTACACTTCCTGAGAGGTATATCTCTGAGTTTTTTAGGCGGCATATTCCTTAGTTCAAAGCTGAGGTATTCCAGCCGCAATACACCCCTTTACTGAAATAGTCTAATGCAATTTGCTGCTATGTACATCAGTGGGTGTCTACTAATGCGTCTTTCTGGGGATGCCTGTATCAACCGCCCGCTGTAAGCCCCTATACCATGCTACCAGCTCCTTTTCATGCTGTGTCCATAGCAAGCAGCGTGGACTGAGTCCTTTTATCTTGCTGGGACGCCCGCACATGCGCAGAAGCGCTGGGCGCACAGAGCGCGTCATCCGCCAGGCTCCGCCCCCTTTTTTGAAGCTAAATCTTATAAAAAGAAAGCGTGTGTGCGCGCGCGCGTGCACGTGTGCGCTCTTGGCGCCATGTAGGGAGAGGAGCCAGGGTCCCTGTTTCACCAGGACTCGGGGATGGAAGGAAACTACTTGGCAGCATGACAGGAATGCAGCTTCCCTGATAGAGAGCTCACTCATCTGCCTGGACTTTCACCATGGAAGGAATAGTCCCAAGAAAAAAGACGTTCCACAGCGGCCTCTAGTGGACAAACACAGGTACCGCACTTTGTCTTTTTTTTTTTTTTTTTTTTAAAACCCCCTTTATGAAAAACATTTCTAGGTTTACAGTTTTTAAAACTTCCTTATGAAAAGACATTTCTAGGATTTCTTAGGCATATACAGCTATTAGCGGGAATACCTTTAGGTAACAGGCAGAAAGACATATTAGGCTTAGGCTTGTTCTCAATAGAACCAAGTTCCTGAGGGGCCCCCACTTACCTTTTCCCCGCCGCAGGACTTTGTTTGGTCCACAGAAGCCCAAACTTCACCTCTCACGGCAGGCATTGTACTAGACCTTCAGGGACCGGGTTCCCAAGGATTCCACTCCCCTGGACCTGTATAGCACCCTGCACAGATAGCCTCTTGGTTTTGGGTATGACCAGAGCTCTGGATCCCAGGGTCCAGCCCTCCTAAGAGAGGCATTACAGGCAAAACCCTGCTCTTCTCTGCAAGGCCCGGGTACCGACCGTTTAGCTATGAAGCTTTTTTGGTCGGATCCGGAATAGCTTGCTAAGGCCCAGAGAACCTGTACACAAGCCCAGATGAATACATGTTAACCTTGGCCAACACCTTAGACACTGGCAAAAAACTGAGGTGCTCCCGGATGGGAGGGGCTTATACAGGGGAGGGTACTTCCTGTTTTGGAAGTTGCCAGTGCCAGCACCTGAAGGTAATTCTATATAACCACATAGTAATGACTATGCTGCTCTGTGTCCCGTGATGTATGAACAAGAAAGGTTTTTTTTGCACAAAGTTGTTAAAATATTTCTACCACACAGCAAAGACACACTAAGCCCTGGTTCACACTGGTGCAATTTGACATGTCAAATCGCATGTCAAATTGGCGAAATTTGCCGCAAATTGCGGCCAATGGCACCGTGCTAATCTGTGCGACGCCGCATCTGCGGCGCTGCACCGATTACAAAAACAGTTTTTGTACTACTTTTTGCGATTTCAGCCGCGATTTACATTGACATCTGTTTCAGATGTCTTTGAAATCGCGGCCGAAATCGGGACTGCCAGCGGGAGTGAAATCGTGCGAGTTCAGCTGAACTCGCAGGCTTCACTCCCGCAGCCCCAGTGTGAACGTGGGCTAAGAGCCGGTTCACACAGGGGCGACTCGGGATCCGACTTCAAGTGGCCCCAAGTCGCGCTGTTTTTAAAACTAATGGAAGTGAATGGAGTCGTCTTAATGTACACGACGGCAGTCGCTCCGACTTCAAAAAAGGTTCCTGTACGACTTCAATCACGCTTGTAGGCAACTTGTACCCATTGATTTCAATGGAAGTCGCCTCCAAGTTGGATCCCCGTTCATAGAGAGGCAACTTTACAGAAAGTCGCCCCTCTGTGAACCGGCTCCAAGGCAAACGCCCCTCCCACGGAGCTGGTATTTGCTATGAATCATGAGGGGGAACTCCACGCCAAATTTTAACTAAAAAAAAACGGCATGGGTTCCCCTCCAACAGCATACCAGGACCTTAGGTCTGGTATGGATTTTAAGGGGAACCCCCTACGCCCAAAATCCATACCAGACCCTTATCCGAGCACGCAGCCCGGCCGGTCAGGAAAGGGGGTGGGGACGAGCAAACGCCCCCCCTTCCTGAACCGTACCAGGTCGCATGCCCTCAACATGGGGGGGTGGGTGCTTTGGGGCACCTTGCGGCCCCCCCACCCCAAAGCACCCTGCCCCCATGATGAGGACAGGGCCTATTCCCGACAACCCTGGCCGTTGGTTGTCGGGGTCTGCGGGCGGGGGGCTTATCGGAATCCGGGAGCCCCCTTTGATAAGGGGGTCCCCAGATCCCAGCCCCGCCACCCTAGGTTTATGAGTATGGGGTACATCGTACCCCTACCAATTCACCTGGGGGGAAGTGTCAATAAAAAAAACACACTAGACAGCTTTTTAAAGTCATTTATTAGGCAGCTCCGGGGGTCTTCTTCCGACTTCGGGGGTGCCTTCTCCACGCTCTCCGGTGCTTTCTGCCTTCTGCCGGCCCCTCAGCTATCTTCTTCCAGCTCTTTTGCTAGCGGGGGCCCGGTCTCCATCGTCGTCTTCTTCCCTCTTCTCTCCTGGAGATGTTGACACGACGAAGTCTCCCGCTGTAATGCAGTGTGAGCGGCACGCAATAATTTATATAGGCATGGGGCGTGGTCACCGGGTGATGTCACCCCGCCCCCTGATGTCACCGTCCCATAATGCCCCGGGATGTGCCGTCATAGGGGGCGGTGTCACCGGGTGACATCACCCGGTAACCATGCCCATATAAAGTATTGCGTGCCGCTCACACTGCATTACAGCAGGAGACCTCGTCGTATCAACATCTCCAGGAGAGAAGACGAAGACCGGGCCCCCGCTAGCAAAAGAGCTGGAAGAAGATAGCGGAGGGGCTGGCAGAAGGCAGAAAGCACCGGAAAGCGGGAGAAGAACCAGAGAGTCGGAAGAGACCACCGAAGTCGCCTAATAAATGAATTTAAAAAGCTATCTAGTGTGTTTTATTGACACTTTCCCCCAGGTGAATGGGTAGGGGTACGAAGTACCCCAAACTCATTCACATAGGGTGGGGGGGCCGGGATCTGGGGGCCCCCTTATCAAAGGGGGCTCCCGGATTCCGATAAGCCCCCCGCCCGCAAACCCCGACAACCAACGGCCAGGGTTGTCGGGAAGAGGCCCTGTCCTCAACATGGGGCAGGGTGCCTCACTGCCCCAAAGCACCCACCCCATGTTGAGGGTATGCTGCCTGGTACGGTCCAGGAGGGGGGGGGCTCGCTCGTCCCCACCCCCTTTCCTGACCGGCCGGGCTGCGTGCTCGGATAAGGGTCTGGTATGGATTTTGGGGGGACCCCCATGCCGTTTTTTTCGACGCAAGGGGTTCCCCTTAAAATTCATACCAGACCTAAGGGCCTGGTATGCTCTTGGAGGGGAACCCATGCCGTTTTTTTATTTAAAATTTGGCGTTGAGTTGCCCCTCATGATTCATACCAAACACAGGGGGCAGCCTGTTCTGGAGGCGATTTCAAGTCGCTCCAGGTCGCGCTGTGGTTCAGGCTCAAGTCATGTCCAAGTTGCCTTGCAGAGTCGCGCTCAAAGTCATGTTGCCCCTGTGTGAACCGGCTCTTAAGCCTCATACACACGATTGGATTTCCATCGGACAATTCCGTGGAATTTTGTGTGAAGGCCGTTGGCCATGAACTTGAACCAACATACACAAAACTACGTGGTTTTTCAACTCTTTATCACCACCCTTTGGGCAACTTCTGCTAATGTTTTGTTACGGTTAGCATTGGTTCGCCACATGCGTGTTTGTACTTAGAATTTTTTTCCGACAGACTTGTGTACACACGATCGGATAATCCAACGACACATTTATTGTCAGAAAATTTGAAAGCATGTTATAAAACATTTGCTGTCGGAAATTCCAACAATTGTCCGATGTAGCGTACAAATGGTCGGATTATCAGACAAAACCCTGCCATCACACATTTGTTGTCAGAAAATCTGATCGTGTGTACGAGGCTTTAGAATTACACCAAAAAAACATTTTGCTACTCCTCTAAACTATGGGGATACCACATGGGTGAAACTTATCACAGCCTTGCCACAAAATCCAAGAAGCACCTTTAGGTTCTCCAGCGGCATAAATTACAAATCTAATTTGCCGACTACCTATTACATTTCTGGAGGACCTGGAGTACCAGGACAATGGAAAAACTCAAAAAATAAGCACATTTTGAAAAGTAAAAACTCCAAGATATGTTTCTAAGAGGTAAACGGGTCTTTTAAAAATGCAATATTTTTGCCACACCGTTTTGAAAAATGCAGAAAAAAAAAAAGTCAATCACTTAACGTCTGCAAGATTTACCCCCCTTCATTTTTTTTGCGATAAAGCACTGCATTACTTTGACAATTGCGTGGTCATGCAACGCTGTACCCATATAAAATGTATGTAATTTTCACACAAAATAGAGCTTTCTTTTGGTGGTATCTGAGCAGACAATTTTGAAAAATATACATGTTTTTCCCACTTTCTGCTAGAAAACATATCCAAATAAAAAATTATTTATAAATTTAGGCCAATATATATTCTGCTACATATTTTAAAAGACCGAAATACGCTGTTTTACACATTTTCTAAAAGGGCAGTATCACGCTACCTGCGCCTGCTGTCACTTATGCTGGTCATACACAAATTCATTTTTCCTTTGAAATTTTTCATTTTAAAAACACTTGTTAGATTTTCGAATCGTTAGTGGGGTCAAATTGAGGCAAGTTTTCTACCACAGTGAAGGAGCAGAAAAGAAAAAAAAAAAAAAACTTCTCAATCGAACAGTTTGGGACAGTGTTTTTTTTTGTAGTTTTCGTTCAGAAATTATATCCATTTTAAAATTGAAATGTTAAAAGCAAGTGAAATTTTTGAATGACATTTGTCATTTTCAGATTACTATTAATATTCTCGTCCAAAATTTTATTATATTACTATTGTTAAAATGGTTGTGTCATATCTATTACTTTGATCAAGTTTTAGGTCCAGGTTTAGTACAGTGTGTGTTTTATCTTAACATTATAATGCTAAATATCTTCTTTGTACAGTGCTGCTGTGCAGTCATGTGTCCTCCTCCTGCTTCCCTTCAAGATCTTATAGGAGTACATTGGGAGGGGCTGAGATTCCCTTCTGATACTTGCAAGATGGCAGAGGGAGGACACGTGACTGCACAGCACCACTGTGCAAAGTAGGCATTTAGCATTATCCTTTTAAGAAAACACACCCTGTACTACACATGGACCTAAAACAGAGACGATCAACGTAAGATATGGTTTCTTTACAAGCACTGGAGCAGCTGCAGAGAATAGTGTTACTCAAGGCAGGAAGGGGTGGGGCAGGGAGGAGATGGGGTTCACAGTTTACACACAGACTATGGAAAAGACAGATAGAGAGTGAGGGGGAGATGCAATGACTTTGGAGTGCAGGATGGGCACTTAATCTGACCACACCATCAGGGATCAACAGCCATGATTACCGTGGCCAGTACACACAGGGGAACACAGGAACAGGAGGGATTAACCAGGTATTTTACAACATGGAAAGGGCCAACTGACACTGCAAAAGCACTATGCAATGTATCATGCCTTAAAAAGGTACAGGAGCTTTTTCTTTTTGAGTTACAACCACTTTAAATGTATCATAACTGATCAACCTCCCCTGACTACTGATAATACTATCAAGGCTTTTCTATTTTTTCACAACTAAGTGCCAGTTCACACCAGAAGTTGTGTTAGAACACCACCACGGGATTGCAGTGGAGTGAAAGTGCTTAATTCTTTTTATTTTTTATGCAAACTTTGTGACATTTCAATAAACTGATATTTTATTAAATGCTACTTGCTGCAGCGCAGTAATAGTAATGTAGTACTTTTTTCCAGCACGCACCAATGCAGTAGTGTAAACTGCCATTATAGGGAACAAGAGTACATACCTGGTATGAACAAGTCCTAAAACATTTGCAGAATAACGTTTTATATATATTTACACACACAGACGCTACCAGTCAAAACGCATTTTTTTCTGGTGATTGTAAAGTCTTTTTAATTTTTAATTTTATTTATTTTTTATTTATTTTTTTAAAACAAAAAAGCTTTCCCTTGGGACATTTTCTTTACTTCATGTCTTTAAAGCTCTACAGGAAGTAAGGGAATCGCTTGTTAGCCGATTTCACCATAACAGGTGTTCCTATTGAAAGATGTCCCCCTTACCTTCTGTTCAGGTGACAACTATAATATTTTTGCTTTCCCCCTCCACACTCTTGGTGATAGCGAACCAATTCCAAGGGTAAATCTCCCAATCTGCATCACACCAACATGCATTAAGAAAAACCTGACAAGGGGTTTAATGTTTCCATTGTAAAACATACATTTTTGATTCAGGTTCACAGAGTGTAAATCGGCAGAAAAACATGCGAGTGAGAAATGGTCAGAGCCTCCCCAGGAGAGCTGCACGATTCTGGCTGAAATGAGAATCACAATTTTTTTTGCTTAGAATAAAGGATCACGATTCTAATGGCGCAACATCATCTTTTAAATTATACAAAAAAAAAAAAAAAGGGGGCTAACTTTATGGTTTCGTTTTTTTTTTTTTAATTCATTGAAGCATATTTTTTTCCCCAAAATAATGTGTTTGAAAGACCACTGCACAAATACAGTTTGACATAAGATATTTCAACAATTGCTAAATATATAGATGGATAGAGATATAAATAAAATGTTTGGGGGTTCCAAGTAATATTTTCTTTAAAATCAGTATTTTTTGCTAGAAAATAAACTCTGCACTTAATATTGCGCTTTTCACATAGAAAGGTTGGTTACTTTCAGGCATTGAATGCATGACGATTAAAAAATCTTGAGCCTTTACAGTCACTGACACTCTTACAACCACTTTGGATGAACTCTGGCACCTGCATAAGCTGAACAATCAGACTCAGATAATAAAAACAGGCACATACAGTGGAACATCGGATTATGAGCATAACCGTTCCAGGAGAATGCTTGTAATCCAAAGTACTCGCATATCAAAGCGAGTTTCCCCATTGAACTCAATGAAAATAATTTGTTCCGCATTGACTTCAATGGCATGCAATACCGCACGCGGCCAGAGGTGGGGGGCGACGGAGAGCCGCAGAAAGGACACCTTGGCTGACCTCTGCAAACCTTGGAAAGGCTCTGGAACTGAGTATTTCAGTGTAATTCAGTCTTTCCGAGCATTTCCGAACTGCGCCGATCGCCCCCACCTCAGGCCAAACGTGGTACTGCACACCGCTTTGGCCTAAATCCTGCTCGTTTTGCAAGACAACACCGAGACAAAAATCCTAACTCGCAAACCGAGTTAGGATTTTTTTTCTTAAATGCAGTGCTCGTATTGCGAAGCGCTCGTTAACCGCGTTACTCGCAATCCGAGGTTCCACTGTTTTTTAAAGTGGTTGTAAACCATACACCCAGAAAAAAGTGTCTGGCCTCAGATGATAGACAGAGGCAAAACAAATCCGCCTACAAAAGTTGTACCTGTCTATCTGCAGCCATTTAAAAGGCAGAATTATAAAGCGGGTCTGAGCAGCCAGAAAAAATAAAAAAGCTGAAGTTACACTATGCAGAGATCAGTGAGAAGAATTCTGAGAGTTGATTGCAGGGAAGGGACACAGGAACAAAGCTGAGGCTGTAAAATCAGCTGAAGCTCCCTCCCTGCCACCATTTTAATTTTGGTGACAGGAAAACTTAAGCGATTTATGCCGATAGCAGAGGAACGATGAAGCAGGCAAAAGTGACGCTTAGGGGGTTGATTTACTATAGCACCTAGTCTGCAAATAGGGAAACAAATGGTCACAAGCGACTAAAATCCATAAAAAAAAAAAAAAAAAAGACTAAATCTAGTCGGATAAGGTATTCGCTATAGAACGCAGGTAATACATAGTCACAAAATCAATTTCGCTATAGGTCACATAAATCAGTGACGGACTAAATCAGTAGTTGTGGTAAAAGCAGAGGAATTGCACATGGAAATAATGTTTAGAGCTTAATCTCAGATTATAATTATAAAAAGAAAAATTTGTGCAAGGTGCAAAAAACAAAACAAAAAAACAAAAACAAAACAAACATGACAATAGTAAAATGAATAAATCCTGAACGGAAATCCTGCTGCTAAACACCACAAGCCTGATATAAGGTGCAACAAAGAATACAAACTAAAGTGTAGCACTGGATGAATAAGCTATATGTGACCATATAGCGCAGAATAAAGTGTCAGCAAAAAAAAGCACAAAAAAAAAATAGGATTTTTGTACTCACGGTAAAATCCATTTCTCTGACGTCCATGGACTGACACAGCTGGATACTGTAAACGTGTGGGTATATGTCCCTGCTTGCAGGAGAAGATCTAGGCAGAATGTTAGATGTTAAAATATTCTAGAACAAACTAGTGCTGAACAGCCCCGCCCAGGGGGCGGCCCCTCCGGACATTACCCTCCCACCTGCAGCTAGCAGACCTCAGTTCGTAACAAAGCAGTACAAACCTTAAAAGGAAGGGTGGGTGCTGTGTCAGTCCATGGACGTCAGAGAAATGGATTTTACGGTGAGTACAAAAATCCTATTTTCTCTTATCGTCCATGGACTGACACAGCTGGATACTGTAAACGTGTGGGACGTCGCAAAGCAGTAACAGAAGGGTGGGAGCGGTAGCAAAGGAACAACCAAAACTTCACTCCAAACAAGCAGAGCTCCTCAACGGAGGAGTTGCAACATTAAACAGCAGCCTGCAATGCTTTGCGGCCGAAGGGAGCATCCGAAGATGCAGCCACATCAACCTTATAAAATCTTGAAAAGGTATGAATGGACGACCAGGTCGTCGCCTTGCACACTTGTGCAACCGACGCTTTATGTCGGAAGACCTGGGAAGCACCAATTGCCTTGGTGGAATGCGCCGCAACCAGAAAGGGAGGCGCCCGCCCCTTAAGGGCATAGGCCTGTATGACGGTCTGCCTGATCCACCTAAAGACGGTGGCAGACGACACCGCTCGGTCCTGTTTTGGACCAGACACAGATTTCCGAATGGAAACAGTAGCAGACAGGTACACTCGTAAGGCTTGTACACATCTTAACCACTTCCTACCGGGTCATAGACATATGACGCCGGCAGGAACCCTCCCTCCCTCCGGGCCGACGTCATATGACGTCCTTTTTTCCCCGGCCGTCTATGGCGCGCGCGCACCCGCGGCAACGCTCGTGACCCGGTGAGTGTGCCCGGCGGTCGCGATGTCCGCTGGGCACCCGCGATTGCCCACGATCACGGCAGAAGTGTGGATCTGTGTGTGTAAACACACAGATCCACCTCCTGTCAGAGGTGAGGAGACCGATGTGTGTTCCCAGTACAGAGGAACACAGATCGGTCTCCTCCCCTTGTGAGTCCCCTCCCCCTACAGTTACAATCACTCAATAGGGAACATATTAACCCCTTGATCGCCCCTAGTGTTAACCCTTTCCCTGCCAGTCACATTTACACAGTAATTAGTGCAGTTTTATAGCACTAATCGCTGTATAAATGTGAATGGTCACAAAAACGCGCCAATAGTGTCCGATGTGTCTGCCGCAATGTCACGGTCACAATAAAAATCGCAGATCGCCGCTATTACTAGTAAAAAAAATAAAAAAAAATAAAAATGCCATAAATCTATCCCCTATTATGTAGACGCTATAACTTTTGCGCAAACCAATCAATATACGCTTATTGCAAAAAAAAATTACCAAAAATATGTAGAATACGTATCGGTCTAAACTTAGAAAAAAAATTGTTTTAAAAAAAAAAAATTGTGATATTTATTAAATCAAAAAGTAAAAAATATTGCATTTTTTTCAAATATGTCGCTCTTCTTTTGTTTATAGCACAAAAAATAACCGCAGAGGTGATCAAATACCACCAAAAGAAAGCTCTATTTGTGGGGGAAAAAGGACGTCAATTTTGGTTAGGTTCAACGTCGCACGACCGCGCAATTGTCAGTTAAAGCAACGCAGTGCTGCATCGCAAAAAGTGCTCTGGTCAGGAAGGGGGTAAATTCTTCCAGGGCTGAAGTGGTTAATGTATGAAGCGCAAACTCTCAGGGATGCGATGGGTGAGGACACAAGGACGGAAGAACAATGTCCTTCTTAAGGTGAAAGGCCAAGACCATCCTTAGAAAAGAAGGATGGTCGTGGGCGCAACACCAACATATCCTTATGGAGGACCAAGTAAGGCGACTTGCCGGACAAAGCCAGCAACTCAGACACCCGTCTAACCAAAGCAATGGCCACTAAGGCCAACTTCCGGGACAAGGTCAAGAGAGGAATCTCTCTGATATTCTCAAAGGGATGTTCTTGGAGAACTGAGATGCATCAAAATCAGATCCCAAGTAGGGAGAGGAGGCTTGACAGGGGGGATCACATGGCGAACCCCCTGCACAAAAGGTGCTAATCAAGGAATGGCCCGGTAGCGGTCGCTGAAAAAGACAGCCCGGGCCGAAATCAGACCCTCAAAAAAAGGTATGCAAGGCCAGCTTTTGGGTCACACCACGCTGTAAGAACAGCAAAATCCTGGGAAAGAAATACATCCGAGGATGCCACTCAAGTTCCTCGCACATAGCGATGTAAGCCTTCCAGGTACGGTGAGATATCTTTCTGGAGGAAGATTCCCGTGTCAACAACATAGAAGAGATGACCGAATACGAGAGAACTCGGTCCTTCAGCACCTGGCTTTAACAGCCATGCCATTAAAGCCAAGGACTGTAAAGCAGGATGAAGTATGGGATCATGAGACAGAAGGTCCACCCCAATAAGCTGTCGCCAGGAATGTCTGCGACTAGCCGAAGTAGATTGGCGTACCAATGTCGCCATTCCAGAGCACTGGAATGGCCTCAGCCCCTACTCTGCGAAGCCGGCGAGGCAACAACAGTAGCGGAGGGTTAGCATATATCAGGTGATACTGCCCCCACGGGCTTCCAACGCGTCTGACGCGTCCGCCCAGGGGTCCCTGGACCTGACCACGATCTTGCCACCTTGCGAGTGAGTCGAGAGGCCACAAGGTCCATTTCCGGTGCCCCACCTCCGGTAAAGAAGGTGGAAACACCTCCGGATGCAAGGACCCTTCGCCTGCAATGCACACGGCCGACAGGACCGTCTTGCAGCGAGATGTATGAAAATCCCAAAGAGACTCCGCAATGTATCGGAGAAGGGAGGCCCCAGTGTACAGGGTGCCTCAAATGTTGGCCAATAAAGGCAACTGGACGGAACTTCCCTAGAAACTCGGTCAGAGGACTAGTACCTCAGCCTCCACAGGTGGCGCAAACCCACCCCGGGCACATAGACCCTGAAGGCTAAAGCAGTTGTAGTGCACCTGCTAGACGACTGATGGATGAAGCAGAGGCTTATGCCCAGTCATTGAGCTATAAAAAATGCCAGAGACGCAGCCACTAATGGGCGTAACGCTAACCCCAACCTGGCGAACACAGTCCAAGCCAGCGCTTCTGATCACCACTGAAAGCAGGTGGAAAGTGATACCCCTGAAACCAGGGATCCTTGTGACAATGCTCCATCCAGCAGCTACCCATGGATAGGTGCCGATTGTGCAAACACATAGTTTATACTATGTATTGCGTCAAACGCACAAATGGAGAGTGTGGGAGGAAACCCACCCAGCCACAAAGAGCATAATACCACCACATACGGCGTATGTAGTTTAGTATTTGTGGATAAACCTATTAAACACGTATATACTGTGCCAGCGACGAAGGCGCGCACATCATCGGGGCCTGGACGTAAACCAGCCACGCAGATTGCGTACACAACCGTGTAGGTATGTTAGCCTGCGAATAAACAAATTGCACATGTTTATACTATGCATAGCGCTGAGAAAGCGCACACCATTGGAACGCAGGGGAGAAACCTGAGCACCCGGATGAAACCCATGGAGACTGCATACGCATACCGTGTAGTTATTATAGCGTGTGTGCTAAACATTTTGCACAAGCTCATGTGTGCATAGCACCGAAAGCGCGCACACCGTTGGCGCGTGGGAGGTACTGAAGTACCCCACACATACTCAGAGAATGCAATACCTACAACTACTGTGAATGTATTTAGTGTAGTGTATAAACATAATGTGTATGTTTACATTGTGTATTGCACCAAAGGCATGCATGTCATGTAGCGTGGGCGGAAACCCACGCAGAGTGCAAAGACATACCGGGTAGGTATGTTAGTATGTGGATATCCAATCGCACAAATTTAGACTGTGCATAGCGCCGAAGCGCCCATACCAATGGAGTGTGGGAGGAAACCGGAGTACCCGAAGGAAAACCACACAGACTGCCTACACATACCGTGTAGGTATTATAGCATGCGTGATAAACATTGAACATGTTTAACTGTGCAGAAGGCCAAAGGCGCACATACCATCAGCGTGTGGGAGGAAACCGGAAAACTCGGAAGAACTCCACGCAGACAGCACACAGATACCGTGTAGGAATGATAGCATGTGAATCAACATATTGCACATGTTTATGCTGTGCATTTCCATTGGAGCGTGGGGGGAAACCGGAGTACCCGGAGGAACCCCACAAAAAACAGTATACCCATACTGTAAACATGTATAATATGTGCAATAAACATATTGAACATGTCTATACTGTGCAGAGAGCTGAAGCGCACATACCATGAGAGTGCGGGAGGACACCGGAGCCCCCACCAACCCAGAGAGTATAATACATACATATACTGTGAATGTATCTGGAGTCGTGCATAAACATATTTTGTACGTTTATATCATGTATGGCACTGAAACACAGCACTGGAACGTGGGGACAGCCACGCAGACACAGAGACCAATAACACATACATACACTGTGAATGTATGCAGTGTAGAGGTATAGGACGAGTTAAATTATGGCGCAGAGGCGCATAATCTTCTCTATCATTCCAACCTGCTTGACTGTGCTGCTGAAGCAGCATGCAGGTAACCTCTGATCCTCAGACCGTGTGTCTGTAAGAGCTCAAATCATTCCCCAGGAAATGGCGGGAAATGTTACCTCAGGTATCACACATAAGGCTCACAGGGACTAGACATAAATGAATAAAGTCCTCCCTCATCCATGCTGCTCTTGAGGCAGTGTGAGGAAAACAGTGAGGAAACTGTGTAAAAGAAAAGCTTGTCACAGCAATTCCAGGCTGAGAGTGTTTCTCACATCAATGAGATCACTTACAAGCACCCTGTCATTCACTGACACAGAACTGGAGTCTTCCTCACATGGGAATGTCCTGTTCATAAACATTAAATATTCAGAGGTCGGGTCCTAAGCATAGTAGCTAGGCCCATATCTGACTCAGAGCACCCCTTCAGTAAAGATTTTTGTAGGGGGAGGGGGCTTATAGCTCCTTTTGCAGAATTTTGCACTGCGCTGCTTTAACTGTAAATTGTGCGGACATGCAATGTTGTATCCAAACGAAATTTGCGTCCTTTTCTTCCCACAAATAGAGCTTTCTTTTAATGGTATTTGATTGCCTCTGCGATTTTTATTTTTTGCGATATAAACGGAAAAAGACCGAAAATTTTGAAAAATGATATTTTCTACTTTTTGTTATAAGGAAAATCGAATAAACTCAATTTTAGTCATACATTTAGGCCAAAATGTATTCAGCCACATGTCTTTAGTAAAAAAAAATGTCAGTAAGTGTATATTTATTGGTTTGCGCAAAAGTTATAGCGTTTACAAACTAGAGTACATTTTCTGGAATTTACACAGCTTTAAATTTATGACTGCCTATCTCATTTCTTGAGGTGCTAAAATGGCAGGACAGTACAAACCCCCCCCCGAAATGACCCCATTTTGGAAAGTAGACACCCCAAGGAAATTGCTGAGAGGCATGTTGAGCCCATTGAATATTTTTTTTTTGTCCCAAGTGATTGAATAATGACAAAAAAAAAAAAAATTACAAAAAGTTGTCACTAAATGATATATTGCTCACACACCGCCTTCAGGATTTCTAGGCACAAATTTTTGATTTGACTCCTCACTACCTATCACAGTTTCGAAGGCCATAAAATGCCAAAATAGCACAAAACCCCCCCAAATGACCCCATTTTGGAACGTAGACACACCAAGCTGTTTGCTGAGAGGCATGGTGAGTATTTTACAGCTCTCATTTGTTTTTGAAAATGAAGAAAGAACATTTTTTTTTTTCTTTTTTTTTTCAATTTTCAAAACTTTGTGACAAAAAGCGAGATCTGCAAAATACTCGCAATACCTCTCAGCAAATAGCTTGGGGTGTCTACTTTCCAAAATGCCGTAATTTGGGGGGGGGGGTTTGTGCCATCTGGGCATTCCATGGCCTCCGAAACTGTGATAGGCAGCGAGAAGTGAAATCAAAAATTTACACCCTTAGAAAGCCTGAAGGCGGTGATTGGTTTTTGGGGTCCCGTACGCGGCTAGGCTCCCAAAAAGTCTCACACATGTGGTATCCCCGTACTCAGGAGAAGCAACAGAATGTATTTTGGAGTGTAATTCCACATATGCCGATGGCATGTTTGAGCAATATATCATTTAGTGACAACTTTGTGCAAAAAAAAAAAAAAAAAATTGTCTTTTTTCCGCAACTTGTGTCAACATATAAAATATTCCATGGACTCGACATGCCTCTCAGTATATAGCTTGGGGTGTCTACTTTCCAAAATGGGGTCATTTGGGGGGGGGTTTTGAACTGTTCTGGCATTTTATACACAACATTAGGAAGCTTACATCCACTCTTCTAACCACTTGAAGACAAAGCCCTTTTTGACACTTTTTGTTTACATGAAAACATATTTTTTTGCAAGAAAATTATGTTGAACCCCCAAACATTATATATATTTTTAAAGCAAAGGCCCTACAGAATAAAATGGTGGGTGTTGCATTTTTTTTTTCTACACAGTATTTGCGCAGCGATTTTCAAACGCATTTTTTGGGAAAAAAAATACACTTTTTTTTTAATTTTAGTGCACTAAAACACACTATATTGCCCAAATGTTTGATTAAATAAAAAAGATGATCTTAGGCCGAGTACATAGACGCCAAACACGACATGCTTTAAAATTTCGCACAAACGCGCATTGGCGACAAACTACATACATTTTTAAAAGCCTTTAAAAGCCTTTACAGGTTACTCCGTTAGATTTACAGAGGAGGTCTACTGCTAAAATTACTGCCCTCGATCTGACCTTCGCGGTGATACCTCACATGCATGGTGCAATTGCTGTTTACATATGACGCCAGACCGACGCTTGCGTTCGCCATTGGGCAAGAGCAGGGCAGGACAGGGGTGCTTTTTTTTAATTAATTTTGCTTTTTTATTTTTTTTTTAAATTGTTCCCTCCATATTTTTTTTTTTTTATCATTTTTATTGTTATCTCAGGGAATGTAAATATCCCCTATGATAGCAATAGGTAGTGACAGGTACTCTTTTTTGAAAAAACTGGGGTCTATTGGACCCTAGATCTTTCCTCTGCCCTCAAAGCATCTGACCACACCAAGATCGGTGTGATAAAATGCTTTCCCAATTTCCCAATGGCGCTTTTTATATCCGGGGGGGGGGGGGGGGGGACATTCCCTCCCACTGCTTGTAAAAGCAGTCCAGAGGCTAATTGGCCACTAGGATTGCTTTTACATGAAAGCCGGCCGCTGGCTGAAAAGAATGATACCAAGATGATACCTAAACCCGCAGGCATCAATCTGGTATAACCATACCAGTACGTTGCTGGTCCTTGTTGGACATGTATTGTAATCTTTTTTTTTCATGCAGCCAGGTGGCTAAATCAAAAACGAGATTGATCGGTGGGTATGCCCACCATTAGAATACCGCCCTTCATCCACCCACTTCTAATGATGGGCATCCATGCACCATTTATATATGCCGAAGCATGGGGGCATCCTCCCGCAAAAAAGTTATGCCGCACACACATGGTCGGACTTTTCCACGGGCAAGCCTCCGTCGGAATTTCAACCGTATGTACGCGGCATTAGGAGCAAAATCACTCCTCCGCCCCTGCTGCCCCAATGCTTCGGCATATTTGCTTTTTTTTTTTTTTTACTGTGGTGGTGAAATCACCTCCTACAACACTGGAGTCGCAGGGATCAGGCCTGTCTCTGCGAACACTGCAGTTATGTGTGTTGTGTTTTTTAAGTGACAGTGATCGATCGATACTGCACTTGGGTGGCCTGGGCTGGACGGAGGGGCAAAACGCAGGTGCTAGCAGGTATCTGGGCTGATCCCGCTAACACTGCGTTTTTGGGAACCCTAAACTGCTGGGGACGCTAGTATAGATCTGATCAGATCAGAT
The DNA here is from genome assembly GCA_029206835.1 of Rana muscosa. Lineage (NCBI taxonomy): Eukaryota > Metazoa > Chordata > Amphibia > Anura > Ranidae > Rana > Rana muscosa. The sequence continues at coordinate 73,006,415 of CM055117.1, forward strand.
ATTGATCTGTTCAGATACTATACCACTAAGGGAGGTGTATGCTTCACGTGTGGGTGTTAGCGTTACTGGCACTAACCTTCCGCTGCCTGGGGTGTGACGCAGACCCTCTATGACGCTAAAACCTAATTGATATCACCCGCCGGGCGATCAGGGGGTTAAACCTTTATTGGGTTATATACGACGGGTGCCCTGACACTATAAAAAGCAAACTAACCAGCGTCACCCGTAACACTTATATGATGATCACTGGTAAAAGGGTTAACTAGGGGCAATTAGGGGCTTAAAACCTTTATTAGATAATATATGGGGGTACCCGACGCTATAAAAACCTGCGGCGAACCTAAAAAAAAAAAAAAAAAAAAAAAAAATACTGGCTACTGATCTGCATCACCGACGCTAAGACAGCGATCAGAAAAATGATCGCTTAGCGACAGTGGTGATAGGGGGTGAAAGGGTTATCTGGGGGTGATCAAGGGGTTAAACCTTTATTAGGGGGGGGTTAGGGGGCTACACTGGACCTAAAACTAAATGTAGTGACACTTTTACAGTCACAAATGTCACTGATTGCAGTGATCAGTAAATAAATGGTCACTGCAATCAGTGACACTGTGACTGGGGGGTGATCTGGGGGGGCGCGATTTATGTGCCTATGTGTGCTGGTGTTAGTGTAGTGTTTGTGCACTAACCTTGATGTCTTCTCTTGTACGGCGCTCGGTATATGTGAGCGCCGCACAAGAGATGACATCACTTCCTCCTGCTTCCTCTGCCTGTGACAGACAGAGGGGGCATTTCCATTCGCCGGGAGCGATCGCGGGGGGGGTGGCCGGAATCGAACGGCCGTCCCCTCATGTCGAATCGCTCCCCAACGAATTCTGACCACTCACTGTACAGAAGGGGGGTCCGATTGGACCCCCAACTGTACAAAGGCAATCACCTACACTGTGCGTGATTGTGCCTGTCGGTGCCATTGTGCCGACGTATATATACAGTGAGCGGTCGTTAAGTGGTTAACTGTGCAGCACTGCCAGTTGCCCCAGGCAAGTGTGGAGAGCAGGTGTATCAGACTCCATAACGCCACCTTCTGAGACCTTAAACACTATACAGTGAATATACAGTCCACCCACTGGCTACGCTGAGGAGGGGATACCCGGGAGGACCCACCAACCCTTAAGGACCGCTCAAGTCTGTGAGGAGATTGTGAGGGGATTCGCGCCGCCAGAAATAAATGCGCGGCGGCCACAAGAAAATGGCCGCAGCTATAACTGCGCCACTGAACGCCAAGATGGCCACCGAGCGCGAAATTCAAAGCTCTAATGCGCGCCAATGGCGCACGCAATAATCACCTCACACACCAGAAAAAACTGCAGACATGAGCGCCCAGCCAGGCCAGAGTGACCCCCCAAGCACCCCACAGCACAGCACCAGTACAGGGTGCAGAGAGCAGCATAACAGGGGGGAGACAGGGAGAAACCCCCCCACACAGAAACACAGCCAGCATGTACTCACCTGCAGTAGGAGAGACTACTTACCCGTCCCTTTCAGGGACCCACTGGCTTGTTTTAGACAGACCTATCACAGAGTCGTACTGCGTAGCTGTCGGCCCGGTCCACCGCGAGAGATACAGTCAGTCAAGTACTGTTCAATCTTGAGAGGACCGCGGGAGCATGAAAGCAACCCGGCCACCCCTGGAGTCATGGGGTATGTCGTGAACTGAGTCTCACGCACACAAGGCGAGGATCAGCACGCTCGATGGTCGGACAGGGAAGACTACGAGGATACTAGTGTACCCAACCTGTTGCCCAGCCGACAGTTGATTGAAGGTCTCAAAAATAAAATAAAATTCCCAAAGGAATAAAAATTTAAAAGTAAAATCTTCCAGGAGACTGGCTCCTGAGAGAGCCACGTCTTCTTCTGCTAGGCAGAAAAAAACTAAGGTCTGCTAGCTGCAGGTGGGAGGGTAATGTCCGGAGGGGCTGTTCAGCTCTGGTTTGTTCTAGAATGTTTTAACATCTAACATTCTGCCTAGATCTTCTCCTGCGAGCAGGGACATATACCCACACGTTTACAGTATCCAGCTGTGTCAGTCCATGGACGATAAGAGAAAATAGGATTTTTGTACCGTAAAAGCCGTTTCTCTGCTATCCATGGACTGACACAGCTCTCATACTGATTACGTGTGGTATATGTCCCTGCTTGCAGGAGAAGACCTAGGCAGAATGTTAGATGTTTAAACATTCTAGAACAAAGAAGAGCTGAAAAGCCCCACCCAGGGGGGCGGTCCCTCCGGACATTACCCTCCCACCTGCAGTCAGCAGACCTCAGTTTATAACAAAGCAGTACAAACCTTAAAAAGGAAGAGTGGGTGCTGTGTCAGTTAATGGACGTCAGAAACGGATTTTACGGCGGGTACAAAAATCCTATTTTCTCTTATCATCCATGGACTGACACAGCTCTCATACTGATTACGTGTGGGACGTCCCAAAGCAGTATAAGAAAAGGGTGGGACCAAATAGTAAAGGAACAACCAAAACTTCACTCCAAACCAGCATAGCTCCTCAACGGAGGAGTTGCAACATTAAACAGCGGCCTGCAACACTTTGCGGCCAAAGGAAGCATCCGAAGATGCAGCCACATCAACCTTATAGAATTTTGAAAAGGCATGACCAGGTCGCCGCCTTGCACACTTGGTGGCATGCGCCGTAACCGGAAAGGGAGGGGGCCACCCCCTTAATGGCATAGGCCTGTATAACAGTCTGTCTGATCCATCTAGAAAAGGTGGCAGATGACACCGCTTTAACCCTGTTCGGACCAGAGACAGACAATTAGTGAGTCATATCACGTACCACATAAAATATGCGAAGCGCAAACCCTCTGGAATGCTATGTGTGAGGACACAAGGACGGGAGGACAATGTCCACATGTAGGTGAAAAACCGAGACCACCTTTTGCAAAAGGAAGGTCGCGGACGCAACACCGCCTTATCCTTATGGATGACCAAATAGGGCGACTTGCAGGACAAGGCCGCCAATTCAGACACCCGTCTGACAGAAATAATGGCCACTAAGAAGGCCACCTCCTGAGACAAGGTCAAGAGGGGAATATCTCTGATATTTTCAAAGTGAGGTTCCTGGAGAACCGTGAGCACCAAATTCAAATCCCGAGGAGGTTTCAACAGGAGGGAGCACATAGCGAATCCCCTGCACAAAGGTGCTACCAAGGAATGCCCCGCTAGCGGTTGCTGAAGGATGACGGCCAAGGCCGAAAACTGACCCCTAATGGTACCTCAAAGCAAGCATTTGGGTCACACCACGCTGCAAGGACCGCAGGATACTGGGGACGGAATACGTCCGTGGACGCTAGCCCAGCTCTTCACACATAGCGATGTAAGCTTCCCAGGTACGGTGATATATCATTCAAGCGGAAGACTTCCGTGCCCTGAACATGGTCGAAATGACCGAATCCAAAAGAGACCTCGGACTCTCAGCACCTGGCGTCCAATAGCTATGCCGTTAAGTCAGAGACTTTAAAACAGGATGAAAAATAGGACCTTGAAACAGAAGGTCCTCCTTTATTGGCAACCGCCAAGGAACGTCCGCGATGAGACATACCAGATCAGCGTACCAATGACGCCGAGACCCACCCGGCACAAAGAGGATCACCGGAATCCCTTCGGCCACAACCCTGCGCAGCAGGCGAGGAAGCAGCTGCAGCAGAGGATAACAGATATCAGGCGATAATGACCCCATGGGCCCCACCAACAGATCCGAGGCATCCGCCCAAAGATCCCTGGACCTGGCCACAAACCTTGACACCTTATGATTGAGTCGAGAGGCCCTCAGATCCACATCCGGCATGCCCCACCGCCGGCACAGAATTTTAAAGACCTCCAGGTGTAAGGACCACTCTTCCTGGTCCAGCGTCTGGCGACTCCAATAGTCCGCCTGCCAATTGTCTACGCTTGAATGTAGACGGCCGATAGAGACCACGTGGGGAGGCATATTCCGATTGCCCATATGTCCAGAACATTGATCGGTAAAAGGGCTTCGTCCGGAGTACAAAGCCCTGGGGCTAACAGGACTCCCCAGACTCCACCCAAGCCCGTCAGGCTGGAGTCTGTCATGAACACCGTCCACTGGATGTGGAGGGACGACTTCCCAGACCGAAGAGCGGGGGACCCCAACCACCACGTCAGGGACGCCCTGAGTGGGCGACTCATCTGGATCTGAAGATCCAAGGACAACGGGGATTTGTCCCAAGCGGACAGGATCTCTTACTGTAATGCCTGTATGTGTGATTGGGCATACGGAACAGCCTCGAACGAGGCCCTCATGAGTCCCAGGACTCTCATGCAAAAAACGGGTTGACGACCATTTCCGAGACGTCAGGACCCGCATTACAGACTGAAAAAGTCAGCAACTTTTCCAGGGTTAGGAATACCTACGCCTCCAAGGAGTCCAGGATCAGACCGAGATACTCCAAATGCTGAGCCGGGACCAGGACCGACTTCTGAATGTTCGGGAGCCACCCGAAGTCCCTAAGGGTCTGACTGACAATAGTCACACTTCTTCTAATTCGGATGCTCTTAGAAGATCGTCCAGATAGCCCATGATAGCAATGCCTCGCTATCTCAGCAAGGCTAGAACCGGAGCAAGCACCTTGGTAAAAAAAAAAAAAAACTTTGGTGCCGAGGCTAGGCCGAAGGGAAGAGCCACAATTGATAGTAGACTTCGCCGATCGCAAAGTGCAGAAACTACTGTTGACGTGCGCAGATCGGAACATGCAAGTAGGCGTCCTTTATGTCCAAGGATGCCAGAAAATCCAGATGGAGTGTAGCGAACACATCGCGAATGGATTCCATGCGGAACTTTTGCACCATCACAAAAGGCATTAAGGCCCAGGATTGGCCGAACCCCCGTCCACTTTTTGGGACTACAAAACAGATTCGAGTAGAAACCCTGAAAAACCTCTCCTGTGACGGAACCGGTACAATCACTCCGGACCTGATCGACCCTCTAAAACATTTCTTTAAAAAAAAAAAAAAAAAAGCCCTGCAAGATAAAGGCATAATGAGCTAGTATGCATAGCATACTAGCTCATTATGAATTACTTACCCGAGATCGAAGCCCCCGAAACAACTCTCGTTTCTCTCCTCCGCCACCATGATACCCGAGTGACTTCCGGGTATCGCTGCTCCGGCGCTGTGACTGGCCGGAGCAGCAATGACGTCACTCCCGCACAGGCGCAAGGGCGCCGTAAACATCGGCACAGTCTTTTCTGCAAATATCTCCTTAACCGTGAAGGTTAAAGAGATATTTCTTGCACCTACAGGTAAGCCTTAATCTAGGTTTACCTGTTGGTAAACGTCGGTTACCATCTGTCAAGTGAAATCGTTCAGGAGAGGTTGTAAAAAACGTCCTGTGTACATGAAGCCTAAATGTTACTAAACACAGCAATATGAAAATAGTTAAAAAGTGTTTGTTATGGCACTTATATAAGACTATGCCAGCCTCTCTATTAGTGGCTGGCATAGCACACTGTGTAAATAGTTTTAACAAACGAGCTCTAAATGCTGAATTTCAGCTGTCTTAAGGCCGGTCACGTGACTCGGGCCGCTTTACAGCTCCGATGGATGCCTTCTGCGGGAGGGACCTACCTCTGACGTCAGCCGGGGAGATCACGTGGCCACTCATCTCCTCTGCAGAAACCATCCAGAGCTGTAAAGCGGCCGCAAGTCACGTGAACGGCCTTAAGACAGCTGAAATTCAGTACAGTAAAACCTTGGATTGCGTGCATAATTCGTCCTGGAAACATGGCTGTAATCCAAAGCACTTATATATCAAAGCGAATTTCCCCAAAAGAAAGTCATGTAAACTCAGATGTTCCACAACCATTTATTCATAGGTCTTATAGTCCATATAAAAAGATTATAGCAGTGTGATAGGTTGTGTAACCATAAAATGTCCATCCACCAACGGTAGCCTCCACAAGAGAGGCACCTCTAAGCATAGCAATATGGTTACATTTAATGACGGTACAACATTTAGCAACTCACATGGTTAATGATTCAAACAGGCACACCTTTCACACTGAGGCGTTGGTATTTTACCGCGATAGCGTTAAAAATAGCGCTAACGCCTATGCGTTTTTACCGCGGTTCTCATTCATTTCAATGGGATAGGCGTTTTTACAGCACTATTTTATGCGCCCCAAAGATGCTCCAAAAAAGCTGTTTGCAGGATTCTTTCAAACGCACAGCCAGCACAACGCCTCAATGTGAAAGCCCTCAGGTCTTTCACATTGACAATGCTGGGGCAGGATTATTTCAGGCATTTTTACCGCGAAAACGCAGTAAAAAACGCCTCAGTGTGAAAGGGGCCCAAGTATGCAGGCATCCGTGGAGCGCTGCATGGAAGGGATGGCGTCACGGAGATGTTTAACCATACTGCTACATCGCCTCTCGTTTCTTTTATACTCCGTTGTGACACGACGCCACTTGTATAGCAATTCAAAATTTATCAAAACAAAGTAGCTTGCCTTGCAAAACACCCTCAAACCAAGGTTTTACTGTATTAAAACCAGTGTGCTATGCCAGCCTCTAATAGAGGGGCTGGCAGTGACAAACTTACGTTTTTATTTTTACAATAATAGCGGTGGGGGGGGGGGGCGGCCCAGAGACAGACAGAGAGGGAGATGATAGGCAGGAAAGGGAGGTGTGAGAGAGGAGAGCAGAGTATGAAGGAGGGACGCACTTTGACTACGGTGATCAGGGCAGAGCAGCCCTGTTTATCGTGGTCTGTTTAGAGAGGGCATACAGGAAGTGGCAGTTTTTTTTTTTAGAGTTTAAAGAGCAGCAGATTACACAGCACAAGCACTGTGCTGTGTAATCTGCTTTAAAGGGACCAGGATCTATTGCCAAATAGATATTTACGTGTGCGGGGGGGGGGAAATTTTTTACCTAAACTATGTGGAAATTTCCTCCTTTTCTCTCTTGCCTTCTCTCGTTTTTTTTTTTTTTTTTGTTGATTTGGTTATTGTTGCCAACTGCAAGATGCTTTGACAGAACATATATCCCTATGCTGACATAATGCTAGTAGAAATGTATACCCTTCCCAATTTCCTTCCCCTCCTCTGTTCCTTACAACATATTTATTTCTCCCTGTGAAAGTCATTCCTAATGTTATAAGTTAAAGTAGCTTCATGGGACAATCTGCAACCGATCCCTAGTTGATCAGAGATGTATTTCTTGACTCTACAGTGAACAACTCAAGTTTTTTTATATGGCTATGTTAATTGGCACTCCCGCCAAAACGCATTTTATGTTGAGATTGCTGTCTCTTATCCAAAGGCCCTATGTTTAAGACCATTTGAAAGAAAGGCACTGAGGGTGCTCGATTTTCACTTGTTTTTGTCACCGTTTATCGCTTGTGCTTAAAACATTGTTACTTCAAATAAAACATTTTGAAATATAAAAAACCATGTGGAAGGACGGTGGTGGGACTTTATCCCATGCCACCACATACGCAGTTATTTTCAATATTTTAAATATGCAGATTTCTTGAAAATACCTAGTAGTGATCCTGCATTGAAGGGTATGTTCTAGATTACAGTGCTTTGTCTGTTCCAACTGCACAGATTTCTACAGAAGACAACATACATAACACGCAGGCCTAGTCCACTGTGGTCACAGTAAGCACGCTGTGCAAAAGGCCATGCAGCATTGCTGGAATGCATGTAGAGCCTCTAAAGCAGGGGTCATCAACCCCCGGTCCGCGGCCCACTACTGGGCCGTGGCCCTTCTGCAGCCGGGCCGTGGGTGCGGGCGGGCGGCATGAGAGAGCCCGGCGGCCAGCTGTAGGATGTGAAGTTCCTCAGAGTGGATGAACAATGTCGGGGAAGGTGAGAGTGAAGCACACAGTGTTTATTATGCACCGTGGCCCCTCCCTATGTCTCTCACACGGACACTCCCCGTGCAGTGTGAATGGATGTGCCGCCTCCTCACTGAGCTTTCCCCGCCCTTCTGTCATAGGGGAAGGCGCAGCACACCGTCACCTCCAGGACAGCCCACAGTAACAGGGAAGCCACTGGTGTCCCTTGATTGGACTCGTCTCCTCTCAGCTCTCACTTCTTCCGGGAAAGCATGGAGCCGCCCCTCCCCTCTGATCCCTCCATACACTTACCTGCTGCTAATCCTCAGCCCTCATCACCGAACACACACCAACATGACTGAGCTCCGGAGGAGAGGCACGGGGGAGCCCTGAGTACGACAACACTGCCAGTGACAGGGTGAGTGTGAACTGGGACTGACTGGGACACGTGTGTGCATGGAGTGTACAGGGCCTAGTGGGGGCACTACCTTCATCTGTGGAGGGGGGCACTGCCTTCATCTGTGGAGGGGGGGGCTGCCTTCATCTGTGGAGGGGGGGCTGCCTTCATCTGTGGAGGGGGGGCTGCCTTAATCTGTTGGGGCCTTACCACATCTGGTGGCAGGCAGCGTGGCAAGTGACATTCCGCCTCTGGTGGTAGGCGACATGGCAAGTGACACGCTCAAAGCTCCCACTGATTCTGCATTATGGTGGGTTGAACTATTTCATTTATTACTACAATGTAATAATAGAAATAATGACAAATTGCCCGCGAAAAACGCTTACCCCCCGCGTGCCATCCCCAACCTCCCCCCAACCGGGCCTTGGCGCAATTTTCTTCCACGCAGCCGGTCCCCGGTGCCAAAAAGGTTGGGAATCACTGCTCTAAAGGACTACAGCAGCACTAGGTTGGAGCAAAGCAGAGGGGATGGTTAAAGCGATTCTTAAAGCTCCATGCACACCGAAGCTGATAAACTGCAGTTTATTGGTATTTGGGCATTTTTTTAAAAAGCCCATAAACTGCACTCTGTTAGCCTATGTACACATGTTCGTTTTTTAGCGTTAATGAGCAGTGCAGTTTATGGGCTTTTTTCTGAAACCAAGAAATTTGCGTTCAAAGTGCAGTTTTTCGGTGGGAAAAGTCAAACGCAGATAAACGCACATAAACGCGAATTAGCGGCTACTAATTATCACTCGGCGTTTCTCTATCTCTATTCAAAACCAATGGTTCCCTATGGGAGCCCATTGATTTGAATAGAAGTCGCACCGCAAGCCGGATCATCATGATCCGACTTGCATGGGTAACCCCGGCCAAAAAAAAACAAAAAAAAAAAAAACACATATACAACACAATTGGCGTGGGGTTCCCCCTCCGACGATACCAGGCCCTTCGATCAGGTATGGATTTTAAGGGGAACCCCCTGCGCCGAAAAAACTGCGTAGGGGTCCCCCCAAAATCCATACCAGACCCTTATCCAAGCACGCAGCCTGGTCGGTCAGGAAAGGGGGTGGGGACGAGCGCACGCCCCCCCCCTCCTGAACCATACCAGGCCGCATGCCCTTAACATGGGGGGTGGGTACTTTGGGGCAGGGGGGCACCCTGCGGCCCCCCAACCCAAAGCACCCTGCCCCCATGTTGATGGGGACAAGGGCCTCTTCCCGACAAGCCTGGCCGTTAATTGTCGGGGGCTGCGGGCAAGGGGGCTTATCGGAATCTGGGAGCCCCTTTAATAAGGGGGCCCCCAGATCCCGGCCACCCCACCCTATGTGAATGAGTATGGGGTACATCGTACCCCTACCCATTCACCTGGTGGAAAAAATAAGTCAAAAAAAAAAAAAAAAAATCAACACACTACACATGTTTTGAAAGTAAGTTATTAGGCAGCTCCGGGGGTCTTCTCCTGCTCTCTCCGGTTCTTTCTGCCCTCTGCCGGGCCCCTCCGCTATCTTCTTCCAGCTCTTTTGCGTCCCTCTTCTCTCCTGGAGATGTTGACTCGTTGCTGTCTCCCGCTGTAATGCCGTGTGCGCGGACCGCAAAGACTTATATATAGGCATGGGGCGTGGTCACCGGGTGATGCCACCCATTGACCCCGCATGACATCACAGTCCCATCATTCCCCGGGACTGTGACGTCATACGGGGTCACCGGGTGGCATCACCCGGTGACCACGCCCCATGCCTATACAAGTCTTTGCGGTCCGCGCATACGGCATTACAGCGGGAGACAGCGACGAGTCAACATCTCCAGGAGGGAAGAAGGCGACAAAGAAGACCCGGCAGAAAGAACCAAAGAGAAAGAAGAACCGGAGGGGACGGAGACGACACCGGAGAGCAGGAGAAGACCCCCCGAAGTCGGACGAAGACCCCCGAAGTCGGACGAAGACCCCCGAAGTCGGACGAAGACCCCCGAAGTCGGACGAAGACCCCCGAAGTCGGAAGAAGACCCCCGAAGTCGGAAGAAGACCCCCGAAGTCGGAAGAAGACCCCCGAAGTCGGAAGAAGACCCCCGAAGTCGGAAGAAGACCCCCGAAGCTGCCTAATAAATAACTTTCAAAACATGTGTAGTGTTTTTTTTATGGACATATTTTTTCCACCAGGTGAATGGGTAGGGGTACGATACCCCATACTCATTCACATAGGGTGGGGGGCTCCCTTATTAAAGGGGGCTCGCAGATTCCGATAAGCCCCACGCCCGCAGACCATCAACGGTCAGGGTTGTCGGGAAGAGGCCCTTGTCCCTATCAACATGGGGGCAGGGCGCTTTGGGGTGGAGGGGCCCCCTGCCCCTAAGCACCCACTCCTCCCCCCCCCCCCATGTTGAGGGGGGGGGGGGGGCTCGCTCGGCCCCACCCCCTTTCCCGCCCGGCCTGTGTGCTCGGATAAGGGTCTGGTATGGATTTTGGGAGACCCCCCACGCTGTTTTTTTTAGGCGCAGGGGGTTCCTCTTAAAATCCATACCAGACCAAAAGGCCTGGTATCGTCCGAGGAGGAACCCCACGCTAATTTTTTTTTATTTTTTGGCGGGGTTCCCCACGCAACTCGCACCGCAAGTCGGATCATAATGATCCGACTTGCGGTGCGAATTATATTCAAATCCATGGGCTCCCATAGGGAACCATTGGTTTTGAATAGAGCCAGAGAAAAGAGGCTTAAAGCTAGCGCCGCTAAACGTGCATTGGCGCAATGCAAAGCGCTGATAAAAAATAGGATTTTTGTACTCACCGTAAAATCCGTTTCTCTGGCATCCATGGACTGACACAGCGTGTCTTATACACCTTTACATGTGGGTTCTGTCCCTGCTTGCAGGAGAAGACCTAGGCAGAATGTGAGATGTTATACATACATTCTAAACAGCCAGAGCTGAACAGCCCCGCCCAGGGGGGCGGTCCCTCCGGACATAACCCTCCCACTGCAGTCAGCAGACCTCAGTTCGTAACAAAGCAGTACAAACTTCAAAAGAAGGGTGGGTGCTGTGTCAGTCCATGGATGCCAGAGAAACGGATTTTACAGTGAGTACAAAAATCCTATTTTCTCTTGTCATCCATAGACTGACACAGCGTGTCTTATACACCTTTACACGTGGGATGTCCCAAAGCAGTGTCAAGAGGGATGGGAGCAGTATAAACGGAAAACCAAAAACTTCACTCCAAACAAGGCAGAGCTGCTCAACGGAGGAGTTGCAACATCAAACAGCGGCCTGCAACATCAAACAGCGGCCTGCAACACCTTGCGGCCGAAGGAAGCATCCGAAGATGCAGCCACATTAACCTTATAAAAGGTATGAACAGACGACCAGGTCGCCGCCTTGCACACTTGTGCAACCGACGCTTGATGTCGGAAAGCCCAGGAAGCACCAATTGCCCTGGTGGAATGTGCCGTAACCGGAAAGGGAGGCGCCCGCCCCTTGAGAGCATAAGCTTGAATGACGGTTTGTCTGATCCACCTAGAAATGGTGACAGACGAAACCGCTTGGCCCTGTTTTGGACCAGAGACAGCCACAAATAGTGAGTCAGACTTCCGAATAGAAGCAGTAGCAGACAGGTACACCCGCAAGGCTCGTACCACATCCAAAGTGTGAAGCGCAAACTCTCTGGGATGCGATGGGTGAGGACACAAGGACGGGAGGACAATGTCCTCGTTTAAGTGGAAGGCCGAGACCACCTTTGGCAGAAAAGAAGGTCGCGGACGTAACACCGCCTTATCCTTATGGATGACCAAAAAAGGGCGACTTGCAGGACAAGGCCGCCAATTCAGACACTCGTCTAATGGAAGTAATGGCCACCAAGAAGGCCACCTTCTGAGACAAAGTCAAGAGGGGAATATCTCTAATATTTTCAAAGGGAGGTTCCTGGAGGACCGAGAGCACCAAATTCAGATCCCACGGGGGGAGAGGAGGCTTGACAGAGGGGAGCACATGGCGAACACCCTGCACAAAGGTGCTAACCAAGGGATGACCCGCCAGCGGTCGCTGAAAGAAGATGGCCAAGGCCGAAATCTGACCCTTAATGGTACTCAAAGCGAGCTTTTGGGTCACGCCACGCTGCAGAAAATGCAGGATTCTGGGAACGGAATACGTTCGTGGGCGCCAGTCCAGCTCTTCGCACATGGCGATGTAAGCTCTCCAAGTACGGTGATAGATCTTTCTGGAGGAAGACTTCCGTGCCCTTAACATGGTCGAAATGACCGAATCCGAGAGACCTCGGTCTCTCAGCACCTGGCTTTCAATAACCATGCCGTTAAAACCAGAGACTGTAAAGCAGGATGAAATATAGGACCTTGAGACAGAAGGTCCCCCCGTATTGGTAACCGCCAGGGAACGTCTGCGACGAGACGTACCAGATCGGCGTACCAGTGACGCCGAGGCCAATCCGGAGCAATGAGGATCACCGGAATTCCCTCGGTCGCTACCCTGCGGAGCAGGTGAGGGAGCAACTGCAGCGGAGGATAAACGTATATCAGGTGATACTGACCCCATGGGGCAACCAACGCATCCGAGGCATCCGCCCAGGGATCCCTGGATCTGGCCACAAACCTCGACACCTTGCGATTGAGTCGAGAGGCCATCAGGTCCACATCCGGCGTGCCCCACCGTCTGCAAAGGAGTTGAAAGACCTCCGGGTGCAAGGACCACTCTCCCTGGTCCAGCGTCTGGCGACTTAGATAGTCCGCCTGCCAATTGTCTACGCCCGGAATGTAGACGGCCGACAGAGCCGGCACGCTTCTTTCGGCCCACCTCAGGATGCGGGCGACCTCGGAAGCCGCAGCTGAGCTCCGAGTCCCCCCTTGATGGTTGACATACGCCACTGCCGTGGCGTTGTCCTGATTGGATACTGATGGAGTGACCCTGTAGTTTCTCCGACCATGAGGAGAGGCACAGTCTGATTGCCCGTATCTCCAGCACATTGATCGGTAAGAGGGCTTCGTCCGGAGTCCAAAGCCCTTGGGCCGACAGGACTCCCCAGACTCCCCCCCAGCCCGTCAGGCTGGCATCCGTCGTGATCACCGTCCATTGGATGGGGAGGAACGACTTCCCGGACCGAAGAGCCGGGGACCTCAACCACCACGTCAGGGACGCCCTGACCAGGTGACTCACCTGGATCTGAAGATCCAAGGACAACGGGGATTTGTCCCAAGTGGACAAGATCTCTTTCTGTAAAGCCCTGGTGTGCGCTTGGGCATAAGGAACGGCCTCGAAGGAGGCCACCATGAGTCCCAGGACTCTCATGCAAAAGCGGATTGACGACCATTTTCGGGACGTCAGCACCCGTACTGCAGACTGAAGTGTCAGTAGTTTGTCTGGAGGTAGGAAGACTCTTGCCTCCAAGGAGTCCAGAATCAGACCTAGATACTTCAGACGCTGAGTCGGGACTAGAACCGACTTCTGAACGTTCAGGAGCCACCCAAACTCCCTGAGGGTCTGACTGACGATAGTCACACTTTCTTCCAATTCTGAGCCACTGTCTGCTCTTAGAAGGAAATCGTCCAGATAGCCCACGATAGCAATGCCTCGCTGTCTCAGCAAAGCTAGGACCGGAGCAAGCACCTTGGTGAACACCCTCGGTGCCAAGGCTAGGCCGAAGGGAAGAGCCACAAATTGATAGTGGACTTCGCCGACCGCAAAGCGCAGAAACTTCTGGTGGCTTGCGCAGATCGGAACATGCAAGTAGGCGTCCTTGATGTCCAAGGATGCCAGAAAATCCCCTTGATGGAGTGTAGCGACCACCGTGCGAATGGATTCCATGCGGAATTTTTGCACCTTCACGAAGGCATTCAGGGCCTTGAAGTCCAGGATTGGCCGAACCCCGTCCTTTTTTGGAACAACAAACAGATTCGAGTAGAACCCCTGAAACCTCTCCTGGGACGGAACCGGCACAATTACTCCGGACCCGATCAAATCCTGTACAGCCCCCCAAGAGGGCTGCCCGACGGGCAGGAAGGAGAGGGAGATTTGAGGGAAAGAATCTGTCTGGGGGCCAGGAGCGGAACTCTATTCTGTATCCTGAGGTGACCACCTCGCACACCCACCGGTCGGAGATCCGGGAGGTCCACCGATCCGTGAACCTGCGAAGTCGTCCCCCCACCCCAGAGAGACGGGCGGGGGCAAGACTTCACGCGGAGGCGGGCTTGGGAGCCGGCTTGTTCGGCTTACGCACCCAGGGGCGCTTGTGCCCGCCAGCCGCACTGTTGTCAGTCTGGGATGGCTTACCCGTGGACTCTGACGGACGGAAAAAACCCTTTTTTGCTGGAAAGGAAGGACCCGGTTTACGTCGGGCCTCCTTACCCTTGATAGTTTGAGGAAGGAGAGTGCTTTTACCTCCCGTGACATCCTTGATGATGTCATCCAGAGCAGCACCAAAAAGTCTACCACCCTTAAAAGGTAGATCAGTCAGGAGCTTCTTAGAGGCTAGGTCAGCAGACCAGCATTTCAACCAGATGAGACGACGCAATACCACCGCCAAGACAGAGGCCCTGGATATTAAAGGGGCCGCGTCCAACGTGGCGTCGCACACATATATCAGACCCTGCACCATCTGGTGGGCCAGAGCAAGTGTCTGGAGGGAGGTTATACTCCTGCACAGTTTGGTGCAAAATTTTTGCCCATTCCGTGAGTGTCTGAGACACAAGGGTCGCCGCTACTACGGGCCGTAGGGCGGATCCCAACAAGGCGAACATGGCTCTACTCACCACTTCTGACCTCCTGTCAGTGGGGTCCTTAAACGCAGGAGTCCCCTCCATCAGGAGAGTGGTGGCCTTGTTTAAACGGGCGACTGGAGGGTCGACCACCGGGGGAGAAGCCCACTTTTTAAGCAGGGCGTCTTCAAAGGGGTATCTAATAGACAAACGCCGCGGGACCATAAAAGTCTTCTGCGGCTTTTCCCAGACCTGGTCAATGAGCTGGTCAAAGAAAGGTACATATGGAAAAACCTTTTTAGAAGGCTTGGTCTTAAAAGAACCAAAGGAGACTGTATCCGCCTGAGGTTCTGCGGTCGCAGCATTTAGCTTGAGTGTCCCTCACAGCATCAATGAGTTCACTAACAAGCGCCCTGTCATTTACTGACTCAGAACTGGAGTCTTCCTCACAAGGAATGTCCTGTTCAAAACCATCCAAATATTCAGAGCTAGGGTCCTGAGCAGCAATAGCTAGGCCCATATCCGAAACAGAGCACTCCCCTTGTGGAGATAAAGTGGGGAGAGGGCGCTTTTTTGCTCCCTTGTGCTCACACACAGCTTCCATCCTGGTCAGAAATGATTCCAGGACTGCCGACAACTGGTCCATAGGGACCGCAGGTGCTGGAGCACTGGCTGCTGCCTCTGGCATGTTAGGGGAAGCTGGTGACTGACTCCATAATGTCCTTCTCAGACCACCCACAGGCTGTGCTGAAGTAGGGGAATGCCCAGGGAACCCACCAACCTGACCAGGACCGCTCGGTTCCGCCGCTCTGTCTCACTGCGCCGCGCTGCTCAGCGTGAGTGAGCTGAGAGGAGAGAGTGTGAGGAGATTCGCGACGTTCCCAGCGGCGCTAGAGACCAAACTAGTGGCAGAAAAACGTGCGACTACAAGAAAATGGCCGCCGCAATGTGCTCCGGCGGGCCCCGGCAAGATGGCCGCCAATGTAAAAATCAGCACACACACAAAACATGGCGCCGAACGGCGCCCAGGCCCCTCACATCCAAAAACAAAACAGCCCCAGCGAATGCAGAGCAGCATGAGCCCCCCCCCCCAGGACAGTATGGCCCCCAGGCACCCCCCCACAGTACAGCGCCAGCACTAGTGAACAGAGAGTGACATTAAAAAAAAAAAAAAAAACACAGGGGGAGACAGGGAAATCCCCCCACACAAGAAACACACAGCATGTACTCACCTGCAGCCAGGAGAGACTACTTGCCCGCCCCCTGAGGGACCCGCTGGTGTGTTTCTGACAGAACTATCACAGTGCGGTACTGAGTAGCTGTCGGCCCGGTCCACCGCGAAAGATACAGCCCGACTGTTCTATCTTGAGAGGACCGCGGAGCTGGAAGCCCACCGGCCACCCCTGGAGTCGTGGGGCATGTCGTGAACTGAGTCTCACGCACACAAGGCGAGGATCAGCACGCTCGATGGTCGGACAGGGAAGACTACGAGGATATCTTGTACCCAACCTGTTGCCCAGCTGACATTTGATAGAAAATTCTCAAAAATAAAAAAGAATTCCAGAAAAGGAATAAAAATAGGTCAGGAGACTGGCTCCTGAGAGAGCCACGTCTTCTCCTTCTGCTAGGCAGAAAAAAACTGAAGTCTGCTGACTGTAGTGGGAGGGTTATGTCCGGAGGGACCGCCCCCTGGGTGGGGCTGTTCAGCTCTGGCTTTTAGAATGTATGTATAACATTTCACATTCTGCCTAGGTCTTCTCCTGCAAGCAGGGACATAACCCACGTGTAAAGTGTAAAGAGACACTGTGTCAGTCCATGGATGGTAAGAGAAAATAAGTTTATAGTATTGATCGGAAAAACCATCTGGACCAGGGGCCTTTCCCCTTTTTGCCTCTTTCACTGCCTCTTGAATTTCTACTAATGTAAATCGGTCTCTCCAATTCCTGTCTTATAGGTGACGTCAAACTAGGCATTCGTGAGGTACTAAATACTCTATTGCAGTCTGATTCTGGGGGTTTAACTAAGTTATACATGGATGAATAAAAATTTCCAAACCGCTGAGCCATCTCCCTGGGTAGCACAAGTTTTCTACCTTCAGCTCCCATAATCATTAGAACATACGACAGTTGATAGGGAATTTTTTTCCTATTTTATTCTTTTGAGATCTTCTATCAACTGTCGTATGTTCTAATGATTATGGGAGCTGAAGGTAGAAAACTTGTGCTACCCAGGGAGATAGCTCAGCGGTTTGGAAATTTTTATTCATCCATGTATAACTTAGTTAAACCCCCAGAATCAGACTGCAATAGAGTATTTAGTACCTCACGAATGCCTAGTTTGACGTCACCTATAAGACAGGAATTGGAGAGACCGATTTACATTAGTAGAAATTCAAGAGGCAGTGAAAGAGGCAAAAAGGGGAAAGGCCCCTGGTCCAGATGGTTTTTCCGATCAATACTATAAACTTATTTTCTCTTACCATCCATGGACTGACACAGTGTCTCTTTACACTTTACACGTGGGTTATGTCCCTGCTTGCAGGAGAAGACCTAGGCAGAATGTGAAATGTTATACATACATTCTAAAAGCCAGAGCTGAACAGCCCCACCCAGGGGGCGGTCCCTCCGGACATAACCCTCCCACTACAGTCAGCAGACTTCAGTTTTTTTCTGCCTAGCAGAAGGAGAAGACGTGGCTCTCTCAGGAGCCAGTCTCCTGACCTATTTTTATTCCTTAGGGAATTTTTTTCCTATTTTATTCTTTTGAGATCTTCTAAGGAATAAAAATAGGTCAGGAGACAGGCTCCTGAGAGAACCACGTCTTCTCCTTCTGCTAGGCAGAAAAAAACTGAGGTCTGCTGACTGCAGTGGGAGGGTTATGTCCGGAGGGACCGCCCCCTGGGCGGGACTGTTCAGCTCTGGCTGTTTAGAATGTATGTATAACATCTCACATTCTGCCTAGGTCTTCTCCTGCAAGCAGGGACATAATCCACGTGTAAAGGTGTATAAGACACGCTGTGTCAGTCCATGGATGACAAGAGAAATAGGATTTTTGTACTCACCGTAAAATCCGTTTCTCTGACGTCCATGGACCAACGCAGCTCTCATATCGATTACATGTGGGTACAGGGCTTGACAAATTTGCTTGGAATCTAGGAGCCAGCTAAAAAAGTTAGGAGCCAGGAACGCGCAGAAGCGAACGCATACGTTGTGACAAAGTATTGCAACAACCGCCATTTTATTCTCTAGGGTGTTAGAATAAAAAATATATATATAATGTTTGGGGGTTCTAATTAGAGGGAAGGAGATGGCAGGGAAAACAGACAGGGAAACTCCATTAGCATTGCTGGTTGTCATACCAACTGCCACCACAGTTGGCGCTAGTTCACAGAAGGAAGCATAGGCCTGCAGAAGGCCGCAATGCCACGGCTTCAATTACCGGACGGCGCGGCCCGACGCGGGGGGGGGCACGGAGACACAGGATACCCCAGCTGTGCTGCCCCAGGCGCTAGGTCGCTAATTCTAGTCGCAATGGCGACCTGGCGCCCGGGATTTGTCGAGCCCTGTGTGGGTATATGTCCCTGCTTGCAGGAGAAGACCTAGGCAGAATGTTAGATGTTAAAACATTCTAGAACAAGCCAGAGCTGAACAGCCCCGCCCAGGGGAGCGGTCCCTCCGGACATTACCCTCCCACCTGCAGCAAGCAGCCTCAGTTCGTAACAAAGCAGTACAAACTTAAAAAGGAAGGGTGGGTGCTGCGTCGGTCCATGGACTTCAGAGAAGCGGATTTTACGGTGAGTACAAAAATCCTATTTTCTCTCATCGTCCATGGACTGACACAGCTCTCATACTGATTACGTGTGGGACGTCCCAAAGCAGTATAAGAAAAGGGTGGGAGCAAAATTGTTCCTTTTACTACCAAAACTTCACTCCAAACCAG
Organism: Rana muscosa; assembly: GCA_029206835.1. Lineage (NCBI taxonomy): Eukaryota > Metazoa > Chordata > Amphibia > Anura > Ranidae > Rana > Rana muscosa. The sequence continues at coordinate 73,025,347 of CM055117.1, forward strand.
CAGAGCTCCTCAACGGAGGAGTTGCAACATTAAACAGCAGCCTGCAACACTTTGCGGCCTAAGGAAGCATCCGAAGATGCAGCCACATCAACCTTGTAGAATTTTGAAAAGGTATGAACGGACGACCAGGTCGTCGCCTTGCGCACTTGTGCAACCGAGGCTTGATGTCGGAAAGCCCAGGAAGCACTGATTGCCCTGGTGGAATGCGCCGTAACCGGGAAGGGAGGCGCCCTCCCCTTAATGGCATAGGCCTGTATAACAGTCTGTCTGATCCACCTAGAAATGGTGGCAGACGACACCGCTTGGCCCTGTTTCGGACCAGAGACAGACACCAACAGCGAGCCAGACTTCCGAATAGGAGCGGTAGCCGGCAGGTATACCCGTAAGGCACGCACCACGTCCAAATTGTGAAGCGCAACCTCCCTAGGATGCGATAGATGAGGGCACAAGGACGGAAGGACAATGTCCTCGTTAAGGTGAAAAGCCGAAACCACCTTAGGAAGAAAAGACGGTCGCAATACCGCCTTGTCCTTATGGAGGACCAGGTAAGGAGACTTACATGACAGAGCCGCCAACTCAGACACCCGTCTAACAGAAGTGATGGCCACTAAAAAAGCCACCTTCTGGGACAAAGTTGAAAGAGGAACATCTCTTATATTCTCAAAAGGAGATTCCTGAAGAACCGAAAGCACCAAGTTCAGATCCCAATGAGGGAGCAGGGGCTTGGCAGGTGGAACCACATGGCGTACCCCCTGCACAAAAGTGCTAACCAAGGAATGACCAGCTAGGGGTCTTTGAGCAACACCACGCTGTAAGAACCTCAGGATTCTGGGGACAGAGTACGTCCGTGGACGCCAGTCTAGCTCCTCGCACATAGCGATGAAAGCTCTCCAGGTACGGTGATAGATCTTCCTAGAAGAAGACTTCCGTGCCCTAAGCATGGTTGAAATTACCGAATTAGACAGGCCTCGGTCTTTCAGCGCCTGGCTCTCAATAGCCATGTCGTTAAAGCCAGAGACTGTAAAGCAGGATGAAAGATAGGACCTTGAGATAGAAGGTCAAAAGCAGGCGGCAAGGGACGTCCACGATGAGACGTACCAGATCGGCGTACCAATGACGCCGAGGCCAGACCGGGGCAAGGAGGATCACCGGAATACCCTCGGCCGCTACCCTGCGCAGCAGACGGGGAATCAACTGCAGCGGAGGGTAGACATATATCAGGCGATACCGACCCCACGGGCCACTAACGCGTCCGAGGCATCCGTCCAGGGGTCCTTGGACCGGGCCACAAACCTCGACACCTTGCGATTGAGTCGAGACGCCATCAGGTCCACATCCGGAGTGCCCCATCGTCGACAAAGGAGCTGAAACACTTCCGGATGCAAGGACCACTACCCCTGGTCCAGGGACTGGCGGCTCAGATAGTCCGCCTGCCAGTTTTCTACGCCCGGAATATAAAAACGGCCGACAGCGCCGGCACGCTTCTTTCCGCCCATCTTAGAATGTGGGCGACCTCAGATGCTGCAGCTGGGCTCCGAGTGCCCCCCTCTGATGGTTGACATACGCCACGGCCGTAGCGTTGTCTGACTGGATTCTGACCGAGCGGCCCTGTAGCCTCTTCGACCAAGCGGAGAGACACAGCCTGATCGCCCGCAATTCCAAGACGTTGATTGGGAGACGAGATTCGGCTGGAGTCCAGAGCCCCTGAGCTGACAGGACTCCCCACACTCCTCCCCAGCCCGTCAGGCTGGCGTCCGTTGTGATCACCATCCAGTGGATGGGGAGGAACGACTTCCCGGCCCGAAGAGCCGGGGACCTCAGCCACCACGTCAGGGATGCCTTGACAGAGTGACTCACCTGGATCTGAATATCCAAAGACAATGGGGACTTGTCCCAAACTGACAGAATTCCCTTCTGCAATGCCCGAGTGTGTGATTGGGCATACAGAACCGCCTCGAAGGAGGCCACCATTAGTCCCAGGACTCTCATGCAGAAGCGAATTGACGACCATTTTGGGGATGACAAAACCCGTACTGCTGACCGAAGTGTCAGTAGCTTCTCTGAGGGTAAAAACACCTTTGCTGCCGAAGTGTCCAGGATCAGACCCAGATACTCCAAGCGCTGAGTCGGGGCTAGAGCTGACTGCCACACGTTCAGAACCCAACCGAAGTCCCGGAGTGTCCGACTATCGTCACATTTTCCTCCAATTCTGAGCCATTTTCTGCTCTGGAGGAGATTGTCTAGATAGCCCACGATAACAATTTCTCAGCAAAGCTAGAACCGGGGCCAGCACCTTGGTGAAAACCAGTGGTGCTGATGCTAGGCCGAAGGGAAGGGCCACGAACTGATAGTGGACTTCGCCTATGGCAAAGCGCAGAAACCTCTGGTGGCCTGCGCAGATTGGGATGTGCAAGTAAGCGTCCTTGATATCCAAGGACGCAAAAAAAAAACCCTGGTGGAGGCTCGCGATCACCGTGCGAATGGATTCCATCCTAAATTTGTGTACCCTCACATAGGCATTCAGAACCTTGAGGTCCAGGATTGGCCGAACCCCGTCCTTTTTCGGGACAACAAACAGGTTTGAGTAAAACCCCTGAAACCTCTCTTGTGACGGAACCGGCACAATTACTCCGCGCCCGAGCAAATCCTGTACAGCCCCCGAGAGGGCCGCCCGGCGGGCCGGAAGGTTCTAAGGAAAAAAAGCGTTTGGGGGCCACGAGCGGAACCCTATCCTGTATCCTGAGGTGACCACCTCGCACACCCACCGGTCGGAGATCCGGGTGGTCCACCGCACCGAGAACTTGCAAAGACGTCCCCCCACCCCAGAGTCGGGCAGGGGCAAGACTTAATGCGGTGGTGGACTTGGGAGCTTGTTTGGTAGGCTTACGCACCCAGGGATGTCTGTCTCCCAGCCGCACTTTTTTCAGTCTGGGTGGGCTTGCCCGTGGAATCTGACGAAAAAAAACTTCTTCTTCGCCGGAAAGGAAGGGCCCGGCCTGCGGTGGGGCTCCTTTCCCTTAATAGACTGGGAAGGAAGGTGCTCTTACCTCCTGTGACGTTCTTAATAATGTCATCCAGGGCGGCCCCTAACAGTCTAACGCCCTTAAAAAGGTAGAGTCAGCCAGGAGCTTTTTGGAAGCTAGGTCCGCTGACCAGCATTTCAGCCAGATAAGGCGAAGCACCACCACAGCCGAAATGGAGGCCCCCAATATTAAAGGGGTCGCATCCACAGTGGCATCGCACACGAAGACCAAACCCGGCGCAAGCTGTTGAGACAGGGCAATGGTTTCAGGAGGGAGATTATGCTCCTGCACTGTCTGGTGCAATATCCGTGCCCAGCCTGTGAGTGTCTGAGACACCAGTGTTGCCGCCACTAGAGGGCGTAAGGTGGCCCCCAATAAGGTGAACATAGTTCTACACGCCACCTCTGACCTCCTGTCAGCGGGATCCTTAAATGCAGGAGTCCCTTCCATTGGGAGCATGGTGGCCTTATTCAAAAGGGGGACCGGGGGGGGGTCGACCACCGGGGGTTGAGCCCACTTCTTAACCAGGTCCTCTTTAAAGGGGTACCGTAAGGCTATACGCCGCGGGACCGTCAAAGTCTTCTGCGGCTTATCCCAGACTTAGTCAATGTATGTATCAAAAAAAAGGCACATATGGAAAAACCTTTTTTGAAGACACGGCTTTTAAAGAACCAAAAAAGGTCATAGTGTCCACCTGAGGTTCCTCAGCCTCAACATTCAGGGGGCCAGGATCGGAATACTATCCTGTATCCTGAGGTGACCACCTCGCACACCCACCAGTCGGAGATTCGGGAGGACCAACCATTCGTGACCTGCGAAGTCGTCCCCCCACCCCAGAGTCGGGCGGAGGCAAGACTTCACGCGGAGGCGGGCTTGGGAGCCGCTTGTTCGGCTTACGCACCCAGGGGCACTTGTGCCCACCAGCCGCACTGCCGTCAGTCTGAGAGGGCCTACCCATGGACTCTGACGAAAAAACCCTGTTTTGCTGGAAAGGAAGGCCCCTGTTTGCGGCGGGCCTCCTCACCCTTGCTAGTCTAAGGAAGAAGAGTGCTTTTACCTCCCATGACATCCATGACGATGTCATCCAGAGCAGCACCGAAAGGTCTACCACCTTTAAATGGTAGATCCGTCAGGAGCTTCCTAAGGCTAGGTCAGCAGACCAGCACTTCAACCAGATAAGACGATGCAATACCACCGCCGAGACAGAGGCCCTGGATATTAAAGGGGCCGCGTCCAACGTGGCGTCGCACACATAAACCAGGCCCTGAACCAGTTGGTGGGCCAAAGCAACTGTGTCTGGAGGAAGATTATGCTCCTGTACAGCTAGGTGCAACATTTTTGCCCAACCTGTAAGTGTTTAAGACACAAGGGTCCCCGCTAACACAGGCCGTAGGGCGGATCCCAACAAGGCAAACATGGCTCTGCTCACCACTTCTGACCTCCTGTCAGTGGGGTCCTCAAATGCAGGAGTCCCCTCCATCGGGAGAGTGATGGCCTTGTTCAATCGGGCGACTGGAGGGTCGACCCTGGGGGAGAAGCCCACTTTTTAAGTAGGGCATCTTCAAGGGGTATCTGATAGACAAACGTCGCGGGACCATAAAAAAAAATCTTCTGCGGCTTTTCCCAGACCTTATCAATGAGCTGGTCAAAGAAAGTACATATGGAAAAACCTCTTTAGAAGGCCTGGCCTTAAAAGAACCAAAGGAGACTGTATGCGCCTGAGGTTCTGCATCCGCAGCATTTTAGCTTGAGAGTGTCCCTCACCGCAGTCATGAGTACACTAACAAGCGCCCTGTCATTTACTGACTCAGAACTGGAGTTTTCCTCATAAGGAATGTCCTGTTCAAAACCATCCAATACATTCAGAACTAGGGTCCTGAGCGGTAGTGGCTAAGCCCATATCTGAATCAGCACACTGCCCTCATGAAGTAAAGTGGGGAGAGGGCGCTTTTTTTTTGCTCCCTTGCGCTTGCACACAGCTCCCATCCTGGTCAGAAATGATTCCAGGACTGCCCACAACTGGTCCCTAGGGACCGCAGGTGCTGAAGCACTGCCTGTTGTCCACTGACATCTAGGGGAAGCTGGTGACAGAGACTCCATATTGCCCCCTCTGAGACTACTCAGATAAAAAGTCCACCCACAGGCTGTGCTGACTGAGGAGGGGGCGCCCAGGGGACTCACCAAACCGGACCAGGGACCACTCAGTTCCGCTGTCTGTACCGCGCTGTGTCAGCGCTGGTGAGCTGTGAGGAGATTGTGAGGAGATTTGCGCTGTTACAGCAGCGCTAGAGGCCAAAACTAGTGCTGAAGAGCGCGCGGGCTACAAGAAAATGGCTGCCGCACTTCACTGAGGCGATCCGCGGCAAGATGGCCGCCATGACTCCGCAAAAGTGAAAAAAAAAAAAAACACAGCACACAAACAGCGCCACTCGGGCCCCAAAACACACAAAAAAAAAGGCCCCAAGCATATCTGCAGACCAGCATTAGCCCCTCCAAGAACAGTGTGACCCCCCAGGCACCCCACACCAGCACAGCAATGGTGACAGAGTGACAATGAAATACAGGGGGAGACAGGGAAAATCCCCCACAGAGAAACACACAGCCTTTTGTACTCACCTGCAGGCAGGAGAGACTACTTACCCGTCCCCTGAGGGACCCACTGGTGTGTTTCTGACAGGACTATCACAGTGCAGTACTGAGTAGCTGTCGGCCCGGTCCACCGCGAAAGATACAGTCAGTCAGGAACTGTTCAGTCTTGAGAGGACCGTGGGAGCATGAAAGCAAACCCGGCCACCCCTGGAGTCATGGGGCCTGTCGTGAAGTGAGTCTCACGCACACAAGGCGGGGATCAACACGCTCGATGGTCGGACAGGGAAGACTACGAGGATATCTTGTACCCAACCTGTTGCCCAGCTGACATTTGATAGAAAATTCTCAAAAATAAAAAAGAATTCCAGAAAAGGAATAAAAATAGGTCAGGAGACTGGCTCCTGAGAGAGCCACGTCTTCTCCTTCTGCTAGGCAGAAAAAAACTGAAGTCTGCTGACTGTAGTGGGAGGGTTTTGTCCGGAGGGACCGCCCCCTGGGTGGGGCTGTTCAGCTCTGGCTTTTAGAATGTATGTATAACATCTCACATTCTGCCTAGGTCTTCTCCTGCAAGCAGGGACATAACCCACGTGTAAAGTGTAA